>VXBI01012393.1:205911-222819 GCA_013397375.1 Toxostoma redivivum | reverse complement strand
ATTAACCTTTTTTTTTTTTTTTTTTTTTTTTTTTTTTTTTTGTTTCTCTACTGGAAATATAACAACAGGAAAAATCTGTTAAGATTATCCTGGGAGCTCAAAAAATTCTGTCACTTCACTCTGGACTTTTGCTTACTTTCTCTAGTGCTATTTACAGACACAAACTTATGCAATGGTTTTAGAGTACCATAAAATTGATAGCTTCAGAACTCAAACATGGAAATGTCAACAAAGTTTGGGTTTAGCTGAAATCTAAAAGATCCTTGAAGTTTATATGTGCTTAGATTTTGTTCCTAACTTTTGGCCAAGACCTGGACTACAATGATAAAAATAGCTTGGCAGCATCATATAAACCCAAGCCATCTGCACCCAAACTAAGCAATTTTTCTGCCTTTGCTGATTAGCATTTTTGGACCATTGCCACTCTTTATGGTTAAACTGGTCTAGTCTTGCCAATAGGACATTTCAAACAGTGCAACAAATATCTGCATCATTTAAAAAGTGCTTCTTCTTTTTGAGTCACATAACCGACACTTATTTTTGTGGCAGCTCAAGTACTAAACTCAAGGCTTGGATTTTCTCTCTGAAGTACCGTCTGGGAACTTGAAGGAAGAGCTAGAGTTATGAAACAACAAATTGTATCCAACCTCACATGATTAATATAAAAACACAATGTTCTCTTTTTATTTAATTATGGGATTAACAAATTAAATGGGTAAATAGTTTGGGGTTATTTTCTAATTAAAAACATTCCATTAAACAGCCTTAGATCTATAAGAAGGAAGCAAAGAATGCTGCAGGTGATGTGGATTCTCCACTGATGACTTTTTTTATTATACTGATAATAGTTCTACTGTAACAATGTGTATAAGGCTCAATCAAAATCATAAGGCATTTTGCTAGAATCTGCAGATGAAAATATTGTGAAGAAGTTCCAGGACCCATATCCTCACAATTCTTCCAAATCCATATCAACTTATTTGCTTGCTTTTGTATGTGAGGAGCTTAAAGAAGTCTGCCCACTACCATTGGGCAGGCAATTTTATGTTTCATTTCATGAAAATACCCCATATGATTACCTTAAAGTCTATATAGATCTTTACAATGTATGCAGCAGAATGTAAAGTGAACTCTACCCCATTTACCGCCTCATTATATTTCCAAGGATACACCATTTTTATGGGCTCTAAAGAACCTGAAGTGCAATAAAATAATTAATTACAGTTGAAAATCTGCAGAAAAATTGAATTACATAGTGCAGTTCATTCCCAAGCTGACTTGTCACCAAAAAAAAAATTAAAAATATGGGGCACACTTTTAAAAAGGACAGTTCAATTACAACTACACAAAAGTGTTAAAGGGAGATCGTCAAAGTAAGTCTGCATCTTGACCTACTTTTCTTTTTGTACTTCCAGGAATAATTCTTTGTCCCTGTTATGAAACAAATTTAGAGCTTGGGAAAAGAATTAGAGTGAGAGCAACAGAGACTGAGCTCTTAGGTGAGTTACAAGCTTAGCCAGAGAAGTCAGAGAGTTCTGTATGCTCCCTGCAGACCAGCTGAGCTGTGACAGAGAAATGTTTGGGATTGAGAACTGGAGCTCCACCTTCATGTACTTTCTGTCCTTGGCCTTTTCACTAAGGTATCTGAAACAAGGAACAAAATTAATACTAGTTTTTGTCATACTGACAATTGTCAAACTCCGATTGGACTGAATATCTGTTCTGCACCCTACATACTAACAAAAAACCCAACAAAATTTTACACATTAATGCCTTATGTTGGCCATTTTTTAAAGCCATGTCAATCTATGTCATATAATTTTTTTTTTTTCTTAGAGGCAAAGAGCCACATGTTCAGTTACTGGAAATCAGCTCATTTTTTTCTGGTGGGTTCCAGCTCTCTCAGCTAGTTCTGATTCTAGATTATGCAAGTGAATAGATAGAAAATCAGGATGAAAATCCACTGAAAGAGAACCCATTCTTTTCCCTCATTTAGAGATCTTAGTCACTTTCTGAGTATAGATATATACAGGTATTGTACAATCTGCCAGTAAAATACAGGGGTGCAACATACAGGCGAGAGATGTTCTGTGCATGAGGCTGGGCTTGGAGTATACAGTGCTGTTTCTCTGCCCATTGTTAAATTCAAAGCACTTGCTAATACTCACTCTTGTTTATAGACTCTGTATAGCATGGAACAGCAGCAATTCACAGCAAAATGCTTAGATGTACTGAAGTTAATGAAAAGATACTAAAATTTTTGCAATGCAAAGAAACAGTGATTCCCCAGTTTACTGCACAGATCACTTTTTGGGATATTTATCTTCTGCTTCTCCACATCTTGCCCTTTTGCCTCTGTTGTGTTCCTCCCATTTTGTCTCAGGCATAAACAGACACCAGACTATTACCTTCATCTTTATTCCCAGAGAGGAAAAAAGAAACAACAGACATGAATGAAGGTGTGTCATTCACATACCTACTCTCCACTCTGGAAATGCCAGCTCCGTGGTGCAATATGCTACAGTAAGGTGCATTTAGCAGGTGGAATCCAGATGTTAACTATTTCCTGTTCTTTAAGAACAAGAGAAAGGCCACTCAGGTTACATGCAGCCCAGTATTTTGTCACAGAAATGAAGGTACGGTGAGATGATTAAAGAATAGATACTTATGACACCTTTTATTCCACCAGTTACAAAGTGGGGCTTAGTAAGCCACACTAAGCCAGATCTAGTTCCTATATATTTATTAATCTTTTGCATTTTTCTCTTCTAAGGACCAAAATATTGAGACTCATTCATGATAGTGATTTTATTTGCCTGATATATTTATGAAATGAAATTGAAAAGTTATTATATGTATATAATATAATGTATATATGTTGAAAAATATATACACTTTAAAGCATAATCACACAGGAAAAAGACAAGAAGAGTTATTAATTTTGGTGCTGCTGTAGCAAGGAGGATGGCTCATAGTTATTACCAACATGAATTATAATAAAGACATTTTAAAACCTGAAGAAAGTATCTCCTCTGCATGCTGTAACAGGCATAACAAACCTGTCCAATTTTGGCTTCATATTGCTGTGGGTGAGGTGTTAATGACCTATTGGAATTGAAGCTGATTACAGGTCTCATTAAACAAATGGGTGGAGTAAGCATTCAAATACCCTGAGTAGTAAAAACAGCTGTGTATGCAGGAGCCAAAACTCACTGCCACCTGACGTTGTCTAATGAAAAGCATGAAATGAGAAATGGGTGTTCCTGTTGTGTAAGTGGTGGCGTGGGCAGCCACCGGAGCCCTTGCAGAGGAGCACACACAGGACAGCTGTCTCTTGAACTGGGACTGAGAAGACCAGGTTGTCCAAACGAAAAGTAGTGCCACTGATAATTATATACATGGGGATGTTCCCTCAAAGATTTATCAGAGAGAAAAAACAACAACAGTAATTTTCTTTTGTGGCAAAGGAAATAACTTTTGAAAGTCTTGGCTTTTAAATTTGAGTCAGTGAAATGGTGAACAGTATCTGTCGTATGGCTAGATTGTTTTGGTTTTTATTTTAAACTGCTTACACTTCTGCAGTATATTTAAGATACACAATATTTATTTACCTTCCTACATTTAGTCCTCAAAATATTTTGGTTCACATATAAAATGGAGACAACATAAAATTTGATAAAATTCTGGAAAAAATCAGAATAACTATTGATGAGACGTACTTTATAAGTATAAGCTATTAATTATCACCAGTCCACCCATCTACTTTCATAACAACCACTGTCTGACAGGAAAAAAAACATCCAATACCTTTCTGGATTAATTAAACAAGTTAAAAAAATAATTAAACAACAGCAAAAAATCTCTTAAGTTTAGTTGTAATAAATAATCAAGTATCATAAAGGATAATAAAAAAATGTATTTGTTGCATATAAAATTATTGCAAGAATGAAAATTGAAATAGTCTTATTTTCAGTGAAAATGTAACACAAAATAATGGAATTGTACATTTCATATGTTTTTCTAGCTTTGGAAGATGAAATTGATAGTGCTTTGGAACACCAGCATCTTCTGATAGAATTCTGATAGCTGCTATCTCCGTGGGGTTTCTGAACTCTGTATCATCCAGGGCATAGTAGTACCCATTTACTAGAACTGGTTTGTTGGCAAGTGGATGTACATACTCTGTAATGGTGCCGTGTGAATGTATGTAGATTATAACATAAAAAATGCATTTAAAATTATGCTCAGTTCTTTTATAATTTTAATTTTTCAGTGCACTGTGATATCAGAAATTATTCATTTCTAGCAATAGTTCTGTGCAGAATACAGAAGCCTTTACCTGTATTCCTGTCTTACAGAGAAGGGAAAGTGGGACAAGGTGTCTTTAAAATGAGTGTGAATTGGTATCACAGCCACCACGATGGTCTCTGCATGGCTTCAGGGGCACCGTGCTGCCCCTGCAGGTTTAATTCCTCGTAGGCATGCGCTCTGTCCTGTGACACTGTCACATCAAAGGCTGCCTGAGTGACATCTGGCCTGCAGCTGGTGATTTGTTTTGTCTGTGCACTTCACACCCTGATGAAGTAAAGCCAAGACCAAGGTGACCCGCAGAGGCAGGTAGGAAATCTCTCCCCCCATGCAGCAGGTTTAGCCACTGCTATACAGATCTTGCAATGTGATTACAGAACCTGCTCAGAAGGTTTTGCTGCTGACTCCATCCTAATGACTAAGCTTGCCATTATAGAGACTATGCTCAGGCTTGCTACCCTTCAGCCAAAGCCCCAGAAAGAATGCAGGCAGCATTCTTCCTCAAGGCTTCCTGAAAAAGCTTTAGAAAACAACTAGCATATTCAAGAGGCCACATTTTGCATCAGTCACAGTATTTTTAGAGACCAGACAGTGTCCTCTGCACCCTTTTCCCTGCATCAGGATGCCAAAAGGCGAAGTTTGTATCTCTGTTACAAATAATATGTTGAGCATCCTTCCAGGGTATAGTTTTCCAATCCACAAATAAGACTCTACTTCTACAATTGCTACCAAACCAACAGCTCACAGTGATTCTGTGAGGAATGGCAGCAATGAAGTGTGGTTGCCTACAAAACTGACTTGCTGACCACCAGCTTTAATAGCTGGGACAGACTTCAATTAGGATATTTATGAAGATGTACTGTACTTAATACTTTCCCTCAAACATGACAGTTTGTTGGCAGTTCTGATTCATTTAGCCTCCTCAAGCCTTCATAGCTTCATAGCTGAAAGAAATTAATTTGCTTTCAGACCTTTACCCTCCAAACTGTATCACTAACTTTTTCTTCCGCCTAGATAAGGGGAGACACACCCTGAACATGATTGCATACACTATTTTTCTCTAGGCAAAGAGGCAAATGTACTAATAAATACCTTTTTCTTTAGTCTGACAAGAGAAGAGCGGATTACTTGCTGAAGAAATTTTCAAACTTTTGTGATGAGAAAAGAAAAGTAAAGTGGAAGGGTCACGTTGGTGAGAAAGGTGTGTACTTCCCTTTGGAGAAGTGCCACTGAATGGTCAATGCACACTTTCATAGAGGCAAAAAGTTCAGCTCATACACAGCCAGATTTGATTATCCAGTTTAAAGCAAACATATGCAAAAGCAGTGAATCAAATCCAACAAGTCAAAATAAATTAGAGTACATGTTGTCTATTGATAACAAACAATTGCATACATGAATGAGTCTTTTTCCTGTAATAATCTCTTATGGGAACTTCTTTCTCTGACTGCATGCACGTCAGAGCTGTGACAATTTGCTAAAATGCAGTGACCTGCAATGCAAACACTAGACTTTGCAGAGGTCATTTGTTTAGCAGTTGTTTCATGAGGTGCTTTAAGACATATTAGACTTTTGTGAAGTTAGGAACCATTTAAAAACCTTTTCCTGTTTCTCAATGTATTGACTCAGTAATATACCTGGCAGAGATACTTGGGAGAGTATAAACATGCAGTCTGTCACACTTGGGCGGTGTGTTTTTCAGAACAGGATTCTGTATAGGAGATTAATGGATTTATGAACAACCAGTGATGTTGTGACTCTGCCTTTCTAATAATTAAATGTCACGTCTTTTGGCCCTTACTTAGACAGTGGCCACATTTACATGATGACTTTCTAAAATTTAGGACAAAATTAAAGGCATGAATGCAGACATGCTAAAAATTTGTCTATTATACCATGGTTAGCTTTTTTTGTCATATTTTGCGCTTTTCATACGCTGCTGGGGACTGAGAATCCAGGGTGGTGTGATGCAGTTTGATGAGAGCTGTGTTTATAGCAGTGAATATCCAGCCACATCTGCAGTATTTCTGACCAACAGCTCTTCAGGGTGTCTGACGGTATAAAAGATCTTCAGATAATTTGGCATGACTCCAGAAAAAAAAACTCCAAACAGATAAACGAGGTCAGAGAAATCCAACTAAATTCTTTCCAGAAGGAAATAGAAGTGACACTCTCTATGATGTTTTGATTATATAATTTTATTTTCTCAAGAGCTTCTCATATATTTTGACTTTATTATTTGTTCTTAAAAGGTCCTTACTAATGTACTTGTTGGAGGTAGAGGACAAGAATTTTTGTTTTCCTTTTCTGACTTTCAAGAGTGATTAGAAATCCTCTTTAAGTTTTTCATATCACTAATTAAGATCTGAAAAACCAAATCTTTGTAGATCTATTATAAAATAGGATCTGAAGCAGCTTTCCAATTTTTCTGTCATTCTTGACTGCTGTACTTGACTTATCAGTTTCATTCATTATTCCGGCTCACTTGCCCATTCCTTAGTTAAACTCAAAGAGGCAAATTCTGGCTTTTAAATATACACACATTTCTTGAAATGCCCAGAGCTGTTCTGAGCTATTTTGTTGCGTGACTTCCGACAAACCTGTAGGCCTTCCATGAAATTTGTAGAACTACATTCCTCAGCTGACCTTGCAAATCATGATTATTGTCTACAATAGGATTCCTGCATGTGTTTGTAGTAGTAAAACTTCAGCACTATAAACTGAAGGTTAATAAGGGATTATCTTTTTCATGCATCTCCATTGAAAAATAAGCAAATCACGTCTCTAAAATTATTTCCATTTCAGCCTTCTTGAAACAAAATATTCTGTTTTTTTCTTTTAAGGAAAGTTTCCATTAAAAAGCAAAACATTGCACAACAACAACAATTGTATACTTTAAAATTTTCATTGCAAAAAGAAAACATTACTAAACATCACTAAAATGAAATATTTTCAGAGTTTGAAAACAATTATTGAAATTCAGAAGTCTAACACAGAGCAGAATTTTCATTCTACACTCATTAAAACCTTTTGACTACTAGTTACCCAACATCTTGTGCACATCACAGACCGCAGAAGGGATGGTTCTCAAAGGGCTCTGTCCAATCTCAGTGTAGCAGGTCAGCATGGGAGGTGGGGTGTTACTTTTGGTCCTGATACTGGCTAGAAAAATATTCTGGGCATAGCTATGGTTCTTAGTTCAGCAATTTGAGAGTAACATCTTTGAAAAAGTACTTTTTGAACTATTAAGTAGAAGACATATAAAAGATAATATTAAGTTGTTATTACTGTCCTTGGGTGTACACAATACTTCATTTTTCAAATGTCACAGAAGTGGCTTTGTTAAGCAAAACATCAATCTCATATGACTCATGTAGGATGGAAATTTAAAACCCCTTTGCAAGGGAATGAACGGGAACTGATTTCCTACATACTGTACTCCGTTCTGCTAAACTGAAGAGAATCTGCCAGCAGCAGCCCTACCACCTTCCCCACAGCTTAGTCTGGGAAATTTGTCCCATGGATACCCCTAACATGGAGTTTTGCAGGTAGGACTGGTAAAGAAGTGCCTGCATTTGTATCCTGAAACAGCTCAACTCTTGACAGATCACAGACACAGAATTAGCAATTACTGTCAGTTTTGCAACAGTTTTATAGCACATTTATATTCTAATAAATGTAATAATAATCACATAATAGATATAATAATATCTAGTAAATATTCTCTGCTTTAGAAGAACAGTTTGAAGATTGAGTCACTTGTTTTGTACCGTTCCCCCCATTATTACTATTATGTACAGCATGCCATTATTTATTTGTAATTAAATGATAAATGCTGTCTGAAGGAACATGATGGGAATTTGAAAGATTTACATCAAATATAGAACAAACTGCAGTTAATTTTCTTGTTGCTTTCATTTATTTATGGTGGAGTTAAATTAGGATTTTTTAGCTCCTCGACAGAATCCACACCAATTTAAAGGAGATGAGAAAAAATTAAACAAATAAAAAGGATGTCATTCTATAAGCTATTTTTGAATTTGACTCTTTAATATTCTTTCCAATGCATATGTAATTATTTTTCTTTAAGTATAATAAGTTTTCTTCTCTCTTCCTTGATGTTTTTTCCCCCTTGCAATTCAGGAAAACAGTCTCAGCAGAGGAATTAACTGGTTAAGTTGGTTATATGCTCTGTTGGATAGAAATCAGCACAAATAAGGAGCAGTCAGACATCTCAGTGGGGTATGAGGGACCCTGTGTGTTCCCTGGTTGAAATGCTGCCTTGGCTTCTGTGATGAAGTTCTCTGTTTTTACCGAACTGAATAAAGAGAAAGGGGGAAAAAAGCAACCAAAAGGATCAAATCCAAGCAGGATATGTGAGTTATTTAATATAATTTCCAGTGAAATATTTTTTGATAGTGTGCTCCTTCTAGAGAGTGCTGAACTGTAGGCTATCTCCAAATAGACATGCATATCTTGTGTGATGTAAGTCCTAGTCCAATTAGTGAAGGAACAAGTCTTTCAAAACCAGCACAGGAGTCTAATGCGTCTTTTCTTGCTTCGTAGATGGATTCATAAACTCTATGCACACCTGGGACCATAAGTGCTTATGGAGCAAACAGGACCAAAACTCTGTTAGCTATGCCATTAAGATTGATAAAAGTTTTGAAATTAGCCATTTCAGAGATGCTTTCTAGCTTGTCAGCAAGCAAAGAACTAAAAATATTTAAGAATTGTAAAATAAGCATATTTTTTCCTTTTTTTTTCTTTATTCTAGAACAATTAATGATGAAATTAGCAGTAGAGATATTTAAATCACAGTAGGAAAGCTCCAAAGTTAATTCTATGCATAAAGTTCCCCATAACTTTCATTTTAGTCTGTTTGCAGACTCAGAAAGACAGTGATCTGACAAAATTTGTTGTATTCAGTCATGATTTTACTTTAAGAAAAAACAATAGCTTTACTCACACTTTTATTCTTATATTTTAATCCTCAATTATGTTCCCAAATATAAGAAACATCTGCAAGAGTAATAGGTGATGAAATACTTTATTATAAACTAGAAATCAAAGGACATATTCATTTGTCATAAAGAATAAAAAAGACATGGAAGTCAGAATAATAATAGAAAAGTGGAGTATTTTCTGTTTTGGGGATACAGGGTTTATCTGTTATACATAGTCTGACTAGGAACATTAAACAGATTGTCTAACAAATTCACAGGATTGTCTTGCAAAGTTTAACATATTTTCATTTATTAAGAAGGTGATACGCTCTGGGTAGGAGGATAAGTTTTATTGTGTTGCTAGAAATTGCTGAAGATATGTTTGGTATGTTTTACCCATAGCTCTACTTCATTTTGGATGATGAATGGAAGTATAAATTAAATATGTGCTTTTTATTTATTACTAGTTAAAGTTAATTATATAGTAAGTTTAACAGCAATCAAATGCATAAATACATGGGAAAGCAATCCTCTCATTAGTCTTAAAAACATCAGTGTTTTAAATTTTTAGTCAACAGTTAAAATAGTCCACTGCAAGATAGAAAGTTTGCTTTCCTGTTGAATTAATTCTCCAGCAAAATAAGTCATTATAAGTATCTCATTGCTGATTCAGCTCTCCAGACGTCTGTCTGAACATGATACTTATAAAAAGTAGACCTTACAATCTACAAGTGGAAAGATCTTCCTTGTTTCCAGAAAGACTTCTAAAATTTAAATCAAAATTTAAAAATGTTTGCTATACAGGAAAAACACAGAATGGAATCACAGGATGGCCTGAATTGGAAATGATCTTAAAGATTATCAACTTCCCTCCTCACTGTCATGGCCACAGTCAAAAAATGTGAAACACTTCATGAATTTGCATGTCATGCTAGATCAGTTTCAAAATTCTGTTTGAATTTTTGAATCAAAAGTCCATTCTTGCTTCATGATGCAAATTATAGTGCTGGTCTATATTTCCAGAAATCATCAGTGATAGAGGAAACCAAGGCAGAGGGGTAATTTTGGAAAACAGATGCACAACACTTTCTGAAATTAAAAAAAGTCACTCAGCATATTCAAGGACGAACTAATAAAGCAAGCTGTTTTTTTCTATCAGCAATCACATTAGAGACTTTGACATCACAGCAGATAAAATTCTGTTTTACTAATGCTTTATCTGAAGCAGTAAATTGCATGCTAGATGCCTGCACATGTGTGTGCATGTATACTTGAGACACGAATTATACAGCTTTTTTGGCTCATAAAAATCAGTGAAAAAGTTTTGGCTCTATAGCTAACAGGATTTGTTGCTAACTTTATTGCTTCTGTTTTAATGTTGAAATGCCAGGCTGATGTCCTAGTGTAATTCCTCAGAGATATCTGGTGGTGTGTAGAAAGAATTTTACATCGTGGTATACTATTTGATCTCTTAGAGCACAGTAATTTATGAAAGAGGGATTTTTGTACAAGAAACATAACAACATGTTTTTAAAAAGTCAGAGAAAGAAAACACCATGAATATAAATCTTAGGCTTATAAAGGGAAAAACTTAATTAAAACTGAAATCAACCTCTGTTTTTCACTTCATAAAATTAGAACACATATGATGCAAACTTGGCAGCTGTAAGAGCCTGATATCTAGCTTACAAAACCTGAAAATCCTTTTCTTCTCTGCCTCTGATCCCTTTGATTTTCCTCTTTATGCCTTGCGAGTGGGATTCCACAATATGGATGATGCTGCCCACTGCGAAGTCTCTTTTGAGTTCAGGAACGGAAGAAAAAATTGTAGAAAGAAAGGGCCATATTCAACACAGCTGTTGATTTGAAGAGCAAAGCAATATATTGAATATACAAGGAACATGCTGTAACTTATAATATTGCTAAAGAAAATGAGAAAATTAATGCAAACCTGATCTCATGTTACATTATACTTGCAGAAGTAATGGAAGTGACATCAGGTGTGTATCTCTTGTTGAAGCTTTGTAGCTAGAGATATTCCCTTCAGTGGGCAAGGTGGGCTTTAGCATTTGATGAAAAATGCTTTGAACAGTATCAGCATGACTGAGAAAACACATTGAACAAAATACACAGAAAAGGCAAATCAAAGGATAGCACCTCTACCTCGGAATACTTTCAGATTTCCCTTGGACATACATTTTCCCTGCACTCTGGTATGGAAGATCTTAATGTTGTCCTGTCTGTCAAGCATGTGCCAGATGTGGTGACTTTGCATATTATATTTTCCTGTGTTTATATAGGCAAGACAGAGAGATGCAGATATGTGTATGCAACCTGGTTTTGGTTTGGGAGACTAGTGTAAGTGAAAGGTTTACTGTTAGCTGTTTTTCAATATCACCAAAGTAGACAGAAAACAATCATAAATGAGGTTGTGGGAACAATGAAAGCAAATGGAAAAAACAAAATAAAATTGAATTAAAAATATCATACTGACCTACATTCTCTTTCTGTTCTTGAATTGGTTCTTTCTTCAAAGCAGTGTTGTGTTGGGCACTGTTAATGTTTCAGAAGGTATACTAGAAATGAATAACACTGTGTGGAACCACAATGCCCAGCAGATATGTGGACTGTGCTGTGAAAACTGGCAGGTATTTGACAACCTTTGCTTGTCTGCATAATGGTTAGAGGCTATGATTTTGATCTGACTTTGCAGAACACACATATATGCAATGAGCATCAACAGAGATAGTGAATAGCTCCTAAAGTGAGCTTTTGCATTCTCCTGGGACAGCTGCATTCTTCAGTGTTAGTGTTAACAACTGCCTAGTGTTTGCTGTGAGATCCCATGCCAGTAAGATCAGAGCAGTCTTCTAATTGACTTCAAATAGAATAATCTGAGCAAGGGTTTTCTCTAAACAGCACAGCAGTATTTTTTAGCTCTACACTAATAGAATATCTCTAACCTCACATGAGATTTTCAGAGGGGCCAAGATGATTCATTATTTGCCAAAAATGTCAGAGATCGGCGCAATCCAGCAGTGCTGCGAACATGGCACCACCCTGTTCTTTTGTCATTAGTGCAAAGAGATATGTGAGGATTTGTTAGTTGGTTTGTTAGTTTTGTATTTGAATGTTATAAAGTCCAAAATGCCATGATTGCAGTAGAAAAGTTATTTTTACTGGCTCCAAATATTAGAGACAGTTGACTTTATTAAAGCAAAACTATGCTACATGCCTGGGTTTTGAGACAATATGTACTTTTGTGACCATTTGCACATAGCTGCAGTGAAATTTTATTTTCCCAGAGTTCAGCATGGCTAGATATAGGAAGTTATCTGTCTTCACTGTGGAAGTTTGTTGTTGAGAATTTTTGCCCTAATTTGCCTCTCCTACAAAAATACAGACATGTAAATCTCAAGCATTCACGCCCTAAGGAGAGAATGAAAGCATTTCAGAGATCAAGGTAAGACTGAACGTGGGAAAAAATTAGATATGGAACCTTATACTAAGCTCCTTTGATTCCAGTTCTAGTATCAAATTAGTAATGATCATGTATGGCACAAAGAAAGGCAAATAATCTTTCCTTCTCTATTTCTTCATTTTTCACATAGCACTGAAGAATCATAGATCAGTACAAGGAATACACAATGTAAACACTTTTAACAGCTTGTCTTTCACAGAGCTCATCAACTTAGAAATGTACATAGCAAAGCCCATTCTGTGCCAAAAGATGTCTGTGTTTGTAACTGGTTTCAATAAACAGTTTTTACCCAAGGTATAACAGTATTAATCTGCTGTCTAATGGTACTCAGCAAGCTGTGGTGTGCTCTCCTGACTTCAAACACATAGAAGAACCCAAGTACATTATGATCAGCCTCTTGCAAATACTTCAGCATGAGCAAAGAAAGTTCAGTAGGAACACACAGTTGTGTGACAGAATCCAATTAATGCAACTGAACACAGTTACATGTATGATAAGTTTTTTAGATTTTAGAATTATTAGCTGCTCCTTATATGTAAAACCATGTTTACATGTCATACTTTATTTCTTGATGGAGTAATGGCTTAAAAGATGTGATTCTTGGGATGGTCCTGTGCAGGGTCAGGAGATGAATATTGATGATCCCTCTCAGTACCTTCCAAGCTAGGATATTGTATGATTCTATGACTCACTTTATTAGTAACTGGAAAAATATTTTCTTATTTGAATTCTAGGTGAGGAGTACAAACTCTTTTTGACACCATGGTCCAACACAATCCAAAAAACAATTTTGCCTTCAGAAGGTTTCCTAATTTTCAGCTATAAGTCCTAGCATCTCAAAATGCTTCTCTGAAATGGACTCTTCGGAAATGGAAGAGAATAGATGCTTCCTTAACATAGTCTTTTTTCATTTTTTGAGCGGGCTCACTGTATAGAGTACGATAAGAGATGAATTTTTAGCCTACTGAAACCAAGTTCTGTAAATGTCATACAGCCTATGGAGAAAGATAGATTCTTCTAGAAACAGTTGCCAAAATCCTGCTCTGAATAATTTCAGTGGAGGATCTTCTTACCTTCTGAAGACCGTAGAATAAACCCATGGAGATTAGGTGCACTGGGCTCACATTTTCTTTTAGAAAAATCCCACTGAATATCCTTCTTCTCCAAGTGTTTTCTATTATCTTAATATCTTCTTTGCCATATAGTCATGGATTTGTTAGTGAGCTTTTTAAGGAAGTAAATATATTCACCCCTGCGTGATGACCCAGTGAAAGGGAGGACCCTGACATCCTAACAGCAGAGGGGCTGAAGCAGTGCTGAGATTTCCACTGTCTTCGGCAGCTGACAATGGATGGCACTGGAGAAATTTCCAATATGATCCTTGCTTGTTATTCTGTAAACCACCTCTGTTCAGGCAAGTTACTGAAAAAGAGGACATATATTTCCTTTGCTTCCTTTTTTGTATGAAAACCACTTTTAAAAATATATTTTTAAGACAAATTAAAATACATTTCCTCACTATCACAGCAAATATCAGTTTTAAATGGGAGAAATTGTCATCAGACAGGAAACACATGACAGTAAAACACATTTGTACTATTTTTTTTGAAAAGTCGATCATTATTTTATCTTCCTTCTTGTTTTTATTTTAGGAAATCATCTGTGATCTCTGCTGTGATGCAGTGGCTGTCATATTAGACACTACTTACAAAACCAGACATATTGGTTAATATTCATTCCGTTTTATTCACACAATAGTTGCTAGTCTAAATATGTTTGGAAACTATGGTTTATCTGCTATTTTTTTCAGTTGAAGCAAAACACTTCTTCTAAACCTCTGTCTTACTGTCTGTCCAGTCAGGATATTCAGATTCCTTGAGATGCACATTCTTTAACGAATCACCAGAATTATAAATCAATAATCAGATTAGTAGCTTCTTACAGAAAGCAAGGGATTTGCTCTTACTGACTGACAGCAGTCATGTTGCTCATAATTAGGATTAGTCCTTTCAGGAGACTGAAGATTACAATGATACATACACTACAGCATTTTTTTTCTCCTTCAGTGTCTCTTCCAGCTCTTTAGTCCAACTTGGACAGTACTGTATAACTCCTGTCTCTGCTCCCCAGATCACCCGACAAACCAAAGAGGGCATGATGTTTGCTTTTTAAATGGATAGATTTTGGCATTTTGAAAGAAACTCCCAGCAGGATGGCCTCCCCTGCTGAAATATGTCAGTAGCCATCTCTCCTCATTATCCAAATGGCCCTTTTGACGGATAGCAGCAGCAGTCTTTTCTTGTTATAGCTAGTTAGCTGAATGTTCATCACTATTGTTTTAGCATAATTATCTTCAGGGTTAGGTGGAGGCAAGACTGTTCCCCATTAATGCTACAATACTGGAGTTGATTTTCGTTCACGACTGTTAGCACCAAAGCATGAAAACAGATTGTGAATACTAAAAAAAAAAAAAATCCATCATTTAATCATGCAGAATGTGCAAGAGCATTTTTTTATTAATTCCTTTTTTAGAAGGTATTTAAAAATTCTTTGAAGTGTGTAAACTCATAGTCATGTCAAATCAAATGCTACTAATCTGTTGAGCAGGAAGGAATTAATATATTTTCAGGAATGTTTGTATCTCCCTGACTTGTTTAAACTAAACATAATCTCCTGATGTCATTGCATGTGTGAGAAGGGGGAGAGAAAAGGAAGGAGAGGGGTACAGTTCATTAGTTAAGAAATGTGAAATGGTTGTGTTGCTTGAAGTTGTAACAATGGAAAGGTTTTGATAGTTTGAGACCTTATTGCAAATAAAGGATGGGGGGGGGGAATTTCTGTGCTAATCTCTTGATAAGATAACGTTACATGTCCCCTTACTGTAAGACCTCAGTCCACCGCCTCAGACTGCATGGCTGTTATATAAGCTGTTATTTGGATTATGAAACTGAGATCTGATTACAATTCACTCATGGGGAAATAAGCCTCATAGGGTCTATTCAAATTTTCAGAGAAGGCACGTGTTTGTGGTGCTCTTACATCCTCCTCCGTTTTCCATGTAATCCTGCCAGATCAGCCACAGAGGGGAGAGGTCCCAGGCACTGCATCCCCATTGGGAGCAGGAAGAAGGGGAGGAGAAGGGGGCATCCAAAGGGTTGTCATGTACGATTTGTAGGGAGGTCTTTTTTTTTGTTCAGTTGGGATTTTATATAGCACAAGAATTTGAGATTTCTTTCCTAAATTCATGTTTTGAAACTACAAGCTATGGGTTTTCTCTAAGCTGTCCTAACAAGTGCTGCAGTTTCTTCCACGTGAGCAAGAGGAAACACTCCTCTCAAAACCCAGAGATTTAACCTGAACAGATTAAATATTTGTATCTTTTTATTTTCTCTTCTCCTTTCCACAACCTGACCCACCTAACATTTTGGAGTTACAGGAGTTACAGCATCCAAGTGAGGAGTGTTGTTATGTACCTTTTTTATTTGTTTCAATGAAGGAGACAAGCACAGAGAATGCACATGTGTTTACGTAGTGTAGTGAAGTACTGTCTTGCTTGTGTAGAAGTGAACTGGAGAATGAATTCAAAACAGAGCCTGCTTGATCAGAGCAGGTGTTCCTATTGTGGAAAGACTCTAGGAAGTAGGCGCATGGGAAGGCTGAGATGTCTCTATGATGCTGGCAATGAAAAAAATGGGCCAAAGAGCTGGCAATATATATCAGGTTAAGAAATTAGTTCCAGAAATTTGCAGAACAGCCTCTGCCCACTTAATTTTTTTTTTTTTTTTTTTTTTTTTTTTTTTTTTTTATTATTTTTTTTCTTNCACTTAAATTTTTTTTTTTTTTTTTTTTTTTTTGTGATTTAAATAAATTTTTAGCTTCAGTAGGAAGCTATGCATGATTGAAATGACAGTTCTGGTACAATTTATTCAGATGCAGAAAGCACTTTAAATTGATTTTGAAATTAATAGCAGAAGAGAGGAAAAAGGTGGGTGGGAGCACATGCTATCTTACCAAATATGTACACAAATAATTTTATATTTCATATCTTGATAGAATTTTATTTTCTTTTCTCCAAAGTACTAAAGAACATTAGTTTTTCTTGACATTTACTTTAATTAAGCATATTTTAGTCATAAAAATGAGTAACAAGGTGCTTATTGGAAAAAAGGTTTC
>VXBI01012393.1:191405-205609 GCA_013397375.1 Toxostoma redivivum | reverse complement strand
GGAAGGGAAGGGAAGGGAAGGGAAGGGAAGGGAAGGGTGCCCATCTTGTATTACTGATCAATTTGTGTTGCACTTTTTGTTACTGAGGAAGGACTTTATTTAGTTCTGTCATATTATGTGCATTTCCCCCAGACATTTATATTAGGAACAGCTTTTGTATGTCAAATAAGTGAACCTGGCTCTAATCTGCAACTGATTTACTGCCCTTGCCTTCAGGGCCATCATCTTAGTGAAACTAGAGGACATACCAGCTTTGACATACTGTACAGGAAGTTTTTTTGAAAAAATCAGGCTTGCCAAACCCTAAGGCTGTCAGTCAAACAGAGTAACTGACTGTGTAAAAGCTGAGTAGTTCTTGAGGTCTGGGCCACTGTTTAACATCAGATTACAAGCTTCTCTTATTTAATAAAAATTTAAAGGATGGCCTCAAGCTCAGAAAGCCATTGTGCACATGCCTGTCTTTAAGCATGTGTGAAGTCCTGCTGATTTGAATATGAGTACTTCCTCATACGCAGTAGAAGGCCCTGGGAAGTTGGAGAAAAGTATGTGCAAGATCAAATGTCGTCTTCTTTGGTCTTGATCTCCTTGTGAGGTCTGAGTACAGTAGTGTCTTTTTTTTTTTTCTAAGATCTTGAGATCATTTCCCTACCACATAAAAATATACTTTACAGAAAGCAGAGTCCTTATTCAAAGTCTAGTGTTGCTTGTCACAGTTATTTGGAGAGACAGATATTTTGCTGGATAGACTCCTGATACGCATTTGTGTTTAAGTGCTGTGAGCTCCCACCAGGAGCTTCAGGTTCTGTGTGTAACAGCTCAGACAGTGGGTTTAGCTCTCTTGAAAACTTGATTTTTTGCTATCACAAAACATGTGTATAAGAGGCTTTAAATTAGCATTCTGGGGAAAAAAATGAGACACAGGATAGAAAAATAAATAAAATAGCTATTTAGGCAAACAAGTATTCAGGTAAAAGTAATTTTAATGTTTTTTTAAATGGATATGCAATAAAAATTCCCACTAGTGCTCTATGCCTCTATGCCTTGCTCTGCTTTTAATGACATAAATTTTCCCACAAGGAACACAAATAGGAAACTGAGGGAGAAAATAAACAATGATCTACTTACTTTGAGGTTTGTGTTATTGCTGTCACTGTGGTGTCAGAAAGCCTCCTATGTAAAACAGGCTTGTTTTGTAATCACACATTTTCTAGGGTACTTCATAACTACCAAAAGGAAATTTGAAAATCATTTTCCTCAAGGCTGAAGGCTTAGAATACATTTTCATTTAGAAATAAAGGAAAGTGATGTTCATATTTCCAAGGGATTAAAATTTAGTGTTGCAAGAGTTTATTGATTTGTTTTCCTTTAATTTTTCAGTCTTACAGAGTATGGGAGAAGAAATGGATTTGTCATGATGCCATAAAGGTCATGTTATGGTCATCTTATTTTGTGTGCATTATTACAGCCATTTAGATATGTTAAAATAACTGAATGTCTTTAAAAAATCTATTTACCTGGTATATATGCTGTTTCTAAAGTTTTCTAGTATAATGATTATCTGTACTATCCCCAAATTTTTATTAAAAAAAAAAAATCATATCTTCTTCTAATGTGGCCATGATTTTACCCTCAAAACTGCTCATTCCAACATTCTGCATGTCTATGTAGGTAGTTTCAGTTTTGTGCTTTGCCTTTGAAAGAAAAAGAAGATGAGATCAAGTTTGTGTTGTGCAGCATTTGGCTGTGTATCTTTATATAAAATGACATTGGCCCATTTTTAATGCAGTATCTCAGACACTAAGTGATTTGGTCTCTTACTTTCCTCTCTAGAACAGAATTGACACCTGGCCTTCTCCCAAAACTAAGAGCATTATAATGTGGGAATTCAACCTGCTAAACTTGGAAGGGAGTGGATAATTGTTGTTGTAGGTGTTCACATACCAGAGCATTTATATTTACTCCTGTTTGTTTCTAGCAACCCTTACCTCAGCAAATTTGGCAAGTCTCTCCATTTAGCCCACATTTCTATTGTTTACAGACTAATTGTGGAATTCAGCATTTGCACATAGAACACTACAGTGGTGTCTCAGGAATGTCTCCTTTAGTGAGAACAGAGATTGTTGTTCTTGCCTGGAATATAATTTACTGAAAAAATCCCAATTGTTTGACTTCATCTGGAATCACTACAGAGCTATGAAGAAAGTGCAACGACACATAGAAAGTAAAACTGCTGTCAGTGCCAGTATGTGAAAAAGTGCTTGCCGAAAAATTATTCTGTCTTAAGGTCACTAGCACTTAAAGAGTATCAGGAAATTCCATTACTTTGAAAAATAATTGTTGTCTGGAGTACTGGGCTGGTGTGATCCAAACTTAATTGTGCACATTACCGATAAAGAGATCTTACAGTTAAATAAAATAATTCTTACAGTAGTGCTTTTGATCAGTGTTTTACTGTACACAATGGGCTTTTGGGAATATTTTCATCAAGCTGTCAGTGATAATTTCCCAGACATTTTTTATAGAAGATCTCTTATATTAAGTGCTTAAACTTCATGTTTGCAGCCTGCAGCTAGAAAATAAAATTCAGCCTATATTTTTAGCATTTCAGTACTTTTAAAAGGCTTTCTTTATTTATTTGAATGTCCTATTTTCCTGAAATCTTCCTCCATTATAGTGCAAATGGAACCTCAGAAAAGACCACAGAACATGACCCCAGTATCCTGTGCAGACCCCTTATACAACAAAATGAATTGTACTCACCTCCTAAATCCACAGAAGACAGAGATCCACACTCATGAACTTATTTGCACAACCATGGACCAAATTTCAATGTAATTGGCTTATGCAAATTAGCATTAGCAGGAAATGCAACCAAAAAATGCAAAGAATGAAGTCAGTTGCAGCCTTATCTAAAATCTCTTACACATAGGTAGTCTATTCACTTTCTGAAAGTCCTGGGAATCAGAACAAAAGTTAAAGGAAGTAGCATTAAAATAGGGCTGCAAAGTTAGATATTATAAATAGCTTTGGACCCTCTTAAAGTTTCCATTAAGTGAAGGATATGTGCACCTTAGCACCACTTTTGTATAGGCTTTTTTCAGTAAAAGGCAGAAGAATGCCTCCAGGAAAATTTCCTTGCATAGCATATGGATCTTAAATAATTTTTACAGAGTTTCTCTTTGCAGGATGATGTTATGAGTATTTGCTTAAGAGTTGTGTATGAAAACTGATTCTCAAATGTCTATAGTTTGAAAGAATGTTGCATAATATAATAAAAAATTATCCAGTACTCTAGTTTTGGTGGGGTGAGACTAGTACATTCACATTCACTATTTCTACTCAAGGCTTGTCATCTTGTACATGTGATATCATGTAATTTCTTTTGAAGCCTGTTACTAATTTAATAACATCATGAGAGAGTAAAATTTCATCATAAAATAACTCTCAATATTCAACAAATTTCAACAATTGTGTCCCTAAGAAACTTTACAAACAGTGTAGGTTTACATAAAGCTTTAAACATACCCATGGTAAAGAGTCTTAGCCAATTTGAACCATCTGAAATCTTGTTATGAGGAGTCACTACATGGAACTGTTCAAAGAGGGAGTGGATATAGTCGAAGGAAAAAAGAATAAATTATGCTATTTGCTTTCCCAAAAAATAAAATTAACATACCATGGTAAAGAAATGCAAAACCCTAGAAGACTAAATTAGGCAAAAAATCTTGCAGAAAATATAAGATGGTTTTTGAAGCTTGAGTTATAACAAATATCTTCATATAACCAAATAAAATTCTTGGTGAGCTTAATTTTGTTGCTCTCCAGTCCCACAAATTATTTTCCAGCATACTTCCAGGTCTTTGCTGTGTAGCCCCTCCCTGCTCTGTTAACTAGGTGACTTGCTGGAGAAGGATATCAAACTCCTACAGATACTATAGAACTATAATTTCTATATTCTATAGTATAGAATTATATCGCTATAATTTCCTTATTTCCTGGGGTTTCCAGTCCCTTCTGCTCCTGACTTTTTCTTTTTTTTTTTTTTGGCTCTGACTTCATCTGCACATGACCCCATTTTCCTTCTGATATCTTCTTCTGAACCTTCCACATACTTTCCATCACTCAGCTTTCTGCACAAATGATTTAACTGCATCATCCTTTCTCCATCAGTCACCAACTCCCTACCTGTAGCTGGATATCCTTCCTTTTCATTTGAACAAATCTGGTCTTTCTTAGTTTAACACTTTTTATGGTGATTCTCTGGATCAGGAGGGCAAAACACCAAAGGAGAGAGGAAATGAAATCTCCAGAGAAGCACCAACAGTTTCCTATAGATTGGTTGCTTTCAGTCTTCTCCATATTCATTTTAGTCCTTCATGTTCATGCAGGTAGACTGTCCTGAGAGTTAGTAGAAGGAAGCCACTGATGTTGTATGAAGTGAGACTTTCAAGACATGCAAAGTTGAGTACTTTTTAGTATATCTTGAAGTGATGTCAAAAGTGTAAAGTGTCTGTCTCCCACATGTGAAGCCATTGCTTTTCTCTGGAAATAAAGAGGTATTGATAGGTCTTTAGCAATCAATCAATAGGGTAGCAGCAAAAAAAATTATCTTACATTGTCTTCCTTTTACCTGAATTCCACAGCTGCCTCTCCTGAACTAAGCCTCAGTAGCTTCTTTACTGCCTAGAAGAAACTGGCAATACTTTCTTTCTTAAATAATATGAGAAATCATTGGAATAGTTTTGGTAAAATTTCCCATGACTGAAATGTTCAGCATAAACAGTTAAAAATGGGCAAGGTTATAAACAACAGAAACCTCATGAAAGGAAGGCATTTATACAACACGTCAATTCGACATATGGTATTGTTCTATAGCATGACTTATAAGCTAAATTTTAAGAGCTGTTGGTTGAATGAGAAGATTGAGGAGAATGTGAAAGAAGTTCCCTGCATAAACTTGCACACGCTGTAGTCGAAATATCAGTGTCCTTACCTTGAGAACCTCAGGTGTAGTGGAATCTGTGGGACAGCCAGTGACTTACTTTCTATGCTGTTTGGCAGTCAAGGGTTTACAGGACAACAAGAGCATAAATTAGAATCAGTTCTGAGTTTTTTCTGACCTGAGCCTTAGGAGAGAGGGCTTAACAGCCCACCTTCCCAGTTCTTTAGGACCAATACAGCTGCAAACTATTTCTATCCATATCCAACTATTTCTATTCATACGCATATCCAAAAAAAAAAAAAATGTTTTGAAAATTAGAGGATTTCTAATTAAATAAAAAAGAGATGGATACATTAATACCACTGGTTTCTTTTTCACTTGTCTTAAGTCTTAAGCTGTCTGTTTACAAATACTGGTTTCTCTTTCACTTAAGTCTTAAGCTGTCTGTTTACAAATACTGTGCACATTCTGGACACTTATTATCTCTTTTTGAATGGCTAGCTACACATTTGCATATTTTTAAGCATTTAAAAATTATTTTCTAATTTTCTTTGTTTAAACCACCTGCTTCAAAATTGTCTTTTTAAGATTTTGTTTTCTCTTTGTGGTCATTAGTGGCATGCACATAAATTTGAACGTGAGAGTGATGACAGTATATACAGGACACAGAGGGCTTGAGGCTGTTCCTTTAATGGTCTCAGCAAAAAATCCATAGTGTCAAGTGATTCATAAGACATGTGTGATCAATAATTTGCCAGCACAAAACAAATAGCCATTTTCTCCATTGCAGTATTTCCCAGAAAACACAGGAGGGACAGCTGCACTTAATGCAATTTTATATTAGGCATGTCTGTAGAAGGCTTATTGTGCCCTAAATTTTAAAAATACAAATAATTTGTGTGGCACCAAAAGCGAAGGTAATTTGAAGAAGAGTTTTTGGATGTTGCTGTTATTTAGTTGCCTTTAATAGAAATCAGTAGTCAAATTCTAGAGCATCTTGAAGCCTGTTCTTGAAGCTCTGGATAAACTACTGGGGAAGTGCCCTCAATTTTCAGATGACTTATGGAGTTTAGAAGCACTGCATTTTTATTGTAAAGTTCTTAATGGGGCTTTGATAATTTTGTAAACCTTCTGAGTGGTCACTAATATTTGAAGTCACATCTAGGGTTAATATTAGACATAGTTTTATCATTTTCCATAAAATATTAGCTATTTATTATGAAAACAGTATTTTGTATTCTTCTGCATCTAAACCATGCCTACACATTTTAAAGGTTTACTAATAATCTATACAATTTTACTATTGAAATGGCCAGGTGCAGTTTAAGTTATGATTGAAAGTATCATTAGTTCTAGTAGAATATTAGAGCTTTGAAGGTTCATCCTTCCTGAACCTTCATCATGGCAATTAAGTGACATAACCCCATTAATCTGCAATAAAAGTAATGTACTCTTTTGACATATCTTTAATAATAGAATGGCTTGGGTTGAAAAATGCTTTAAAGATCACCTAGTCCAACCCTCCTGCCATGGGCATTGATACCTTCAGTTAGACCAGGTGGCTCAAAGTCCCATCTGATATGGCCTTGAACATTAAAATTCACCAAGATCAGGTATGAATGTTCTTCAGAGTGGGTTTGTTTGGGTTTTTTTTGTTTTGTTTTGTTTTGGGTTTTTTGTTTGTTTGTTTGTTTGTTTGTTTGTTTGTTTGTTTTAACTAATGGAATACAGCCCTTAGTATAACTTGAGAGGCACAGAGAGTTTATCTTCATGGGATGTGAAAGTCCAGAGTGGGCTGAGTAGTGGGGAAGACATGTATGGAAGGAGTCTCTTTGTTCATGTAAGAGACTGGAAACCTGAGATATTTTTGAAAGTAGTTCCAAGGGTTTTGGCAACAGGAAGAAATGTCACTGGCTTGGAATGGATTACTTAGCAGAGTGAAGAAATATTTTGGAAGGACTCATATGATAAACTATCTAATTTACCTTTGATCTTGAAAGCTACATTTGTCTGTTTTTTCATTTCTCCATCAATTGTTTTCAGCTCACACTGGCTTTGTTAGGTCTGCTATTAGACATGTAAGCTCCTAAGGGCCTGTAACATGTTTGCCTGTGTGTTTCCCAAAAGCCATTCTGAGCACTGCTCATACATAATACATTTGTGCAGTCTGCACACTGTCTGACCCAACATCAGTTCTCTTTTCAGAGAATCATTAAAGACATGTGCACATACACGCTAAATATCTTCTCTAAGAAATATGAGAAGACCCCTTTTATGTGGGGCGGACTCCTAGTCACCTCAGCTGTCAGTAAATAGTTAGAATTCTGGCTGAAGCTCCAAGCAGCCACACCAGCATTCCAGTGCTCAGCCCACGTGCCTCTGCTTCGAAATTAGGCCTTTGCAACACTGGGCAGCTGCTGCTTTTCAAAAGTATGAACAAAACACAGTCAATTAGGAGCAGAAACTATACAAACAATCTTAAAAATGAGTTTGAAAATCAAGCATGCACTAGGACTCATATGCTTTAGCTTTTGTCCAGGACTGATGCAGAAACTCATTAGAGACAGTAAAAGATATAATAATAATAATAATAATAATAATCATAATAATAATAATNTAATAATAATAATAATAACAACAACAACAACAACAACAGGAAGAACACTCCAAAAGATTTCATTGCCTTCATTTTCTTAAAACATTTTGCTGCAACATGTTATTGGCTAGAATAAGAATGCTAGAAACTACTCCATGTGGCTGAAACATTGCAAAGGCAGAAATTAATTATACCTTTACTTTCTGATTCTCCTGATGATTGGAGAATTCCTCTTTCTTTCCCCCATAAAATAACCTTTGAACACAGAATATACTCTTGTGCATTTTGTAAAATTTCAATATAGAATGCAAGAGAGAAAGAGGCTTACTTTTCCGTATGCGCAGAGAGAAAATCTTTGGATTCCCCGTACATAAAGGTATTCCAAAAAACTGTGTGAAATACCAAAAGTGTACACTTGATCCTTTCATAGCCTAATTATATTATTTTGCAATTTATTAAATAAAGACAGCAGCAAAGAGTCAAAACCCTTGTTATACCACGTGGGTACTCAGTGTGTCATGGTTGGTGTTTTAGAGACGTGACAGTATGTATGTCTTCTCCCAGACATCATGGTTGAAGAACCACTTTTACTTGCCCTGGCCTCTGAACCACCTCCCATGGGAATTTCATTGAGTAGAGAAGCAGGGCATTAGACCTACTCTTTCCAGGTTGCTTAAGTGCCAGAAGGCAGCTTTGTCTGGAGATACAACAGGAAGATGACCTTAAAGGCAATTATGCAAGCTGTGATCCAGGTTGGGATTGCTCTGACAGGGTAAGTTCCATACACCTTGTAGGTCAGTTGATATGAACATACATCTCCTTTTTTCATATCATTCTAGTGAACAGTATGTACTAAAAAAAGGATTATTTAATTAAAGTAAATAGGCTTATACTGTGAAATTGTACCATCCGGTTTAGATCAATTGAACTTGCATGCCCATGTAGGAAGTGTTCAGAGATTTATAAAGCCACCAATTTGATTCATAAAGCAGTTATGACTTCAAAATATCAAGGGGAATTAGTGAAGCTGTAAAGGAATAGCAGTAGAAAACATGGTTCTTCAGGTTGGTCATTTACCCAAGTAAACAAGATAAGTATATGTAGAAGCATAATGCACAGACTATGTTTTTGAAAAATCAGTTACTA
Source organism: Toxostoma redivivum (assembly GCA_013397375.1). Classification (NCBI taxonomy): domain Eukaryota; kingdom Metazoa; phylum Chordata; class Aves; order Passeriformes; family Mimidae; genus Toxostoma; species Toxostoma redivivum. The sequence continues at coordinate 196,925 of VXBI01012393.1, read as the reverse complement.
GGAGAACATACTTAAACATGCAAGAACAGAAGTAATCCTTGATTTTATTTTATGCAGTGCAGTTCTATATGTAACTATTAAAGAACCATTTTCTCAGAGTGAGTGTAAAGTGTAAAATGCATCCTCTTGGTTAGATGAAAGGAGACATAAAAATGCACACTGTATTGTCTACCTTCAAGTAAAGCAATGAGATTAAAATGAGAATGCTAATTACAAAGCCATTCTAAGTAGCAGCTGAAACTTAGACTGCTTACAATTAACACTCCAGTTGTTTGGTGTTCATGTGTATCCCTGACTGAAAAAAAACAAAAAAAACCCACAATTTTTACCAAAATGTAAAGTAATAAACACAAAGATTAGTGGAGTTTACTGACACTCTAGCAGATGATACCAAAAAGAAGAACATTGTTTAGAAATTGTAAATTGTGTCAGTATTTAAAACCTAATGAATGAAGAATAAACAAGTTAAATGCGACCTCTTAGGAAGTCAGGCTGAAATTATTTTGACAAGCAATTTGCTTAACTAAGAAAAACCAACCTCTTTTTGAAATGAAATGTTGAGAAGCTTTCCTGTGAATGGAAGTCAAACTGGAGCTTTTCTACTTAATAAAAAGATGACTGAGACTATAAAATGAAAGAATGAATAGGGAACAAGTATTCACCACTTCCTGTTCAGTATTAAGTGCATCAAAAATACCATGATGCTGAAAATTTTATTACAGTTAAGACAATTCTTTCCATCCAATTCATAATGAAATAATGAATTTTCTTTCCACAGGATGAGGTGAAAAATAAGGTAATAAGATGAAAAATACAGGAGAATTCAGAAAAAAATAAACAAATGCATGGTAAGAGGTCCACTGGTGTCCGCTAAAGATGACAGCCTGCAGCAATCACCAGCTTTAGAAGCCCTTAAACCATTGCTGTCTAGAGTATAAAAGGAATAGACTCATTCTGTGTACTCATGTTGTTTTGTATGTTTTTCTTCAGTATCAATTATTAGACTCTATGCTAAACAGCCCTCCAGGTTTGAGTTTGCACTACTGTTCTTGAGGTCTTAAATTGAAAATATACAGCATGGAGTAAAATAAAAATATCTTTGTGAAGTGCTGTGCTAAAATTTGTTCTTTTTGTTAAACATAAAAAGACCAAAACTGCAAAATGCAACTGATATTTATATAGCTGAAAAAGAGCACTGCAAATTTTTCCTTCCACAGAATATAGCCATGTTATAATGAGCTATGATATTTAAGCTAAAAACATAAATGTTGTTTTCTAACTTTCCTAGCATTTTGCATGTGGTGAGACATTGGTCTCCTAGTTAATAATTAACTCTTTTGAAAACTGAGTATAGAGAATTTGTTTTGTAAATTTAATTCCTAGGAAGGCTCTTAGATGCTGAAATGTATGCAGAGGTTTTCATTAAAATCCTACTCATTTGTTTTTACAGGCATTATTCTTACTGCTTATATTGGTCTCATGTATTTTAGAACTTATTTAGGACTGAGAATGTCTTTGGCACTTTGTGAACCAGAAATGTCAGTTCTCTAAAAGGAAATTAAAGGTGACACCACTGGCATAATGGAAGGATTGGTCTAAGTATGAAACATTTGAATATACTTTACCTAAATCTTAGAGTGCTCAGTTGAAATAATTTTTCTTATTTTGCACAAGCTTATATTACATCAAGCCATCCAGCTAAGAGAGCAAAGTAGTAGGTACATACAAGACACACATTTTCTTAACTATTTACTAAAGCCCAATGTTTAAAGTAAGCACTTCTGTTGAAGACAACTCAGCAGAAGCCTTGCTGGTATTTAAAGGGCTCGTTCAACTTGTACATTATTAATTGTTAGTAGGGCCAGAAAATTTGTTCCCCTGGATGTCTCCTATCAAACAGATGAATAAGGCAGGATAATAACTTGATAAATATAATAGGAATAGGTAGATCTATCTATTGTATATCATAGACGCCAAGATATCACGGAGAATCATCATCATCATCATCACCATCATCATCATCATCATCATCATCTAGAAAGAGTTATCTTAGTTATCTACATGTTGCAAGAAATCTCAGACAGTTATGGCTGTCCTCATAAATGAGTATATGCTTATATTTTCCACACTTCCAGTGTTCTTGAAGCAAGTACTTTACATGATACACAAATAATATTTCAATCATGTCTTTTTAATCTGTCTTTCAAAATGAAGAAGGTTGAATATATCAAAACCCAACAGACGTGCCCTCCCAGTAATGTAGGATCTTGCTGCTTTTGGCCAAATAACACAAGTATAATGTCTTCAGTAGCAGTCAGAACAGATTAGAGTAGTTCTCTGCTTTTTTGCATCACAGATATACAGAACTGCTTTGTCTTCTTATCTGAGATCCAGGTAAATGCAAAAAAGGCAGAAGATATTAGATCCAGGTGGCATTAGAAGAGCCATGGACAAATTAATTTTCTTTGTTCTACTCTGGCACAGGGCCTACCTTTATAAAAACAACTTTACTAGCAAACACTCTACTGATTTACAACATCCTGTATCTTCCCGGATTTTAAAGTACATATACTGTCTTACACGAAAAATTGTCTTTCAGCCTAAGCCTTTGCTTTGGGTCTTTAATAATTAAGATGTAGGCATAATAAATGTAACTGTTTGCTGAGCTGTTTACCGGTTTATAAAAACAAGTTCATGTATTTGAGTATTTTTATTTGTATGATGGCTATTCAATATGTATGAAAAGAAAAGAGGAAGAACATGTTAATGTAATGGTTTTAAAAAATTTTTATTTTTAACAGAAGCCACTGGTGATTAAATTGCTTTTATACTATATATTAGTACAATTTGCTGAAGTGAAAAGTGTATAAAATAAAACACTTACTGAAAAACAGATATTCAAAGCAAATTTATTTTCCTCATAATGTTGTGGATGTTAAATAATGAAGAGAATATCAGTCAATCCAAAACAATAATTCTTCAGGACATTTACTCTTGTCAAAAGTTGTGGTTAAAGGAAAAGCAAACACTCATTTACAAGAATATGTGCTTTAAACATGAGAATTAATCAGCTGCACCACTTTTTCTATCTTGGTTCTCAAGGATTCTTAAGGAAATGGGTTTAACCATCATACTGTGCGCTCATTTGTTAGAGAAGCTTCCTTCAATGTGACATTTAGAAGGCAAACATTGTATTGTGTGATTTTTAACTTCAGACAGGATTTGCTAAACTATATTTTTTCTCTAAATATTAGTAAATCCAAGCTGTAAATAGGCTTAAACCTTTTGATACTTAAAGGTGAACTGGAATTTACTTTAGATGACTGGGGTTGATGCATGGATGGCTTACATATGCACTATTACATCTTTTCTGTTAAAATAAATTAGAACAGTTTTAGAGATAACTTTAAAGGTCAGCTACTAATTATCTATGCTGAACATCTTCCAATGATGTGACATGTTGAAGAGTGAAGCACAACCAAGAGTAGTGCTGGAATCAGTGAACTTTATAATCAAAGGGATAGCAAATGGTAAAGGTTTACCTGGAAAAAATGAGTAATATTGACTACTCAGGTCAACAATAATCTTCTATTCTGTGAACATGAGAGCCTTTTTAATGCACCATATTATTCTTTAACGTTTTTCATTCTTTATTTTTTTCCTTTTTATTTTTTTTTTCTGGATAGACACATGAATAACATGAACAACAGCGTCACTCACAGTTCTGAGTCAAATTAATGCTTGTAGGCATAATGCTTGTAATGGCACTATACCCTAGATTTGATATGCCTACATGCCTGAAATAATTTTTCTTCCTCTAGGACTTTGAATTCAAAACTCTCAGCTTCTCTTTGTTTTGCGATGCTTTTCTGAGATTGCTTAGAAGACAAAATAGACCAAACTTTTATTTTTAGTTCTATTTTGAAATGACAACATTTAAATTATCTGCAGAAATATGTGTAGAAATCTAGAAATCCCATAGTGACATCCTGCAAACAAAATATATGAGTAGTGTGGTGTATGTAGTATGTGAAGCCCTGGTGTTTAGGGACAATTGGGGGTATTACAGAACTAAAGAAATATTGTAAATATTCTTCTGCATACAGTTTTGAAAAAATAAACATTTTCCAGAGCCTAATTTAAGATTTGGTACCTGAACACCAGAAAGAAAGCACTCAAAATTTTTAAAAATCTAGACTTTATGAAGCCTAGCTTATCCAGTTAAATATGCATTTCATTACAATGCCTATATTGCACTTTCTTTCTTTCAGAATAATTTCAAAATTTCTCATTCTATAGTTGCACTCCTTTTATGTCATATCACTTTACCTTTTCCCTCTCATATCCTGACTGAAATAAAATGACATTTATTTTCTAATAAAAGTAAGCTTTTTATTCAGTCATCTGCATAATTGTGTGGAAACTTATGGTGGTTTGTGGGTGAACCATAGGAAACAAATCTGTATGCATAACTTCCTGTGAAAGAGTAAATTGCACTAAGGAGACACAACCCTATTTTGGGGACAGTTCAGAGCTTAGGTTTTAGGAGCAAGGAGCCGAGGCAGGAGTCAGAGCACGGACATCACAGTGTCTCTGGATGGGGCTGTGTCCCTGCAGAGTGGTGACCACTCTGTGCACAGGAGTGTGAAACTCCACATCTGCACCCAGATTTACAGGACCAAACCCTGGATTCAGAATGGCAGATGTGTCACATCCCTGTCTTGCTCTCATGCTGTGCAAAACAGGCAGCTAAAACTTGTACACTCACCAGTTCTAGGTGAGTTTAGGATAAACAATGGATAAACAGAAGTACTCAACTTCTCCTATACAAGCAGTCTTTAAGAACTTGTGCATTAGAGGCTATGAGAGTTCAAGAATTAGCTTCATGATCTGGTTTTTAAAAACAGGAGTAGAAATTAGAAGTATAGTGTGAATCTGTAAAGCATCTCAAGTGATCCATGATGTGTATGGATTAGCATTATGTGTCTCAGTCTGGAATGTGAGCCCCATCTTAAATTTAGGCAATAGTCAGGTCATGAAATATATTTCGATCTATAACTAAAATCTGTAGGCCTGATATTATTTTCTTGGCATCACTCACAGTAATGTCATTTTTTTACCTGAATATTAGCAAAAGGGAATAGTAAAAGTTTTAGTAAAAGTTGTCCAAAATGATTTTAACTTAAAAATTTGAGATATGTTGCAAAGTCTCAAGTCTTTCTTTTCACGCTGATGATATTTTTATGGAATTAATCTTGTTATGTTGACATTTCTTCCTAAAGCTCTAAATTTTACTTTTGTTTGCATTGTTGTTGAAGTTCCATTCATTATCTGATAGACTCTGATAGTTTTCTTTGGTCCTGAGGATTTAAAAATCTAAAGTTTATCTACACAATGTTTTCATATAAGCCAGAAATGTGCTACTTTGTGGAAAAAAAACCACATTATGGTCTATTGCTACTATGTGCATGTGTCATCTTTCTAAACTGTTTGATGAGTGGTATTTATACTGCATTTGCA
>VXBI01012393.1:92130-191347 GCA_013397375.1 Toxostoma redivivum | reverse complement strand
CTAAATCTATCTGCTTAGTCAGATTGAAGAACATAATTCTAAAATGTAGGTATAAAACCATTAATATAAATATTAATATTAATATATTATCAGCTAATAGGCACTAAGCTCCTTATACACACTCATTTGCTCTCCAATTCTCAGAAACAGTAGTAGAAGTAAAATCTGAAAGAATATGTTCTTTTTTGGCATTATTGTGCATTTAGATTCCTGACAATAATTTAAAATATCTTTGTAAATTAAAAAAAAAAAGATTAACATCTTTAGGAGCAAATGTTATGCTACAATAACAGAAGTCTCTAAGATATTAAGACAAAGTCATTAAGACTTGTCAAAATTAAATATCTTCATTTCTTGAAAGAGAAAAATAAATCAAAATAACTGAACTTCCTAGAATTCCAAAAATGGCATCACTACTCCTGTCTGACTAGAGTGTATTCCACAGCTATTTTTTTCTGATTTTCAGCCTCAATAGTGAGATTGCAAATTAAAGTTCCATCCTAAATTTGTTTCTGTTGTTCCTGTTCTGTCAGTTTTTATAGCCTAATTCTCTATTAAAAACATGAATAGATGCATGAAGGCAGCTTTAAGTCCACCCCTATTTTTTTCTGTTAAATTAGTCTGAAGGAGTTTCAATGCAACCACGAGCCGCCTTCATACAACACATGGCATAGTTGAAGAACATTGTCTACCCCATTACACAGCTACTTGAATGGAATTAGACTACCTCCTGCCCTGCTAAATCTCCACCCACATAATCAATTGTGCCTGTGCAGACACAGCAGAGCTATGAGTATTTAGCTGTCCAAATAAAATTTAGGGAGCTGATACCGCTTTCTTCAGAGCACGTGGATATGTGGAAAGTGTTTTCCCAGGATCACCAACATGGCTTGTGTTTGTAATTTAACCCCATATTTATGCTTAGAGTCCATATACACACATGAAGCATTGAGTTTTAGATGATTTTCAAGCCTCTGAAGGGTCCTGCATCCCCTCCAGCTATAGGCCACAAGGTATTTTTCTGGATGGCAGTCAGCAAAGAGCCTTATGTCCTCAGTTCAGTCTGGGTCAGTGATCAACCCATTGTTTATCAAGCTAAAGATTTCTTTCTGGTAAGTTTTCTGAGGAGAGGCACAGAGTACTTTCCCATTAGGTAAAATATAGTTCTTTTTAATGGTCATTGGTATAAATCCCAATAACAGCGTTGTCCCAGCAACAGATCAAAGAAATACTAATATTTCCCTTTCTCTATCCCCACAACAGAAAGAAATGTAATTTTATTTATGCTAATAATAAAATTAAAAGGAGAAGTCCTCCAAATCTACTTTACCTACTGTTCCTCTTTCTCTAATTTATTGGCATGCTTCTGCAGATCAGTTTGTAAGCACTGTCATATTTAGAAAATCTGAATGAAACTTGCAACATACTTGTCTGGGACAGATCACTGAGTACAGACAGCCACTGGTGCAATAGAAGCTGAAAAAGCTTGTACAAGTGGGAGTTGTAGCACTGTACCTTATCTGCGGCTCATGAATACCTGCAGCCATCCACTTTTAAAGAAATTATATAGCAAAAAATTCTAATGAAGCCTGCTACATGCTTTATGAGTTACTGGGATATTTTTAGTTTCATGTGATCGAGCATATGCTGAAATAACCTAATGTGGCATCAAATGAGTTAATATCATCATACCCCACAGGTAGAGATGACTTTACAAATCTTTAAAATCACAAAAGTTATTCAATCAGTTCTGGGCTGTTTACTGAATATGCTGAGTGACAAATCAGGATGACCAGTCAGGATCTAATAACCTAATGCTTAGATTATTTTGTAGGTGGGAAAACAGGCTGTCTTTACTGAAAAGATCAGCCGAGTAGGGGGACATAATCTCTGATACAATCTTTCTCTTTCTTCACATGAATCTTACCAGTGCTACTACTCATGTGGAAACTGAAGGAGTTAAAGCAAGGCTCGCTTTCCTCCTCATGCAGATTTTTACTCCTGAGTCAAATAGGAGACTTTATTTAAAATTATCAGGTGAAGAAATCTCCCAGATACTGGCCAAATCTTCCCAGTCTTCACATATCTCCAAGTCCTCGCCAGGTGGTTTGGAATTTAAATTCTGATTTCCAGCTTGATGGCACAATGAACTGCCACTGGACCTGCTGAATGGCTCCAACTAAAATCTCTGACTTCTTTTTTGTACTATTTAAAGACTGAAAATCTTCTACATCTCTTTGCAACTGTTTTATTCCCACCCCCAACAATCTCCAGGCATTCTGCTTGTCAAACAACCCAACACCAAATGTGCTGGTTTTGTTTGACCTATATTACAATGCAAAGCTACTTGGTTCTTTAATTCACTGCCAAATAATGCTGTTATCTCTGGATAAAGGGAACTAGGCCAAATGGTGATAAAGTCTCAGGGATGAAATGAGATTAAACCAGTTCTACCTCACCTTGCTATTTACTAATTATATATGTGCTGGTCAGCAGAGCTCACTGTCTGTCTAATCATATGTCCAAAGGTCAATTAAAAGGGGCTTATGCCCACAAATTAATATCCAGTGAAAAGCATAGGGTCTATACCTGTCCTTTTCTTTCTTTTTGTCTTTTCAAGATATTTTTGGGACATGATACATAATATATAAAATTACAAAGTCCTTTTAAAACATAAGAGGATTTATACACTTTTTTTTTCCCTTAAAATTAAAAATTGCTCGACAAACCCAATTCTAATGCAGAACTACAATCAGGTCAAAGAACTATCTCTCATTTCTTTTATAATTAACACTTGGCAATATTTTTAAGGAAAGCATTACTCAGAGAGCTGGAGTCATGTTAGCACCAGAAATCTCTCCAGGGCATCAAACAATGGCTTTCATGGAAGCCCTTTTAGAACAGTGGTTCACTTTACATCTTTGTTGTCACTGCATAAACAAACACAGATCCCTCTCTAAAGTGGTTGGCTTGTAACTGAACTCAGTAGGCAAGTTAATTTGGCTTGTTGAGGGGGAATGAAGGGGAGAGCAGCGGTTTTTCAACTGCTGGCCTGCCCTGCTTGAAAATACAGCCGAAAGAGCAAGCTGCAGACACAGGCAATGGTGTAACCAGGAGACACACTACTGTTTGCAGACTGCCCCAATGGACCCAGTCCAGCTGAGGGCTGCCCCTCCTGGATCCTTTTCCCTCTTGGCCCCAGCTGTTCATTCAAAGCCATTGAAGCACCTGGGCAAAACAAGTGCAAGTGGCAAGAGGTTCAGGTCCTCTTGCTGTCCTGTCCAAGCAACTCCTCCTGAGGCACCATCTGGTGCTCAGCAGGTGAGAGGAGGATTTGCAGCCTCACAGCTGCTCTGCTCTGAAACACACGTCTTGCCAGCCTCCCATGCACCCATTTCAAAGGAAGGAGTAAACCAAAAAATGATGCAGAGAGGCCTAATATACAGAGGCCAGAAGTAAAGGAAAGTGAGTTGAGAAGGCAGGGAATAAACCAGGAATGAAGGAGGGCAAGAGAGAAAAGCAGTGTAGACAGAAGGGAAGGGTTGTCAGAGATACCTCTATCTGCAGTATCCTATTGCTGAAACAGGTGCAAGAGGAAAAATGCAGGGGAAAATGGTATCAAAGCATTAAAACTGACAAGAGCACATACGGTCTTTTGAATTTCAAACAGTTCACAGGTTAGAAGCAAGGAGTGAGGTATTTAGTTCGAAGTAAGAGCACACACAATATCTGAAACATAGAAAGCTGAAGAAATTCCAGTTTCAGGCAGTGCAATTTCTTTGAGACAGGACACATATGGAATAAGTTGCCATCAAAGCAATGAGCATTAGCAGATGTCTAGACATCTGTATAAAAAGAAAGACTCTGCTGGTATAACATGACACAGTAGGGGCAAATGTGAGATTGCATTTAGAAGTGTCTTTTTAATAAAGAATAGTTTCCTGCATCTTTTCAGGAGCACATTGGCATTCTTCTGAAACTCTAGCTACAGAACATTTATAAATTGCTCCTTCAAATTTCTGAGTTTGTTTAGTCAAAACTGCTAATGCAGTAATTTGAGTTCTTTTAGCAGACATTTTCACTTGTCCTCAACCCTTCAGGAAAGGGGACAAGACCATCTTGTTTCAATCAAAATATATTATCTGTCTTCAGTGTCACTCATTTACTTCTGTATATCATATATTTTGTAGATAGGCATTCACTATCCTCAGTTACTTACCTTGGTGTTCACCAAGTTGAACGTGAGCTAGTGATCTTCTGGCAAAGAAGATTAACAATATCCTCAGCTACCTTAGGAGGAGTGTTGCCAGCAAGTGGAGGGGAATTATCCTTCCCCTTTGTTCAATACTGGTGAGACTGCAACTGGAATACTGTGTTCAGTACTGGGGTACCAGTGCAAGAAAGATATGGACATATTAGAGTCCAGTGAAGGGTCATTCAAATGATGAAGAGACTGGAGCATCTCTCATATGAGGAAAAGCTAAGAGAGCTGGGACTGTTCAGGAGGGATTTTGTCAGTGTATCTAAATACCTGAGGCGAGTTCTTTTCAGGTTCTTTTCAGTGGTGTCCAGTGACAGCACAAGAGGCAATGGGTACAAATCAAACATGGGAGATTTTGCCTGAACATAGGGAAACACTTTTTTACTGTGCACTGATTGTGCACTGGTAGAGATTGCCCGGAGAAGTTGTGGAGACTCCATCCTTGAAAATCCTAAGAAACTATCTCTACATGTTCTTGGATAGCCTGCCTTAAGTGGCCTTTATTGAGCAGGGGAGTTGAACACCTGGACCTCCAGAGGTCTCTTCCAACATCAACAATTCCATGATTCTGTGATCTGATACAGACATTTTACAGACATTTGTACAATTGACCCTAGCTAACGTGCACAAATGGAATATAGAGCAAATGCAATATGTGAAAGGCTTTGATGTTTGGCAAGTTTCAGTACTGTGTACGAAAGACACAAACAAGTAAAGTATTCCTATTCTAAATTTAATTATAAAGAACACATGTAAATTGTGTATTACAGAGGTGTTTTGTAGGTCTGTTACTGAATATTTGTAGTAAATGGCACTGTATTGAATGGAAAGAAACAAATTATAGTATGGAAAGAAATCAATGTTAAGTATTGCAGTAGTTAATATCTTTGTTAATGAACTGGAAAAGGGGATTAATGTCATGTTAATGAAACTCTCTGTTGGTCTGTTTCAGATATATATATATTAAAATAATGGGATGGGATCCCATGGAAACATAAGCTAGAAAGAAAAAAAAAACAGTTCAGGAAATTATATTTCAGCACAGAGGAAAATAAGTGAGTTTGCATCTATACACATATATAGATTGTGTGTATAAGTAAAATGAGTAACATGAAGGAATGATTTTGAAAACCAATAAAAGTCTGAGAAGTTAATTAAAGGTGGAAAGTTAATTAACTCTGGTTTGAAAGAAAGTTGCACATAAAACCCTGGAGTTTTAGGCATCCTACTATTTCTTGAAGGGGCTTAATTATTTCATTCCATAATACAGGGGTATCTCAAAATCTCAAGAACATTCAACCATATTTTAGCTCTGCAAGGAAAATGCTTTTAAGACAATTATTTGAATATACAATTATTTTAATCTTTTAAACAGGCAACCTAAGGATACAGGAAGATTAGCAACTAGAACCAATAGAGGACTTTCCTAGTAGTTATTGTGTTAAAAAATATACAGATTGACTTGAAATTAATATAATGAATTAAATATAATGCAAAGCACCAGCTCTGCTTCCTACCCTGTCCCTCTTCAAGGCCCCACTAATTTAATGGCAGGAATATTTTCCCTGCCAAGGAAATTGAACTTCAATCACCTCTGTGTAGATAGTAGTTCCTAGCTGAGTGCTTTAAGTGGCACTAAAAACAAATGTTTGCCACAACTGCAGGAGGGACTTCAAACTTACCAACCAAAAAAAAGGACAGAGGAAAAAGAGAACAAAGAAGGATTTTGGGTTTGAATTTAGGTAATACAATATGTAAAATTTATTTGATTCCAGAAAAAAATGTCCTAATTACCTAAGTATTGAAATAAAATGCAGTTTGAAATAAACTTAACTGCCAGCAACATTTACAGCTGCTTAACCTCTTTAATCAAGAATGTTTTGGAAAATAATCATGTCCCAAAACTGTAAATGCAGCACTGACCTAAACTTTTATAACTCTCATGATTCAAGTTCCTGAGATCTTGATGACCTCCCTCTTCACCTACTAGAATTCTGCCTTCAATGATGTTGTTAATTTGGCTATAATGCCTATAGACTGAGATACTTCTATGCCACATTCCATAGTTTCTGCTCTCCTTTAAGAGCCTAGGTCTTGGGCTTTGAAGTATTCTCATGTCACATAGTTCTATGAACTCCACCCTTCTCCCTCTGACTTGATGAATATTTTTTATTTAAGGTGCTAGAGGGGATCTTGGGTTCACATAAACGTTTGACAGACTGTTGGCTAGGAACTCTTCAAACCAAGCAATTGCATCCACTATTCAAGGTTACTCAGGGTTATTCAATCCTCCTAACTTTAGGTATATAATTTATTTGTCTTTCAAAGTTAAATTCCTGCTCTGAATAATCCCCTGGAGGAGCTTGTCTTTTTGCAATAATTATATAGGAAGCTTAAGGCGACTGGCCTGATATCTTAGTCATAATTAAAAGTCTAAAGTTGAACGCTATTAAGATCCCTTCCTGGGGTTTCTCTTTTCCTGAGTGTTCTAGTTACTCAGCTGTTATTATGAAAGGACATTTCTTTAAAAGAATTTTTGTAGATACCTACAAAAAGAAGAATTCAGGACTGTGGATTCTACACAGAATGATGTGGAATTTCCTGAATGGAAGGCCAGCTTTATAAAGGAACATGATTACAGATATACATCATCTTTCATGTTTCATCTTGAATGACTATTCAAGAATTACTATGGTGGCTTATGCCACCATATTCTTCCCCGTTCTCCCATTCAACAGGGAATTGAATGCGGTAAACTGCATGCCTAGAGAATAGGAACCGATGTTTCATTAAGTACCTGAGCCTTGTAGTAGCAATTTTTAGATGGGTCATGTTTGTGTTATTCACAGCACAGTGTTGTAAAGGTCACAGGGCTGGTAGCAAAAATAGACATGTACCCTTGCATCTAATTGAAGATCAGATTCTCATCTTAATTTCTGAAACCACATGAACCCTGACACATGGCATTCGCATGGATGTAGTGAGACAGCAATAACATTAAAATACATGGCTAACGTGCTCACTGAGCATGATCCTGGACTTTATGGAAGAGAACCAACCAAGCCAATAGCCAACTTAACACAGTGTGACAGCTATGCTAATTCACCTGGAATAGGTGTATTGGAAAAATAGAAACACAGTTAGTAGCCTAAATACCACACTTATCCCAAGCTAGGACTACTTTTCTATTTTTTTATAACTCTGTAATTTGCTGCAGAGATCCCACACAGGTTGCTCAGTCGCCTTGCCTGGCAAAGCACAGTAAAGGTCTGCCTTAAGACCTTTGCATTTGGCCCTAAAGAATTTGCCTGAAGTTACAGAGGATATATTTGTTTTTTCAGAGAAATAAGTCCAAAACTTTTGATGCCCAGGCTAGCATTTAAACCACTGTGCCATCCTTTCCTGACAAAAATCATTACACCTAAATCAACAAGTTAATAATGCTTTGATATGTAACTGCTTAGAACATACACCCAAACCACTATAATTAGTTCTGTCTTTCGACTGGTGATGTATATTGCCAAATTTGAAGTGAATGGCAAAAAAGTCACACAATTGATAAAAAAGATAGAGGGAATGATACATGGGAGAAAGACTGAAAGAGCTAGATAATATATTTGCCATGTTTAATTAATAATCATGATGAAACATGGAAAGAGTCTGTTCATATTTAAATGATGCAAAATCCATGACAACATACAGATTATTTAAGACAAAGAAACAATAAAAATGGGCTCAAACTTAAGTAAAAACTGCAAGCAAATTTCTGGAAAGTTACAGTGGTGAGTAGAGTACAGAATTCCTGTGCTGTAAATTGTGTGTTTCAAGTCCCTGACACCTATCAGACTGCAAAACTGGCTCTTGAGAGAGAAGCTGGGGATGCTACATCTCTCTGTAACACTTAAATTTTGACTGGACATGTTGCTGAAGTATTTAATGCACGGTTCTGGTGAAGACTTGGACTAGATGAGTCTTGTGTAGTTTGAGTGCCTGCAACTGAGCAAGAATTTTCAAGATTTCTGCATCACTGACTAAAAAAATATTGACTCTATCAAAGAGCATAAGCAATATAATTTCCTGGAATGGGGCCAGTAATACATTAATGAACTTTCTTTGTCCCATTAAATGCTTATTCATCATGTGGGAAGAGTTTAATCCTTGTAATTAACTAACAATCCTGTAAATGAAAATGATCAATTAAAAAATCCACATTACCTCTCAGAAAGAGTTTAAAAGTAGATTGATCTCTTTCCTATTTCCATATTTTTGATGCTGCTTTTACCAGGCAATGAGGTTGTTCTTTCTTCTCTCTGCCTATTAGAAAGAAAATATAATCCCTTTCCAGATCAAGACCTTGGTACTTTGTATTTCATCCTCTGTCTCAGTCCTTGTTTTGTGAGGCTGGCATATTTATAGTAAGATTTCCTTTCTTAGAGGAATCAGAAAATCTATGTAGTCTTTCCCATATCAACTGTGTTCAAGAACAGAAAATCTGCTGAGAAAAAGAAGGCAATTAAAACTTGCTAAGGACCAATACCTGAACTGTGTGGACTCTCATTAGATTAACAGAATCATAGATTATCTTGATTTGGAAGGGACACAAGAAGATCAAGCCCAAATCATGATTCCACACTAAAAACCTAGAGGTAAAAACATATATCAAAGAATATTGTACACACATATCTTGGACATCAACAGACTTTGGGCAATGGACTTTTACCTGGGGAGATTGTGCTAATGATTGACCCACCTTCTCAGGAAATTGCATATTCCTAATGTCCAGTGTGAATAGACGTATCCTCATGATATATCTTTTTAAGCCATTCCCTCACATGCCTCAATAGACACCAGAGATAAAAGATCAGCACTTCGTTCTCTACTCACCTTCATTGTGAAGCTGTAAACAGCAATGAAGGTCACATCTCAGCCTCTTCTTTTCTAAGGTGAACAAACTAAATATCCTCAGCCACTCCTCCTGAGTCTTGTCCTCTAGTCCTTTAATGATTTTTGTCGCTCTCCTATGGACACATTCTAATATTTCTATATCCTTCTTATATTGTGGGGCTCAAAACTGCAAATCAGGATGTGAGTTGAGGCTGCACCAATGCTGTATTGTGGGACGATCACTCCTTTCTCCTGCTTAGCTATACTGTACTTCACGTACTCCCGGATATAATTAGACCTTTTGTCTGCCAGGGTACATTGTTGACTCATAGTGAGTTTTCCATCAACCAAAACTCTCATATTCCTTTCTGCACTCTGGCTCTTGTCCCCTCACTCTATGCATATATCCAGGATCACATTGTTCCAGGTGCAGAATCTGGCATATGTCCTTGTTAAATTTCATATGGTTGATATATGGTTGAGCCTGTCCAAGGCTCTAGTCCATCAAGATCTCTCCTGAAGGCAATCAACAGCTTATCCAAATTTTGTACTGTTGGCAAACTTAGTGCGCCCTCAACTCCTTTCTTCAAGTCATTGATAAAAATATTGTAGAGGTTAAAAGAGCCCCTAAAATCGATTCATGTGGAATCCCACTAATATCTGACTGCTAGCCAGATAGATATTACTCCATTTACTGCAAACTCTTTTAGCCCAACCCTTCAGCCAGTTGTTCACTCATTGCAGTGTGTATATGTCTATCTGTGTGCTGGACATTTTGTCTTGGAGGATACCATGAGAGACAGTGTCAAAAGTTTTGTTAAAATGAAAAAACCCAACATTCAACAACACATCCACTATCTTTCCTCCATTCAGGTGGAAGGTTGTCATAATAGGACACTCAGTAAGGCATGACTTTCCCTCCAGATACTCACATCAGTTTTGACAGATGACTGCATTGTCTTTCATGAGTTTTTCAATACCTTACAGAATAATCTCTGTAATTTTACCAGGCACCAAAGTAAGACTGGCAGGCCTATAATTTCTAGGATCTTCTCTTGCCCTTTTTGAAGTATGAATAACATGCTAGCTTCCAGTTGACTGGGATCTCTGCAGATCTTCAATACCATTGAGAAGAAACTGAGAAAGGTCTCACAGTAACCTCACCCAACTCTTTTACTACTCTGGGATGAATTTCATCAGGCTCCATAGGTATTAAATTCTTATAATAGGGCTAGCTACCTAAACAACTTTCTGAATTTGCTTACTTCTACTAGCCATTAAAACATTTCTTAAATAAATACGTTACTTTCAAAACAACTTTATGATGTGTAGTTTTAGGATATGTTTTAGACTTTCTGGGATATAAAAAAATCTCAGAGCTTCAGCCCTAATCAGACTCAGATATTCAAATCCTGTATAATACAGCTTTGGTTTTATTTCAAGGTTATACACTAGAGTCAAATGTGCCAACACAAGCATATTAAAACATCAGATTGATTATACAGACAAGTTTCTTACTGTGCTTCTGGTTTTGTTGTCTTGGTAATGACAGTGACAAAATTAAACTTCTTCTTCATCACCACATAAAAGAGGTAAACGACCTGGGAAAATAAGCTGTAGCTTATTACTCATCATTATTAATAATTGAAATGCTTCCTTAGTTCCATTCAATGCATATGGAGAGAAAGTAAGAATGTTTGTGACAAGTTTTACTGTAGAATGAAGCAAAGATATCCTGATGCAACCAGTCACATAAACTGGTTTCATATGAAAGTGCTAAATTGCCTTTTGTGTGTATGGAATTCCCTAATTGTTTTCAGAAATCACAGATAAACGACTTGATAATTCTGGTGGTTACTATTTGTTTTACAATTGTGTCCTTGCTCTTGTCAAGTTTCTGTGGTCCTGGGTTATAAACAATATAATGTATGATTCTGTTTTGTTGTTGTCCTCTTCCTATAATTTAACTCTTATTCTACCATCTTCACTGAGCTCCTTAAACAAAGATACAGTTTATTAACAAAAAAATTTAAATAATTAATTTTATTCGGTGTTCACTCCCACGCCTAAGACTACAGAGGTGACATGGAGATAATGAAGATCTTTGGCCATTGCCCTTACCTCTCTGCTTTGGGAACACTTCTATACTTGAGACATTCAGTTACTGGTTTTGACTCAGCTTATACTTTACAGCATTCTTTTCTTTGTGGTTTTACGTAGTATAAGAAATAATAAATCTATCTATCTATCTATCTATCTATCTATCTATCTATCTATCTATCTATCTATCTATCTATCTATCTATCCCTTTTGGCTCCCTCCCTTATCACTCATAAACACATCAAAGAGTGGCTAAAAGGCTAAAAGGAAAGTAAAACAGCAAAAACTGATAGTGTGTTCTAGTACAAGCTGTAGTGACTGATGGTAAGGACTTTGGTTAGATGGTATCTAGTCTGATATATCTTATACATGTCATTAAGTTTCGCCGGTACATTGATGCTGGTCTGTCTGCAAAACCTCTCCAGGCCAATATGCCAGGAAGGTCGAAGAAATCTCCCTTTTTCTCTGAGCTTTCAAAGTTCTTTAGCAACTGTATCTTTTTAATCTACATTTAATCTTTGTGGAAGGCTCCCGACCAGTTACTTTAAGAAAGTGAGAGCTTATGTTTCCATAGGACATTGCAATTTAATTTCCATATCTTTTTAAACTGAGCACTTAATTTTTAGAATTTATTATATGTTTATACCAAATGGTTTCCTAGAGCAGGCTTTGGTCTTGTAATTAAGATACATTAACTTAATAAAGAGAATATAAAAATAGGATTTAGTTGTCAGAGTTGGGTGAAATAAATTATTTTGCAGTAACATTTTAGTTTCTTGGTTTGCCAGAAGATGCAAAAAAATTTCCATTTTGTTCCAAGTGAATAATTTTGTCATCTATTTTTAACCTAACAGGAAAGGATATTATTTTCCCATTATTATGTCTGCCTTTCCTGCAGTATTTAAAGATTTTATAAATATTCGAAGAGAAATTCTATCTTAGCATAAATAAAACCCATCAGTGTGTATTAATAAATGTAAGCAGACAACAAAATTGGTGAATTTCCATTCTTTTCAGTGGATAAAGTTCTAAAAGAACTTCAAGACAAATAAACATATTTAAGTCTTGTGTCTCAGAATTGAGCAATGCCAACCTGAGGCTCCATAAGACACAGGAGAGTCCTTGAACACGTTCATAAATCTAAAATGTATAGGGTTTCTAGATACTTAGAAATTTAGACACAGCCTTTGGAAATTTCAAGGTAGTGCTTGGTTTGCTTAAAAAATCTCAGATACCTTTTAGGATACTGTCAGAGGATACTACGCCCAGATTCCTGACTGGAGATTTTCTCTAAATCTATTTTCCTGCTTTTTATCTTGAGGTACAAGAAAAAATAATAATTAAAAAATATACCAAAAAGCAGAACTTCTAAGATTTATCAAAGGATTTAATTTGTGTTGCATTATCAAAGTGTCTGCTACATTAAGTTAGAACTGAATTTAATTCAAGATTTATCAAATTCTTTGCTTGCTTCAGTTCTGATTGGTTTTCTGACTGGCAATAAATTTCTGTTTTTCCTTGTTTCTGGTGTGAATGCCAGTCTGTAACATTTTTTCTCTGGTGTTACAGGTCAATAATCTTCGAACAGCTCAGCATGAGATACACTATCATGTCTACTTAGGCTTATTTGCTGATGCTGATACATTTGAACGTATTATCATAATAATTAGGCATTTCAGATATGCCTAATATTTAGATGTGAATTACTGACTACTCAGTTGCTTGTATGGACTGATGTCATGCTCACTATCTTAAAGCTATCGTGAACTTTAACAGCACATGCACATTTTTTTTTTAGAAAATGAAGCTATGTCCTAAGTACTAAGAGGATGCAGCTTATGCATATATTCTTAAATAAATGTCTGTCTCTCCTCCTCACTACTAAAAAAGCCTCCAAAATTCAAACAAAATAAATCCCTTTAAATGATAACTGACTTAAATAAATTTTACAAAGTGGTAGGAATCTTCAAGTCAACACCATGCTTCCAAATATTAACAAAATAAACAGCTGAGAAACGGAAAGACAGAGTGTGTAGATTTCTTCCTACAGAGGAAAAGGGTGAGTTCTCCATTTATTAAATATGGCAGAATATGAGGGTGGAAGAGAGACTCAGGTTCTGTCTATGCACAGGAAAACATCACCAATCAGATCACTGCCACTGTATTTATTTTTGTGTACTCCAGATGATTTATTACTTTTATAGGTTTAGCTTACGCAGCTGGACAAATCTAATTTCTTTCTCTTTTTCTTTTTTTTTTTTTTTTTGAAGGGTTTATTGTTGGATGAGGACTTCTAGGCTGAAAGAAATTAAAGTCCCTGCTATTTAGCGCAGCTACAGCTTCAAATTTTTATGTCTCTACTGCTTTTGGACCTTGATGGGTTGTCTGAAATTGTCTCAAATATCACTGCATAATGTTACATTGTGTGGTCATTCAGGGGTTGTCTCTTATCTGTATGTTTTACTTAGAAACTTTCAATTTGGATAGTTACATGTTGAGGCAAGGCAAAGCCTTAGCATAGGCCTTCACAGAGTCAGGATGGAAAACGTGAATCAAGAGGACAAAACACTCAATTGTCCACCAATCTTATACTGAAATGGCTGCACTGGAAGCAGAGATAAGCTTTTCTTTTTCTCTCTGTCCTAGTAGTAGGTATTTGAGAATTCAGTGCAGAATTAGAAATAAGTTCCCGCCATGCTGAAAGTTTGAATTAGCAAATTAAATATAGCTCATTAATGGTATTTGCAGCCTGTGTTTCACTAATTAAAACAAACTTATTTTTCTTTTATTATTTGCATACTGTTGCACTGCAGCTGTGCATTTGGAAAGATAATGATGCCTTGATATGCCAGTTTTTTGGCATCACTCTATGCTAATGAACAGAGCTATACTGGACCTATTCTTAAGCTGTACTGGAGCTTCTTGTTCTTCTTTTTTGAATATGTCACAACTACATAACTATGAAATAATTTCTCTAGTTAGACTGTGTTAAAGAACTGTTTGTTTCTATAATGAAAAACTAAATCTACTTTGTAAACTTATTTTCATATTAAAAATAAAGTCTCTGTAGTCTTTCCAGATCACAAATTATTTGCAATTGAGAGAAAAAACACTGAGGCACACTTAGAGGGGAAAACAAAAAAGCAGTAGAAAGTCTGGAGGCACAGTGGCCAAGGAAGTGCTTTTAAGATTGTTTGAGTTTCTACTGTATGCTATGGTGTCTTGGTTTGTAAGACAGGTATTTGCTAAGAAAAGGAAAGAGCCCCTCCCCTGAGATGGAGAGTACAACCCCCTCCCTTCCAACTATTATAATTTGAAATCAGACGCTTTCAGGCAAAAAAATATGGGGATAGGAATAACAGTTCTTTAATATCTAACAAGGCAAACAGAAGAAAACAACAGCTTTAGAAACTGACACAAAAACAGAGCAGTGTAGCTCAGTCCCAGTCCCTTTTGGCCGCAGGCTCCCTCTCCTGCGCTCCGTTCCCGGTGCTGTGGGCAGGGCAGGTCTCACAGCTGAAGGGGCTGGGGCGATGGCGATGGCGGCCCAGGGGTGAGAGGGATGGAGGAGCGACTCCCCCCTCACCGTGTCGACCGTGGTGCTCGGCAGAGTGCCCGGAGGTAGCAGGATGAAGCGGGAAGGCAGCAGGGCGATGTCTGACAGCAGGGAATGTGGCTTCTGGCGTTGGGATTGCGGGAAGGGTGCTAGGTAGGAGCACCGGCTGCCTTCCTCCGACTCCATGAGCGAGAGAGAGAGAGAGAGAGAGAGAGAGGAGAGCCCAGTCCCATCTCTCCTTTTCCGGTGTTCTCCCTTTCCCCACCCCCTTCGAGAGAAACTGTTACTCTAGCTAACTGAACTAAGGTGTAGCCACAAATACTTAGCGTAACGATGGGGAAAATTCCACAGAAAGAAAAGGGAAAAATTCAACCCCCAACATATGGCCAAAATAAAGGAAGTTGGAAATGCCAGAAGTGACTGTACCTATATAAGCACAGTAGGACTTGGAGTATCCCTACTGATCTGAGTGCCTCAAGCTTTAAGACACAGCCAGATCAAAATGTTCAGAGATGAGAAAATTTCAGAAAAATGAATTATCAACAGAACAGACTCATGAGTGCAGCTCAGGTGTCTGATCCTCTTGGTTTTTCAAGTCACAACAGTGAAACACGTCAACCCTAAATGTTTGGCCATACTTAAAACCTCTTCATAGTCTCAGATAGAAGAAAGCTGAAGAATTTCTTGAATGATGACACGTAAGAGAAGAGCAAGGGTTTCGTAAGAAGCTAATTTACAAATCTAGTAGTATATTACTTAGAGTGATACCTGAATTTGTAAAGTTAATTATGTTAAGGATATCTTAATCCATAAAGAGTTTTCAGTATAGAAGCTTGACATCCTCTGCCTCAGGAATTTGCTCAATTGCTGTGATGGTGGTCTTGAGACACCATCTTCTATGACTCCTAGTTACGTGGGAAATTTATTCAGTCTACTTCCTCTGTCATTATCCTGTGGCTTTAGGACTGATTATTCCATTTCCCCACATAAGTTATTATTAAGAGAATTTAGCCAATATTTAATGCTTTATTCAAAGCCTTGTCAGCACAAATTCTTTGTGCAGGACAGAGTGAAGAGGGTGGTCAAACTGTAGAAGGAAAAATAGGCAAGCATGGGCTAGTCATTGACATTCTTAATAGCTCATTGGACCTATTGTCATCCATTATTAATCAAAGCTGCCAGAAGCCTGGTGAAAATTACTAAGTAATGTAATTATAGACTATTTTTTAATTTAAATTGGCCGTTAAAGAATTTTCGTGTTGTTTCAGTTCATGGGTATTGATACATCGGGAAGTTTAAATGGTTTTCAAAGGTGTTGTGCTGGCTATGTGAAGGTCAGTAGCACAGGAATATGCATGGCACCTTTCTCCTGCACATGATTCCTCTAGGCTGGCAAAACCGTTCTGTGGCCTGCCACTGTGAGTGACACTTGCCAACTGAGAAAAATTCTGGTACACCACAGATTCCAGGTCTTAATAAAGGTGAAGGCGTGAATAAATATCTCATATTTTTAATCAAGTGTCTTCTGCCAATTATTCAGAATTGGTAAACTATGAGCAGCAGGTGGGAAAGCATAACAAAATCCTTTAAAATAATAAATACGGTTTATGAACTAGCTATTAAAACAAATCAAAATGTAGATTTTTCCAAATGGAGAGAAGAAATTAAAGTCACTACAATTAGTTAGATGAGTCTATAAACTTCAGAGAAACAAACCAGTCACTTCCAGAGAGGAGGAGGACACTATTTGTTTGCATTAATCTTGACAATAATGTCAAGAGTTTCTAATCTTCCGAAACTCCATCATATTCCCCTAGGGTAGTTTTCATAATCATCACTTGCATCAGTCCTGGCTTTGTGAGGCTTCTCAGTGAGTCAAAGTGGCAGAAAGCTGACTGCAGATAAATTAATCCCTTGTTTTTCACCTGAGTCAGAGAGCTGATCTGACTTGGTAGATGTACAAGTGCAGGATCTTAGGAAGGGAGGAGGAACACTAGCAGCAGCCCAGTTTTATAGCTCCTTAATCCAGTGATGAAACCACACCCTTGGAATATATTTTCTTTCCTCTCTCCCATCTTCTTCAAGGTCTGTGGCCACCCATAGGTCCTTGCCAGTTTTAACTTTTAACCCTCTTTTAAGAATAAAGATTCCCTTATATCCTTATTTCTCATCATCTGTAAACATAGACTCAAGACCAGAGGTCTATAAAGTCTGTCTCTTCTAAAAGCAACTGGATGTGTCAGCATTAAGACAAAATCTATAATCAGTTTCCATCACCAATTAAAGTTAATCATGGTTTTGCATGAGAGTTCTAGGTGGTTCTATCAGCCTACAGGGAAAAAAACCCCAACGTTGTTTTGCACAAATTTCAAAGTGATATTTACTGTAATTGCAAAGAAAATGAACAACAAACTTTTGAAAATATGTGCCAAAGTTCTTCACTTGCTCCACTTTACCATTTTCTTGAGGACTTATTAGTCAGAAATCACCTGCCAAAGTACCATCTTTCTCTGTACCCTAGTATGACTAATTATTTAAGTGGTGTATCCTTAAAGAAAGGTTGGAAAGATACTTGTGACTAACAGGATGAGATCACATAATGAAGGACATATTTTCATCTTCTTCATTAAAGTCAATGGTACAAAGAGGGGATCAGACCTTTTTTTGTCACTGAAAGGGAGAATACAGAAGGATGACATTGCTGAAATTCATATATTCTAGAGGATGTGCGATGTGGTGGGGACTAGAGATGTTTATAATTGATTGTTCGGATAAGTGAGTTCAAAGGTTTATTGTATACAAGGTGTCAGGTTCACATAGCACTGCCAGTAGACATTGGTGATATCCACAGGCATAGTTAGGGTGCAGCTATAGGAAATGTAGAGCAGGTATCTTCACTTCTCCTTTCAGCAGTCCACTATTCTTCTTCTCTTATATGTTCTCTGCAGCCCAACGATGAGGGGATTTGTCATGAAAGCAGTTAAAAAAAAAAAAAAAAAAGCCTCTTCTCACACCTTGGAATTAAAGCATGTAGTACTGTGTTGAGTCAAATTGGTTAAGAAAAAAAAAGAAAAAAACCCCAAAAAAACAGGAAAGAGAGTGAAAAGAGAAGAGAAACAGGACCTTTCCATAATGATTGGCTTAGCTGTCTTGTGTAACTTCACTCTTAAGAATTATTTATAGAAAGTGTTTCCTTCTTTTGCAAGGTTATTTTAAGAAACCATTTTACATTACCAGAGAAAACTCTACACAGGTCTATACTGACCTGGATGACATGGGTTGATTTTCATTGGATTTTGGTGCTTTTTTTGACAGGCATTTTAAAGTCAGTAGCAATTTAATGATTTTGACCCATAAACATACATAACAATACAAGTTTTACTATGTCAAACTGTGTCAAAAAGTTGTCACAGTTTAACCACAGTCAGCAACTAAATATCATGCAGCCACTCACTCGCTCCTTGCTGTCCTCCCCAGTGAAAAAGAGAACTGAGCGGGGGGAAGTAAATTTATGGCTTGAGATAACAACAGTTTAAATACTAAATTTTGAAATATATGCTAATAATGCAAATAAAAAATAATAATAATAATGACAATGAAAAAGAGAGAAATGGGAATAAAACCCAAGAGAAAGGAGTGATGCACAATACGACTGCTCCTGCAGTTTATATACTGGGCATGGTGTTCTATGGTGTGGAACATCCCTTTGACCAGGTCAGGTCACCTGTCCCGGCCGTGCTCCCTCCCAGCTTCCTGTGCAGTTCCTCACTGGCAGGGCATGGGTCACTGAAACTCTTTGACTTATTATCAGCACTACACAGCAACTGCCAAAACATCAATGTGTTATCAACATTATCCCCATACTGAATCCAGAACACAGCACTGTATCCCAGCTGAAACCAGGACAGCTATTCTATGCAAGGCTGCCCTGGTGTCAGAGAGAGCAGGGAAGGGCTTTACTAGTGAAGAAATTGATTGCATAAGTATGCCACTAAGTACATCTAAGGACTAAGGAACTAAAAGGAACTAAATGATGTTAAATTGTCCTGAATGAACCTCTCTCCCTCAAGAAATATTACAATGTCTATTGGTGTGCTAAAATTATGCAAAAAGACTCCTATACTTTAGTCATGTTCCTTTGCTTATTCCTTTTCTTTGCAGCATTATTTTGCTGTACCAATATTCCACTTTGTCTGCAGGAAATATTTGAAAATGTCTTTGCAGATGTCACTTTTTACAAACTCATTTAAGAGGTCACTGTACTGATCAACCATTTCTGTAAAACCCAACTTACAGAGAACAATTCAGGAAAGCCTCCTGATGTTACTTGGCCTGCCAAAAAAGAATGATTTGGCTTTTTTTTTGTCCTTTAGATTTGTCTTTCCTCTAAAACATGTGTCTTTTCTTACACATACAAACATTTTTCTTACACAAAACACTCACCATCCTATGATGTGCTTGAAATTATTTTTCCTAAATAATCATCTGTTTTTAAGGACTCTTCCTACTTAGCCTTTCTCCCATGAGGAAAGCTACTGTCCTTAATCTGTTCTGTGCATATTCTGCTCTTTATTAACCATTTGGAAAAGAAATTCCTGTTGGACTTGGTTTTAGTGTTCATGAAAGGAGTTTTATCTCTTCACTAAGCATCTCTGATCTAAAATAACCCTTCCTTTTAATGTTTGATAACCTGGAAATGCAGAACACAGAGAAGTGATAGAGGTAACTATTTTATTGACTCTAGTCTAAGTAGTTAGCTCTTAAGTTTTTTTATTCTGATTAAAAGGTGTACAAATCCTATGAAAAGCAATGGTTTACATTTACATTGTCTACTGGTAAAAACCAAACATGCAAACTTCAGCAGATCAACCTTCTACTGTCACATGGGAAACTGTGGGTTTTTGTAAAAACTATGAACAATATGTAAAACTTGTAAATATTTTATTAGAAATTTAAAGAATAATTGCTCATCTGTAATGTTGTCTCCAATTATATCTACTTAATAAATTACTAAGTGTTGCTTAAGCTCATAGTCTTTAGTCATAACAATAGTGCCAACCTATTAAAATCTCAGTTTTCCAGAAACTACTCCAGCCTACAGATGTAGCTCCAGCAATTAAATGTGTTAATGCTTTAATTCCTAATATAAGAAATTGTCTTGCAAATATCCCTGTAAAAACATTAAAACTAAGATGTAGAAATCAGTGTCTGTGGTAAGAAATGCATAATGAAGATGAATTTCAAACTCATACCTAAATGGTCAGGAAAGAAATGAAAACAAAGGTGGTATGTATGCTACAACAGCAAATAACAGGTCAGTTCGAAATCCGGGAAAGACCTGGAAATAAGGCAATTCTCATATCAGTTCCTTGGTTTTCAAAAAAAAAGGAATTGCAGGCCAGACCACACATCCTAACAGTTTTGTAACAAACAGTAAGTTTTGTGTCAGTCAGACTCAGAATAATGTATGCAGGAATAGCACAATCTGGACCCCAATATGTCATCACATTCTTCTCTATAGCTGCAGATAAAGGTATGGAAGTGCTTGATGGCCACATGACTTTTTAAAATTTCTTCTCTGTCAGAATCTGGAAAATTAATACCTGAGCAAATGTAAGATACTTTCTTTTTTTTTAATCAGGATGCTTGATTTGGCAGATAGCTGCTTATGTTATATGTTTAAATGAATTATAAAATTAATGACTTTACATTCATCTCCTATATACAAGAGAAATTATGGCGTCCAAACACTTTAATGTCCCAAAAATATTAAATAACTTGAAATAAAGGACTACACATATTAGCACAAGTAAAATCTCTAAACTGTTATTGATTAGATTTTGCTATTTTGAAATATCTTGATGCTTTTTTTGGTTACAGAATTTGTTAATCAAGGCTAAATCTAAAAGAAAAGTACTTATACCATTATAAACTAGAACACATTGCATAAACTTACAGACAACATTTAGCATAATTAAAAGATAACTCACATAACTTGTTAAGATATCCAGTAATAGATGCAGGTTTTTTCTTTTTATTTCCTCTCTGTTACAAGACCATGAAATGAAACATACTGAAGCCAAAATATGACATATCATCACTTAAGGAGACCTTCCATTTTATTAAATGCCTTGCATGTACATGTCTGCTGAAAGTGAGAGACATGGCAGTGGTTAAGGAAAAAGAAAACTTTGTAAATATGAAAACAGAATATAAACCCTAAGGGAATGAACAATGCTGGAGTACTTCAGTTACTGGAAAAAAAGAACTCCATTTGAAGTTCTCTTGCTATGTATGAGGAGTCTGAAACAGGCAGTTTTCTACCCTATGTCCTGAATCGCTTCCACAGTTTGAATTGGTGGCTGAGGAAAGTTGGCAAGATGTAGACATGCCAAAGAGCTATGTTTTATAGGTAAAAATGGCATGTGATAGTTGTGTGAACACACATATTTTAGTCAAAACAAACAATTTTAAAGATACATATGGAGGCTGCATATGCCACATAAGGAGTGCCACAACTAAAATGTACTACATTTCTTTAATAATATTTAGGTTGGAATTAAAAGTGATGAAACAGTAGTAGACAAGTCTCTGGTATGGCAGAAGAACTGGCACTATAATCAGCCTTCAGAGGAATTAGAAACAAAAGGTAGCAAGATACTCTGAAAGCTTCAGCTCACCTAAGCCTGTGATTGAGGGAATTGCACTGGAGTGAGTGTAAGGAAAAAGTCAATCAAAATGCACATCTGCATGGGACATTGCAGGCAGACAGATTCTCATTTCCTGCAACCTCTGAGCCAGCAGGACCTGAGCAGTGTGACATCAATCCAAAAATTATGTAGTTGTTTTACTGCAGCAACATAAGCAGGTATTTTTTGTTCTTCTCAGGGTATATTATTTCAGGACGAGCACTACATTGATGCTGTGGTGGCCTACATCACATTGACTGTTTTTCACCTACCTGCAATTTACCATGAAGACACAGATAAAGGCTAGTCAGACATTTTTTTTTCCTAGGGTACAAAACATACCAGACAGAGCAAAACCACAGGAGAACCTGTATCTGGGACTCAGTTTTGGTACATCAAAAAGTATGCAAGAAGTGCTTGTAGTTTAACTGGTATGATCAGGTATTTGAAATGCAATTATATCTTCTGTAGACAAAACTGCCTGATTCTTAATAGCAAGAACTTCAACTATGAATAACAATTAATCATATGATTCTTTTCACTGGACCGAAAAAAAACCCCAACCAACCAACCAATTAAACAAAAAACAACTCAAAAAAACAAAACAAAACAAAACAAAACAAAGCAACCAAAAAACTCCAAATCAAACTGGTTTTACCAGTGCTCAAAATAATAAGGTTGTCCTCAGTCTTAAGTCCAGAGAAGAAAGCTCTTTTCGACTGAATGTGGAGTAGGATGAGGATTTTTGTTCTGGCTTTTTTTTTTAAGCATCTCTGTGGTTTTTTGTTAGTTTGGGCTTTCTTCCCTGTTTTTCTTTTTTTGTTTGTTTGTATGCTTTGACTGAGATATAGGGTCTTTTCAAGTGTTTATATACAGTTTCACTTTTTATAGCTGTCCTTCCATGTTTTAATATTTCATGCATGGCTCTAGGAATTTGCAGCATAATGAAAGAAATATAAATATTTTATTTTAAAAATTCACTGGAATAATTACTGAAAATTAAAAATACACCTTCTCTGCCTTTCTATTTCCCTTGATGTATGTCACATTCAATATTGAAGTGAATGGTTACTAGAAATGCAACAGATGCTAGAGCTTCTGGGATCTCATTTTAGAAGTGCATATTTTCTAAGCACTCATACAAGCTTAGAAAGAGGGGAAATTGGACGGAAAAATACAGCATGCGTGTGGAAAGTTGGACAGAATATGATAGGAAGAGAAAAAGAAAGGTGAGAATACACATCTACACTTCCTGTAATCCTCCCTTAAAGTAAATACTTAATATACCTATATCAAATCATTAGGTAAACTTAGACTGTATGCAAATCTGCTTCAGTGAAATTAATATTAATTATCTAGCTGAGTAATAAAAGGAAGTTATTAATCATTTAATCCCAGTTTTCAACCGCTAGTGACTGCAAATGTTGCTGTCTTCAGCTGGAATCCTCAACTAAACACAGCTGTTGAGAAGCCAAACATTGCTCAGGAGGTTACCTTCAGCAAGTGATCTGTCATTGCCTGATATATATTCCTTCATAAGAAAATCTGCTACCAGATGTGTCCATAAGTATGACAAGCTCTCCCTCCTGATGACTGTACAGATGTTTGCTCCTTCCTCTCTTTCTCATACACTGCTTGTGGTAAAAGAGCCCCATGCTGAATGCAACCCATTATGTCACTTATTCCTTTAAATATTCCAAGATATTAATCTGAATTCTTTTTACATGCAACAATTTACACTACATAGGTCTTGAAAGAGCCCTGTGAAGTTGTTGTACCTGCTTAGAAACCCATGGAAAAAGGTGCCATACTGCTGGCACCTGCTTTACTGGTGACATACTGCTTGAAACAAAGGTCAGTCACCTCTTTCAAAATAAGATTGATGTAGAAGACAGATAGTTTATGAATTCATCTTTTTTTCTTGATCTTAACCACATAGTTATGTACCACAGCTACAAAAAAAACCTTTTACTTCCCAAAGATCAAGGAGTCAGAGAACACAAAAAGGTGCAGTGTTGCCTAACACTCTCATATGTATCACCTAAAGTAATCCAAGGCAAGATTATATTTCCCAAAATGCTCCCCAGAAAAAGTCACATGAACCACAGAAGGAAACTTAAGTTTGTCTTTCCTTGTGATTTTCAAAGTGTCCCTCATGGCCAAGTTAGGAGACAATAGCTTTCCCTGAAGCAATGAATTGTTAAAACAGGATTAACCTTTTATTGACTTTTGGATAAAAAAACTCATAGCTTTTAATGTTCCCTCCATCAGATACCAAAGACATCTAGTTTACTGTTCACAAACATTATGTACACAGGTTTTTCAGCTACAACTTTAGGCTTTCCAGATGAATTGTAGACTGAAACTATGTAATTTCACCACAGTGGAAAGCTAGACTGGTTTTACCTGTTCTGGCAAAGGAGCAACCTTAACCAGTCATAGATTTACTTGTGAGGGAGGATAACAGAGTTGAAGGAAAGAAGAAGAGAGAAATGTAAGCATATGTAGCTACTGCTTGCATTTCTACATCACAGTCATGTCACATTACTTTCTGCTTCTTTCCCAGATCACATCATCTCGCCTTGTCTGAACTTCTATAGGGTAGTTTTTCAGCCTATGCATAATGACAAAGACTAAGACTAAGGATGGATTCTAATGATTGTGTTGTTTTGCTGTCATTTCATTCTCAATCTGGCAAAGTCAAGAGTAGTTAAAGACCCTCTTCTGGGAACTAGGATATAAGTGCTTTAACTCTCCAGAAAGACAGAAAATTATCTCTCCTGTATCTTTAAACCATAGTAAGTGAGGTCACATTTCCTTCCCTTGAGCTTTGAATAAAAGCAGAAGGCCTCAAGATATTTGGACTCTGTTCCTAGAAGAATTCATAATTATGCCCTAAGAACAGGCTCCTCAACATGAATAAGCATGGAAAACCTTGTCTGTGTATCCTAAATATATACAAAACTGGTTAGATCTGATAAAAATAAATTAGTTCTGGAAAAATGTGGAAGGCGGCTAGCTATTTAGGGGGTATAGTGATGAAAGATAGAATATTTATGGACTTTCCCTACCTGGAGGTTTTGAGAGAGAATTTTATTACAGCACTGATAAACTTAAATGCCTAAATTATGTGAACCTGTCCCTTGGTCCCTTCAAGGAAATTCTTTAAAATTCTTTTCAATATAACTCAGAAACAGATTTTTATATATGTTGGCATATGGCTGTTAAGGACTGTTTTTTTCAATTTAGTTGTGTAAGCACTATTTGATGAACAATGTATTGGCCAGATTTTTTCCATATTTGTCAAATAAATTATTCAACAAATCATTTTTGCTTTATTTGATCAGCTATAACAGCCTTTCTGACTCTTCTGCAATCTAGATACCTTTTAAATAAATAAGTATGCTTGCCTCCAGAGACTTCAGGAGTCAAACATCTGGTTTCCATCACCATGGTAAAAGCCTTGAGGGTAATTCTGGATGAATACAGAATTATTCTTCCCTGATATAAGACGGTGTGTAAAAGGAACCGGAGAAAGGTTTTGTAATTTAGGTACACAAGAATGTTAGGAAAAATGAGTTCTAAGTTGGTCTTTGTTGGAAAAGAGACAAGATCCTGAATCCTGGTTTATATGAAGCAGGTAGGTAGCACCAAGGTGCCTTATTTCTTAAAATGGATGAGGTGTGGGGTGACAGGCAGACCTGAAAAATCAGGCATCATAAACTGAGTCTGCAGGACAGTCAGTTCATCAAGGCAGGCAATACCACAGAAGGAAGGAAATAAACTCTTTAAGGTACCCATAATTTATTTTTTTAACAAGATAAAGAACCTTGAAGCCTTTTTTAATGAAGCATCTTCAATCACAACAGTCTGATTCCCTATGCTTTTACTGGATAAATGAAAAAAAAATGCAACTGTGACTCTTAAAGCTTGATATTCAGAGTTATTTAAGCTCAGTATGGCATTTCCAGACTGCTATTGTTGCATATAAATGTTCACTTGCATAAAGAAGCACATTTTCTACCACAGCAACCTCAGGGAAGCAGCTGGCTGCAAATGGGAATATCATCATTATCTTAAAAGTCCTGAAGGAGACATTGTTGTAATAATAAAGGCTTACAATTGTTTTACCTAACTCACAATTAAATAACCTTTTTCTTAATAGAAAATTTGGGTTAACAGAGGAAAATCTGTTGTAGGATTCACACTCAATTCTTCATGGTTATCACCAGCCTCAGGGTTGTACCTTACACTGAAGGTAAATTCATACATAATTTATTTAGGAATCATTAATTATTGATGAAAGATTCAAGTGTGTTACAGGTGTATATGGTATGTGCCGTGGATGATTATGAACACCACAGTAAAATGTATTATATTCACTTGCTGTCTATGACTACAAATGATAAAGTTATTTGTCAAATTCTGTAGTCATATCTTTAAAGAAAAATTATTAACAATATGCTAAGTTCATATTAGATGTTTATCAGTTATTTAGAAATTTATCTTTAAAACAAAATTTGCCCAGTCAGTGGCTGGGCAAGTGTCATGTGAAAATACACACCGTATTTTATTGATTCATTCTTAGAAAAATGGATTTATTTGGGATTAAAAAATTATAATTATAATTTAAATTATACGTGTTTCATTTTGCTGCAAAATTTGTACTGATAAATAGAACATTGACAGACAGAAGATCTGGCTGTGATTATTCTCTACTTAAGTGCTTTTTTAGGCACTGCTAAACAAATTGCCAAAGCTACCACTGTGAAGGGAAGGAACAAATAGTTACATGTCAACTGAAACAGCGTGAGTTGAAATCTCACTGAATCCTTTTGAATAAAGCAAAGACAGTTAGATTGATGAGAAAAGCATATATCTTCCTACAGTGAATAATGAAGAGGAGACAGCTTTCTGAAGGAATCAGTTTCTAGATAGGTCTTTTTCCAAAACCATATGGTCTGATAATAGGTTTAGGGCATATGCATCTGCATGCATATATAGATGTGGAGTGCCATGTGATCGTGGTTGTCAATTGAGAATTCCTCAATTCAAGAGTAAGAGCATGCTACTCATGGCAAAAAGCTGGGAGACACTTAAAAACAAGTGAATTTTAGAAAAAAGATGAATTTTAGAACTGGAGAAGCAGTAGTCCATGTCTCCAACCTTGTGAGGTCACTCTGAATGGCTGCACAGTAACAAAGCCAGTTCTCAAAAATCTCTGGCTCAGGAGACCAGGGTAAAGGAATGTTGAAATTAAGATTTTTCCCTTTTTCAAGGAGGATTGGATTAGAGAATACCTGAGCAAACTGGACATCCACAAGTCCATGGGGCCCGATGCATCCATGAATGCTAAAGAGTTAGTAGACACCACAGCCAAGGTCACTCCTAATGATCTTTGAACAGCTGTGGCGATTAGCAGAGCTGATTGGAAGAAATCAAATCTCACATCATCACACAGATTCAGGGGTGAGTGGACAGTGAGGTGGGCTGGGAGCTGGTGGAGCAGCAGATCCCAGAGGGCTATGATCAGTCTGGTTGGAGGCTGTCAGTGGTGGTGTCCCCCAGGGCTCAGAACTGGGCACACTCTTGAGTTACTCATCAATGACTTGGATGAATGGTTAGAGAGCCTCCTTGGTAAGTTTGCTGACAGCACAAAGCTGGGAGGTTTTCCTGGCTTCTGAGAGACCCGTACACTGGCCTGCACATTGGACTTAGAGAAGTATACAGTAAATTCCTGGCTACATTTTAAATTTATTTTAATACTGTCTGTTTCATAATCTTCTTCCTGCACCTCTGCAGTAAACATTAGCTTCAAATCCTTTAAGGATCCTTTCAAATCCCCTTTAGGGACCCTTT
This sequence comes from Toxostoma redivivum, assembly GCA_013397375.1. Taxonomy (NCBI): domain Eukaryota; kingdom Metazoa; phylum Chordata; class Aves; order Passeriformes; family Mimidae; genus Toxostoma; species Toxostoma redivivum. The sequence goes on along the minus strand of VXBI01012393.1, from coordinate 163,998 downwards.
AAACAATTAAACATCTAAGGGCCCTTTGTCATATCTGTCACTCATGACCTAATAATCTCCTTAAACCTGCCACTGAAGTTGTTATTTGAATTATAACAGGAATATTAGTTTTGGCTGTCAGTAGAACCCTCCTATTGGCTAAAACTTGATTCTTTTTATTTTTTTTTTACCTGTTATGGGACATCAAAATTGTATAAATGTACAAAAATTAATACTAAACAGAGTGGAAGTACCTAAAAATTGTTATTTATTCTAGAAACAACGGTAAAATGTGACCTCTGCTAATATAATGCAATTGTCCCCCAGAGGATTTTGTAAATATTGAATTCAGTACTTTACCCTGTGGTGGAATTCATTGCTTACCTATGGTACACAAAGCTTCAAATCTAATAGGTGTATAGGTTCTGTGTGACTAAGACGAAGGAGGGAAAGCACCTTGAGGAGATTCTAGAGATAGAAAAGTCAATATTTTTCCAGTATAATCTGCAAGTGACGCATAATTTAACCCACACTTTAAAGCAATAAGAAAAAAAAATTGTGTCATGCTCACTGTGATTTTTAGATAAAATAATCCTGAAGCATTTCACAAAGACATAGATTAGATGTTCATTACGTAAATGTATTTCCTCATCAATCTGTTCTTTATTCACTTAGATAAAGGAGTATACTGTTTCGATGTCAAACAACTCCTAATTTTGAATAAATAATTCAACAATGAGACACACTTGTCCACAGTACCCGAAAAAGGGAAATAAATTGGAAAGAAATGTCAGTAAATTGACTATATTAAATGTCAATCAACTTACCCTGATAACATAAATAAGGAAAGGGAAACACTAACACTTCCAAAGAATACTAATATTTAACTTATTTTAATGACACATAAAACAATAATATAGCGAAAATGGTCCCCATAATGACAGAAAATAAAACACTACCTCTATCACATCAAAATATCAGCATTATTGTTGGCTTTATAACAAGAAAAGGAGGCAATTAGCTTGTATATTTATGAAGCACTTATACTGAAGCATTGTAATGAGAAGAAATATTATTCTCTGCTACATCAGATTAATTTTGTTTGAAATTGTGTCTCAGGGGTTGATATCAGCAAATTTTGAGAAAGAGAACAAGAAAATAATCACTGTAATAGACACTTGTAGAAATCCCTGGCCAAAGGGCACATTTTTATTCAATTGTTGCTCCAGTAGTGGTTAAATTAGTCAATGGGGGAATAAATAAATCTATTTTTTTTTGTTTGAAGGTGTTTCGGTTATTCAAGCATTTTCCTTCAGCTTTCTAGTAACGATATTTAAAATGTAGAAGCATCTTTGCATTGTACAAAATGTTTTTCTCATCTGAAATCATGTATAACATTTGAGAAAATGGATAAGCATATTTTTAGTTTTGCACTGCTGGCTCTTTCATGGAAACTGTGACTTTGCTCCTTGTCTTCCTGTCTATTACAGAAGAAATATTTCCTGGAAATGCGATAATGATTTTTCAGCAGAGATTTTTGAAAAAGAAAAGGAGAAGATTATGGTGTTTCAGATTTCTTTGTTCAAAAATTGTTTGTTTGATTAGATTTAAAAGATAAATTTGGGATTATTTTTCCACAGCTACAGAGTAAATTAAAAGCTGAAATAGACTTTTCCAACTGTATATTATGTTCCCATAATACAGAAAATTATACTAGCTGATGATAAACTAAAGAGTAGCACTTAAAAAAAAGTAAAGAAAAATAAAAAAAACCCCACAAAAATATAGTAGAAGTAATAATAGAACAAGCCAATTTTTGAATATTAAACCCTGAAGGAACCCTTTAGTTAATATTTACATATTTACAACAAGAATATATATCTGCACATATGTTTTGTATTATTTTAAATTATCTTATTATTGTCATTTTTAATACAACTGAATGAGGAAAGAGATTTAGTTGAGTAGCACTAAACATTTTATGTTTCACTTAAGCATTTATTAGGCTACTGCTAATTAGACTGCAGGTTTTCAACTATAACAGCACATGTTCCACTTTATTATACAATTAGGGATGCAATATGAATATTTCATGCTTTCATTAGCTTTGCTGTACACAGAAAGAGTTGAATCTCCTACAAACAACAAAATCAAAAGATTCCAAAGACCCAACAGGGGAAAATCAAGTTTACATCTGTATTAATGTAGGTTGAACATAGGTTGAAGAAAATGCTGGGAACTAATCAAATTTTATTTTATGCCTATGCTTCTGTATGTTGAATGCATGTAAATATAAAAAAGGGGAGAAATTTGAAGGAAGATGAAGACAAGCAATGCAGAAATAAGTTAGGGAGAAGGAAAACAGAGAACGTTCAACACATGTTTGTTTGGTTTTTTTTTTTGCTAGCCTCAAAAATTTATTTCTCTGGTTTCTTTGCAGGTATCAGGTCATAGGTAAGGCAGAATTGAAGGCACTCTTGTTCAAGAGAGTGGATGGCCTTGGCCTCAATGGTCTCTCAAGTCAAATTGTCTGATAGCTTAGGGAGGAAGTAGCTATCAGGAAAACAAACACCAGCAAATGAAGTGCTTAAATGCTTTCTCAAATGGAGGCAAAAGACAAAGTTTGCAAAGGTCAGGGAAGCCAAAAAATTGAGGAGCCAGCAGTTCCAAGAGAAGTTTTTTCCTGAGTTTTAAAGAACAAAGTCCTGGCATTTCAACTCAAATACCAACCCATATTTTGAACGTTGTATTATTGCATCTAGTTTATTTATTGAAGGCTATTATACTCTGTGTTAAAAAAGAATTGTTTTGATTATTTTCTGCAATAAAAATTATTACATATTCTATGAGTATTAAGAAGGAAAGAAAATATTATTCTCTTAAACATTCTCCAAGCCTTTATTCTCTTTTATACATCTCTGAATATTGAGATGCTACTGAAATACACTGTGATTTGATAGTTACATACATAAATTCTAAGAAAGTACACTATTAATTAATTACAACAATGGAAAGAGGGGATTGATGCAGATTCTTCAAAGACTGTTACCAGGGGTAATTGATCCCTCATGCTCACTTTCCATTAGAACATTCAAGTAAATGATTTTTCATATGTAATTGATCCCTCATGCTCACTTTCCATTAGAACATTCAAGTAAATGATTTTTCATATATGGGCTTGTATAAAATCTCATCTTAAAATTCTCAGTAGAAATAGTCTGAAACAGATGTAATCAGTCTCTTATCAGTCAGATAAGATGTCCCCAATCTGTCATATTAAATCATCTCATTAATATATTTTCATCAGAGAAGGTACTTTCACATGTTTGGAGCTGTTGTGAGCTGCTTACCAATACTACCACCTTTTGACAGAAAGGTGGGATAAAATAAACATCCAGCCATATATGTTAAAAATCTTACCCAAAGATAAAGTGTAAAATAGAAGATTGTGCTTTCACGGAGAGACTATAACAACAGTGAGCCCTGCTTGCATTTTGGGTGCCAGCTGTTGAGCCAGCCTATTCAGAAATTCATCCCTGTTTATGTGGCAAAGCGCAGTCTTCACAAGTGATTGCAGAAATCACTGAGGAGCCACCAGCCAGGCAGGAGCTGCCTTCTGTCTCTTTGGTGTCCCCACATCATGCTGGGTGTCAGTGGCTAAGGGCTCTGGGAGGGAAGGCCAGAGATTCCAGCCAGATCCAACCCCCTTACCACAGGGAACAAAGAGCCCCTCAACCCAAGGTAGCAGTGCCTCTGTAAAAGAACAAAGTGAAGGATGGCTGTGAGAAGTTTAAAGCAAAATAATTTTGAGCCAGTGTACAATTACAAAAAAAAAAAAAAAGTTAGTTGATTCTTAAAAACTATGACTTGTTTCAATACATTATTTATATTATTTTAATTTTCCTAGCATGAGTTTTCTGTGGAAATTATTTTTTTCTTTTCTTTTTGTTAGTTTTGCTCATGTATATGGTTTTCCAGACTAGAATAAAGGTTTCATGATTAACAGAAATGCACTTGAAGATGATGAAGCAGCATTTCAAAAGCTGTGTTGTAGTTAATACAGTCTATTATGTTCTACCAGCAGTAGAAACACCAGATTTGTACAACTAGATTTGACAAGTAATGAAAGTGTTTGGGCTACTGCCAAAATTGACCCTGGCTTAAGCCCACAGCAGAGGTGAGTTGGCAAGTTGTCCTGTGCCTGTACTTGTAGGAGGATGGTTTGTAAGGATAGTGCAGAAGGCAATCTTCCCCAATGAATTACAGCTCTACTGATTGCCCAGTGAAAACAGCCCTGCCTGCCCAGTGAGGATGGGGGTTATAAAAGAGTGGGCTAGCTGGTCATTAGTTAGGTGGAGTTGGAGAATTTGAGTCCGTTGACTGTGAGGGGGTAAGGCACATGTAGTCATGCAAGGGACAGATAAGGTAAGAAGATGCTGGGTAAGGGACAGGTTGGGATTAGCCAGTCATGTAGAATAGAGAAGGAAACTTGCAGAGGGAAGGGGAGAAGGAGTGTTGTGTGGAGCTGCCTGAGAGAAGATACAAAAATTTTTAGTAACGGACTGGTGATGGTGCCAGTTATGTCTGTCTTGGCTTAGTTACTACATATATTGATGTTCATTCTGTTATATATCAGCATAATCAGAATTGCAGTGGTAGCCTATGTGTCTAATGTACATAGTGTAGCTGAGATTATTACAGTAGCTTTGTTTTCTCTGTGGCAATGTTGTCTAAGGAATATCTGCTTCAGCTGCCTTCAAAAGAAAGAAGATAAAACTGTTTTGGTTTCAAATGTCAGAACCCTTCCCATGTCATGCAGTGGCTCCAGCTTTTTTTTTTTGACTGAATGACAACCTCTTCCTCACTGGAGCTACACTTATCTGACCAAGCGGTGAAAATATGCAAATGAAGCAACCATGTATTTTAAACACTATTCTCACAGTTGCCTTCTTCCTCTGAAGTGAGTTCTTCTTCATGGTCATCAAGCACCAGCCAGATGTTCATCAGACATGCAAACAATATGGTTCGTGTGTGATATCTCTTCAGTCTGTACTCATTACTAGAGTGTCCAAACCAGACTCCAAATGGTTTCCTGGCTGTACTTAGGCTGCTTTTTAAGTTTTGCATCCAGATAACTGGAGGTACATAAAATCTCAGGGGAAGAAAATTTGGTCTTTGCCTTCTAGTCTAGATCTCAGTTTGCTTCCACTTGATTTGTAGACTGGGCTGATAGACACAGTATGGCACATAGTTTGCCTCCTTCTGCCTATCATCTGCCATTTCAGCCCCGTGGAGATTTCAGGGCTGGTAAAAGATAGCTCTGAGTACCTTCCCAAACACCCAGAAGGATCTTGGTCAGGGCATCTGGAGAATGGGAAGGCCCCATGCAGGAATGAGGCAGTATTTCATCTACTGTTGACTTACATATTTTGTGGTCTTTTATGCAGTCTAGACAACCATGTCTTTGAATCTAGTCTAGAGAGAAAATGAAGCTTCCTAGAATTCAAGTAGTCTAATAAAATACATGACATATCAAAGCCTGCTCTTGTCTGTGTTCATGTGCTTTAGTTGATATGGTGGTGAGTGTTTGGTCAGAGGTCAGACTCAATGATCTTGAAGGCCTTTTCTTACCTTAATGATTCTGTGTTTTTCTGTTCTAGATGAGTGTCTTGGTTTAAGAGACAGGTATTGGCCAAGGAGAGGGATGAACCCCTTTTCCTGTAATCCACTTCTTTTTAATCACTATAATTTGAAATTAGACGCTTTCAGGCATAAAATATGGGGGTAGGAATAACAGTTCTTTACTAATATATCTAACAAAGTAAACAGCAGAAACAACAACAGCTATAAAAACTGACAACAAAACAGAACAGTATAGCTCAATTATAGTCCCTTTGGCCACAGGCTCCTTTTTCCCGAGCTCAGTTCCCGGTGCTGTGGGCAGAGCCGGTCCCGCGCAGCTGCAGAGGCCGGGCTGATGGCGGCAGCTCAGGGGTGAGCAGGAGGCGGGGGGGCTGCTCCTGTTCACAGCGCCGGCCGTGCTGCTGCTGCTCAGCAGTGAACAGTAGGATAGGATGGGAAGGCGGCAGGGTGAGGTCCAAACAGCAGGGAAGTGTGGTCTCCGGCGTTGAAAAACTCACAGGGAAAGAAAAGGGTCCAAGACCGGATCTCCCCACTGTCTTCCCCCTCCACGTGCTAGCCGTGAGAGAGCGCTCCCCCCCGTGGTCCCCTTCCTTTTTCCGGCTCCCTTTTTTTTATCATCCCCCCCACCCCCTTCCGGTGAGAGGCAATTAACTTGTAGCCCGAAGTGATTAGCATAAGAATAGGGAAAAATTCCACAGAAAATAAAAGAAATTATTCAACCCCCAACAATGAGTGGATAAAGAAACAAGTTAGGATTCTCCTTATGGACAAATGGTCTGTAGGATACACAACTTTTCATTATTTCTTCCCATTCCTCTGTTAGCCTTATTTCTTATAGTGTGTGACTGTTACTGTTTGGAAAGTTCAAAAAGCAGCAACATTCATTATTGTAGTAGCCACAAAGAACTGCATTGTTTTTGTTTTTTTTTCCATAGTATTTATCCAGCTGATGTTTTAGGGGTCAAAATAAAAGCTAGAATACATTTATATGACACATATAAAACATCTTGATGCCACGTGGGGCTAGTTTTCCCTGACACCTGTTTGCATTCCCTTTTGTGCTGCTGAGGAAGACAAGCTCTACAGGGACTCTACAGACTTTATTCTCTAAATCCTCAGGCTAAATATTGAGAGAGTTTATCCTAAAGGTGAATATAATTTCTTACTGTATATTCATGGCAGATTTTTGTTAGTAGGCGGCTGCAGGGGTAGGCTCTATGATGAGAGGCTGGAATTGCCCCATTCAGGACACAAGTTCAAGCCTCTGGACAGGAGAGAGGAGTGAAGGGGAAGAAAATGTGAGAAATAGCCCTGAGAACACCAAGGCCAGAAGAGTAAGAGAGGGAAGAGGTGATCTGTGTGCAATAGGTGAGATTCCCCTGCAGCCTGTGGAGGTCCCCATATCTAAGGAGGACATTCCCTGCAGGAGCTGCAGTCCATGGAAGGACCCATGTGAGAAGAAAGGAGCAGCAGAGAGGAAGTGTTATAGATGGACCATAACAAGTCATAACAACTGTTATGGATTGACTGTGGATAAGGTGCAAAGGTTTTAAACTGAAAGAGGGCAGGCTTATATTAGTTGTTGGGAAGAAACTCTCCACTATGATAGTGATGAGGCACTGAACAGGCTGCCCAGAGAAGTTGTGGGTGACTGATCTCAGGAAGTATTGAAGGCCAGGTTGGATGGGGCTTTGAGAAACCTCACCTAGTGGAAGGTGTCCCTGCCCATGGAAGAGATGTTGGAACTAGATGATCTTTAAGGTCACTTTCAACCCAAACCATTCTATGATCCTGTGATTCTGTGACCATATTCCATAGATCTCTACCTGCACCACTCAGGGAGGAGGAGGTAGAGGAGCTGGGAATGAAGAAGTGAAGTTGATCTTAAGCAAAAGGGGGATGGTGGGAGAAAGGCAGTTTAGCTTTTGTCCTTGTTTTCACACTATCCACCTCTATTATTAATTGGCAATACATAAAATTAATTTTCCACAACTTCAGTCAAACTTCTAAATCTTTGTAACAGATAGTTGTTCCAGTGGGAGAGGACAGTAAGACCTTTAAGCAGCTGCAAGGAAGAAACAGCTGACAACCTTTGTTGGGTGTAAATGTGAAATGTACATTCAGTGTACTTGTTTTATCTTTTGTTTTAACATCTGTGACTTAGTCTATATGCCACCAGCAATTACTTGTAGAATTCTGGTAAAGAAAATAAAATATGATTACAAGTAGGAAAGCAAATATGATGAGTTATCATGGCCATTATAGAACAAGAATACTGATCTGGCACTCTTCAAATTGCTTAACTACACTGCAAATGCAGTCAATCAGCTTTATTTGTGTAATATATTAACTCCTTTTAAATATTTTTTAAATCTTCTAACAAAATATGTCCTTTATTATATCAATTCCATTGTGTAGTCCTCTTTTTTGGGTGTCTCTGCTTCTCAGTCTCTCTCAAAGCCTTGTTTCTAGGAGAGCTCTCATATCAAAAAATGTTGCCCCAAGCTGTTACCACTTCATGGTTCATCTGGCAGGAAATAGAGCTTCAATTGGAAGGGAGAAGATAGGTTTTCATTAATGCCTTTCAAAACTGAGTACCAAAATTTTTTTTCTGTACTTATTTTCAGGGTAATTAAACTGGGCCAAAGAGTGAGAAGTATTTGAGTGGCTATTTTCAAAATGCATTAGCCTCTGCATTGTTGCAAGCATGTCTTATGGTAGGTAGTTTCTCTATGTTTAGTACATGTGAAGTAATCTTTCCTCCTCCTGTAATTATTTTCACTCTTTAATTGCCTCTATCCACTGCTCTGAATGTCAGGTTTACAATGGAAGATGGCCTTATTAAGGGAAGAAATGAGAATAATTAGACAGACTTCCATGTTGATATATGATGCACTAGAGGAAGGTAGGAAAGAGATTGAGTTCCAAATGAATAATTGCTCTGAGCAAAGCACAGTTGTCACCTGAAGTGTGGATTTTTGAATCAAAAGTATTTATTTTAATATGTTAGTAATATTACAGTTCATTCACCAACAATATTTTCTTTTTTTTTTTTTACTTTTTCATCAGTTGGGTTTGTTATAACTTCAGTAAAACAGATCTCTCTACAAAAGTTGTCTTCTGTAAAACATTCTCACATTCTACTTTTTTTTGTGTAACCCAGACCTTGACTTGTGATGATATTTTGTTAGAAATGCGCCTTTCTAAGTGGAGCTAGCTTTGATACATCAAAAGTAAACATAAGATAACAAACATTTATCAAATGGAAGGTTTTGTTTCCCTTTACATTGCTGATGTCTGTCACCTCTGTGAGCTAAAACTGCTAAATCCAGAGTTAAAAGAAATTGGGATACTGAAACTATGAGGAGAGTTAGTTATTCTTCATTAGGCTTAAATTTTGTTGTTCAACATGAGCAGGTTTTTTTTAATCCTTTCCTCAGCAATATTAAAACCATAAGTCTGTAATCAACTTCAGTCAATTCAATAGGAGTTCAGGATGTAGCTTTCCCTTTCTGCTTGTGCAGGTATGGTCTTTTTGATAACATTTGTGTTGTAGCCGATCAAAAGACAAATCTATGCGACATTTGGCATCATTGGAGTTCTGACAAAAAAAAAATTCCATCCACAATGGCCTGATCATAACACCATTATTCAAGGAGCTATATTGCTAAAAGTAATAATTCTAGAAATAGTTAATCAATATTACTAAAAGTAATTAAACAAGGAAACTCAATGACATGAAAAAAGTTAAAAAGAGCAAGGAAACAGAGAAGTCCCAATTAGGCTGTGCTGACTTTCATCAGGTAAGTTAATTAGGGATTTAATGATTGAAAAGAAGAAACTACTTGAGTAGATTGTAATTTCCAGTAGCTACTGCATGAAGCCCTCTTGCACAGGAATAAGCATACAATATACCATATGGCCATACTGTTCTTCATGTGGAAAAGGAGTCTGACCAACAACCTACCCAAAGGAACATGGAGACATTCCTGGTTTACTAGCTTAAGCTCAGCATTTATCTACTACTGCTTGCCATTTCATTTTCCCTTCATATGCACTCTATTTCAAGTAAGAAAAAAAAAAATAATAATGACAAAACTGATGGTCACTGAATAAAATCTGTGCATGCTCTGGAGCCTGTCATGCTTTTGTTGTTGGTATTGGACAGCTGCAGTAGCCCAATACTGACAAGATATCAGCGGCTCACTTCTTTTGCTAGATCTCTATTAATGCAGTTTTTTCTTCAGACTACAGCTTTATCCAAGCCTGTCAAATGCTTACAGCAGTATTCAATTATATCTCTAGCTTTAATGTAAGTAGATATATAAACTGAAAAAATAAAAACTATGCACCCACTTTTCTCCCTTATGTTTTTTCACTCAATGGCTCCAGCAGTGGAAGCAAACTGAGGCTTCCTGAGAATTTCTTACATATTTCATCCAAACAAAAACCACATGTAGATGTTTTTTAATCTGTTCTTAGACTTGCCTTTGATTTGATCTGAATCTGAAATGTAGGCAAGTACAGAAGTGAAACTTATAGCAGATATGTTTTTTATTCTGAAAATGCTGAGTAATATCTTAATAAGAAATGTTCATTAGTTTTGAGGCTTTAAATTGTAATTGCTTTAAAATAGGAATTCTAGATAAAAGTAGGTCCTGACAGAAGGACCTGTCAGAATATACAGGATGAAATTTATTTTTATTTGAACATGTAGCATAGCAATAATTTGCTAAAGCATCTGACTGACCAATACAAAATTACTTCTTGGCTAAGATGATAAAAGAGGATCTAGCACTTCTCCCCATGTGCGTCTCTATAGTTTCATTGACTAGCATGAATGGGGGGATCTTTTCAAGCCCTCAGAAACTTCTTCCAGGCTGCAAGGCCTAAAAATCATTCTGTCAGTAGAAAACTTAATAAAGATGGTGGGAGAGAAAGGGTGACCAGCAAAGAAGCAAGAAATGGGAATAATATAAAAGCACATTAGTAGAAATAAATTGAAGAGGATACTGAAGATGTAGATCCAGGTCTATATAAGGATAATAAGCTAAAAGTTCTAAGGGCAGAATGCTGAAACAGGCTTTAAAGTTCAAAATGGCTGTCCTGCAATTCTTTGTTATTGGTGGAGTGACACCTTTGGAGTCCCTTTCCTTTTGGCTATCTGCAGGAGGAGAACCTTTTCCTATTACAGGTGAAAATATGTTCCTGTTTTTCCAAATTTTTTCCTCTTTTTATTTATCCTTATTTTTTCTTTTTACTGAAGATTTCTAAAATTATCCTTTGCTACCCAGCTAAAGATAAAGTCAAAACCTTTGCCTTACTGTATAAACAAAGAAGGAAGTCAATGCTCTCTATTCTATACTGGAGTAATGTAACCTGTGAGTTAAAGTAATACAATATCTCACATAGAAACATCTCCTGTGAAATTCATCTATCAAATTAATTCCTTCCTCTAGTTAGGATTAGTTAGGTTAGCTCTGATACACGGGATGTTACAGATCAGGAGGTCTGGGGAGACATGCTTCTCTTAGGTTCATCCTTTATTCCTCTTTTCTCTGGCACAATGTCTTTTACTGGTGAGATACAATTTTCTACACTGTGGTGTGATACTTCAGCAAAAGATTGTTAAGGGAAGAAAATTAAAAGTCTGCAGAATATGTATGGTCCTGAGATTTTGTTTATCACTATCATTTTTGGCCAAAATATGGTAACAGGAACAGGGTGTTTCCAAAATCATAGTATATCTATGTGCAACTTAGCAGAAGCTTCTGACATGCTTCAGACTTCAAAGATCATTTTGAGGAGTGTTCTTTAACCGTAGAGTTCTAAATGACTTTATCTGCTTTCTTCAGAAATCCCACTGTGACATGGATCATCCCCTGTGTCTGCAGCCTGGGAATCTGTACGCCTCAGAAGGCATAAGCTCATGAGAGGTACTTGAGCTGCTTTAAAGTAGCTGCCTCATCTTTATGACACAATACAGCTTTCTGCAGAGGGTCCCAGGAGTAATATGGTTATGTTAGTGCAGTGGCATGCAGCACAAATTTTCTTACAACAGCTATGTAACTGGGAAGATGTTTTAGGCTGTTCCCTTGCCATAGCTACATTTCCATCTGTGGGTTAAACTCTTTTCAAGCATGGTGCTTCACAGATCCTGTCTGAAATCCAGCTGTAGTTAATGTCTTCTGCTGGCAAGTTGATGAGGTCCTTCAGCTGAGAAGTCCCGAGCCCTTGTTAGGTGTTAACCATAGCTAAGTGTCCTACATGCAATCCATGTGGGAGTGCCATCAGTGCCTTGATCCAGTCTACTGACCATGAATTAGAACATCTTGACTGACAGAAGTTTCCAGGGTAGCAAATGGCTCTCAGTTATACAGTTGCCAGGAACACTAAGGTACTGTGAATATAACTAGGTGTGCCCTTGATCACCAGTGACTTGGTCATGCCAGCAAGAGGAGTAAGGTTGATTAAGAATTATGCCACAAAATCTCCATGCCAGAGATTTCCAGAAATCCAAAAGCCAGAGAACTGGTTTTTTCCAAGAGAAAGTGAGCTCTGTTTTTGACAGTCCTTTTCCATTGGTGTTTGCAAGAAGGGATCTTCTGAACTGTCCAGTAGGAGAGTTCATGTTAGTACAGAATGGCAAGAGCACTTGATTGCTGAAAAACAGCACTTGTAAAATGCATGATCTGGATTAAACATGGGCTTTGAGGGAAGTGAGACATTTATAAGAATTAAATGAAGGAAGCAGGCAGGTAAAGTGGCTTAACAAACTAATGCTTTTATCCATAAAACACTTCAGGCAATGTAATGCTGCCAGTTTTTTACAGGATGAAAGAGAAGAAAATCTTAAATCCTTAAAAAGGAATGAGCCCACCATACAAATTTTATGTAGTAGGAAACATGCATTCAAATAAATTAGAAAAGCTATTTCAAAAGCTTCTCTTATTACAGAGGAAAATAAAGCAGTGATTAGCACTACAATGGTTGTAAGCCCACTGTTTATAAGAAAAGTTGCTACGTTTTACTTTCCATCTTCATTTGCTGTATAGGCACAAAGGATGCCATGCTATAATATGTGACTTTGTTGATAAACAATAGTGAATGCTCTAGACACACCCAGGCTTTCAATCTTCAATTGAGCTTTTGACATTTGTGCTCCCTCCGATTTGTTCAGTCTGGTGTTAACAAACACAGTTGGGATGACAACACACTGTAGGCAAATCATAGGCTTCAGATCACATGCAAAGGTTTTGTTTGCAAATAAACACATAAAGTTTCCAGTGAATAAAGTTCTGCATCACTGAGTTTCCCTCCAGGAAGCTGGCAAGGCACGGACAGGGTTATGGGAATAAAGTCTCATTTGTAAACACTTGTGTCTGTTGCTATTTACAGTAGAGTGGAATAACCATGATGGGTTTAAGAATAGACCACACCTAGATACTGTGTAGTATATTTGTATAGCAATAAAAATCTGTGTGTCCTAAGATAGAATTCTGGATTTTATCTGAAAACTCACCTAAAAACCAGTGAAAAAGTTGAGATTTTTCTGTATAGTTTGGTTTGGACTATCTGTAATTCAATGCTCCTATTACACCAGATGTATAATGGGTGTATTTTTGGGGGCCAAATGCCTTTTGGAAGTCCCCAGACTATCTAGCAGTTTCTACACAGATTAGATTCTTGTGCTGATGGCTTGCCAGAAGTAATTTAGGATGATGCTATCTTCAGCCTTGGGACATATTAATGGATCTTCATTTGATTTTGCTCTCCACCCTAGGAGGTATTTATTGAGCCAGGCTCTAAATGCATACATTCTTTTCACCAAGCTATTTCACAGTCCAGTAACTTAAAGTCCTCTTGCCATGACTTCTGACCAACTCCAGGCAACGATCAGAATAAGAATGGTTGTTTATTAAGACTTCATATTGTTGCTCCAGAACAATGCTCCAGTATCACGGGAGAAAAATGTTAATCCATTTTTTTCTCAGATATTTTTATTTGTGAGGTAACTACAGGACAAGGGGCAAAGTTTCTAAGGAAGAGGGAAAATCTGATTTGAGGGAGAATGTTTTAAGAACTCCACTTCTGGAACAAATTTCAGTTCTGAGATAGTGTCAGGTTTTGCAGAAAAATTCACATCTTACTAGGCTGCTTCTAATTACTGGACAGGAATATAACCACTCACTATTTTGGCCACTATCCATTTTTTTTTCTTTTACATAACACACAATTACTGAATTGTAGCAATTAATATTTAAAGGCTAGGTATAGCACTCAGATCAGATTTACAGTTACAGAGATATTTGACTAGGTTTGCAGACCTGATTTGGGATAATATTCAAATGAATCAGAATTCAGAATCATGGAAATTATGCTAAAGATCTCATGCAAACAACATTTTCTGTGAAATGTGCAGTATTTGCTAGCTTAAGTCTATGGTAGAAATACTACAAATACAGGATTTTTTTTTATTTTTTGCTTGGTTGGTTTTTTTGGTTGGTTTTGGGGGTTTGTTTGTTTTGTTTTTTTCTTTTAGGCTTATAGTTCTTCCTCCACTCCCAGCTGGACATGTTCATATTAAAGGAATAGGGTGAATCTCCACCATGTCACTCATTGTACTTAGATAAGTCATAGTGTTTGGAATTTGTTTTTATCAGGAGGAAGAATAATCCATAACATTGTGACTGTACTATAAATGCCTCAACAGGCTTTTTCCCACAGTATCTGTTCCAGATACTGACTTCCTTTCTCTCCCTACAGCTGCTGTTATATCTCGTACATGCAGGGTGCATCTCACCTGTTCCAACAAGTCAGCAACCTTCAAAATCTCCCTAATAGACTGCAACTATCACAAATATGCAGTCAAGTATTCCTGTGGTTTTCTACCTACCAGACAAAGACTGGGCCTCACTGGAGGCACAAATTAGGGCAGAATCCTGTGTGGCTTTTTTCTCATTTTATCAAGTACTAACTCAGCAGTGGATAGAGTAACACAAATTCAGAATGACTACTTTTTTCAGGTGAATCTAGCAGATGTTCTTTATTTGAGCACAAGCCCCACATCAGTGGAGTTATTCCATGTTTCAGGTTCTGTGGGCCAGCAGCATTTGGCTTTCTCTTACAGACTGAAGAGACTGCCATCATAAAAAGGAAACATCAACTCCCCAGATATTCACAGCTTACAAGACTGACCCTTCCTAAACTCAGCTTGATTTTGCAGCTCATCCAGATGCCCATGGCTCTGTGACACCCCCTGTGAAGTCACAGTACCATTCAGGACTAAGATATTGGTATGTCTCATCCTTCTACATGCCTCAGTTTTCTGTAGATATTTGGGATCATGGTTAGGAAGAAAACTCTAGTGAGTTCCACTGGGCTCCCCAGCCCATTCTTCACAGGCAACCACGCAGCAGGTTAGCTGCAAACAGAAAATTCAGAACGACCCACATCATTAAACACTGAGGAACACCAGCTAAGCCATAAGACTTTTTTTTTGCCTAAAAAGAATCTTCTCTAGGACACCATTTTACCACCCTAATATCATATTATTATTGATGTAACAGCTCTTGCTTCTAAATATTTGAACTGGATACAGTTATTATATAATGAAATGCATTTTAGTTATTCACAGATTATTAATTTAAAATTATAAGGGTAATTAAAGATTTTCTTAAAAAAATTCTTCCAGATTTCATAGTTTGAGCAAATCTACTAGGTATAGAACCTTGGCTAACTCTTATCTGAAGTCAAAGGACATTTTTGTTATCATTTCTAATTGAAAGCCTGCTGCAGGAGGCTCAAGTAAATTCAAATAGGTTTTTAATTTCCTGGTTGTATTTTTAATACTTGCACACTTTTTTTGCTTATGTTGTTCACTAGAAGTATAAGAAATATAATATGAAATATTGTGCATTTTTTACTGGATTGATAATAAATTGTGCTCTATTCTATTTTGTATAGGAAAACATATTGAATCAGTGAGAAATATTAGCTCTACTCAATGACACCTCCCAATAACCTGCTCTTACCAGGATCACAGTCACCCAATGTGACTGCTGATTTCATTGTTCTGTAGACAATTCTTTGGGGAATTTCCTTCAGAACTAAAGAGAATCTCCAAGAGTAAGGGTGGGCTGTTAAGGTCAGGCACATTCATATGCACCTGGCAACATTCAAGTGCTCTTTAGCCAACTGGAGGTTCATGGTGACCTTCTGTGTAAGGATCAGACTATTGATGCCTGTAAAGTTTTGCTTGGTTTATTCTAGGTCTCAAAATAGCTGGTGTAAAAGAGGAGTCCAATGTCTGTAGGAAGCTCATCTCTATAATAATACATGTCAACAAGAAAGCACATGTGTATGCACACATAGACACAGAGACAAGGGTGTTCAATTTCAGCTTGTCTGGGATATTTTCATACTCTGTAATAAAAGTTGAAGTTTCAAAGTACTTCCGTGCTCTTTTGTTCTAATGGCAGATGGTTTGAGATGAGCAGTCTATAAATGATTTGGTGCTGACCAACACTGGGCACCATTTATTTACTTTCTGTTTATAAACCTTAATGTTTGTTTTTCCATGTATTCTGCTTCATGAAGATGATCACTAAGTACAAGAGTTCCTTTAAATCAGCAGTGGCTGTGGTTTGGCTCCTCTTAACAATGTAAGTTTATAGCTTGGTTGAAGACATTCCAGATTCCACCGNTTTTTTTTTTTGTGTCTGTGTGTATCTTTATATAACTGATGTTGATTTTGAGTATCTGTCTTCAAAAACAGCACACAATGAAAGAAAACAAAGAAGAAAATTCAGAGTTTGTATGGATTCTTAAATTCAGCATACAAAAATGAGCAAAAATCCATCACACTATAAAGGAAGATTCTGCAATCATTTGATATAATAGTCACCTGGTCTCTATATGATAAATTTCAACAACTAAGTCTACAAAATAATAAAGGCAGAGAAGCATGGCATTCCTGAACATACATTCAGCCCTTCAGATTTTGATTCTGGCCTCTCTTGCTGACAGCGCAGTCTGACCTCTAAATTAACCTTCCTCTGTATGTCTGGAATTACCCCTAAATCATCTTTGTCAGAGCAATAGGTGACCTAACAGGACAGCAATGCTCTGTGGGGTGTCTGTACATGTTCTAGAGTAATTCTTAACAGCAAGAAGAGAAGCTACAATTTTCTAGGTGTTGTTTAGATCTTTGTTGATGAAGGGCAGAAAATGTGCATGCTGGTGGAAGCCAACCTAACCACTGTTTAGGAAGGCAGGGACTCAAGTGTTCAGTGGAGCAGTCAATAGTATTTATGAAGATTACAATGCATTTTTATGATCACTTTTGCCACTTCTGCTTTTTTTAGAATACAAATATAGTGGATTTTTATGAGTATCACAGAGGAATGGAAGTGAACTCAAACTCAGAGAATTGGGTCATTATCACTTTTATCAGTGTCCCACTTGTAGCTGCTGCTAGGGATATACCTGGTTTCCAGGGTGTTTACATGCCCTGTGGCTGCCTTAGGAAAGGAGAGGTGTTCAAGGTAGCAGTGCTCAGATTCTTCAAATCCAGGCCAGATGCCATAAGCACAGTGCTGTCAGCAAGTTAGAGGATTCCAGCTTGGAGAGGGTTTTCAAGCCAGAAAAGGATTTTTGCCCCAACTTGCCATTCTAGTTTGACCTCACTGAATATGAGCCTCTATACTTTTTATGAAGTACATGCTCTGCTTCTCAGGAGATAGACACATGAGGAAACAAGATTAACCCATTTTGTCTTCCACCTGATTTTCTTACTTCAACTTCTTAATTCAAGTGGAGAAAAATAATCTTGGTTGTAAATTACTCTCTCTGTGGAAAGGGCTATTGAGTGATTATTTCACAGACTGCTGTTCATCAAATTTGCTTGCTCCGACTCTGAGTGTTTATGGGATGATGGCTTTGAGTTCAAACCAGACTTACTACTCCATACACCAAAAATGCAGTTAGTTGCTGTATATTTATCCAGTAGCAAATGCAAGGGCTTTTGTTAGTCTTTAGCTTTTGTGATTCTTGTCTCAACTGCCAGTTTTTACTAATGACTCCTGCAACAAAGCAACCACTGATACTGGGCAGCAAAACATTGCAACCACAGTTGTCTAATTTGAATTAGACAAACATACAGACATACAAGCAAGTAAACAAGGTAACAAGAGTATCAGCTGGCTTATAGTCACTGTTTACATGTACACTCTTAGCCTCTGGCAAGCACAAGGTAGCACAAGTCATGCCAGCTCATTTCTTTGAGTACTTTAAATGAAGTCCCAAGATCTGTCTCATCCTCTCAGAAAAAAACTTTGTGAGTGCCATCTGAACATGCTAAAGTGCACTTTGTTCAGCTGTTATTACTAAGTACTAAATGCTAGCTAAAACACCGGGTTTTAGGTGCACAGCATTTTGTGGCATTCCTAATGCTGACTCAAGTAGCTGTTATTGTCATGTCTGTGGTCAATTGGTTACTTAAAAGTGGGAACCATAAAATTCAGGATACTAACACAGCTGCCTGTACTTAACCTACTGGCGAAGTGAGCGTCTTAATCCTCCAGCTACAAAGATATCTCCAAGCTTCAGGTGCAGAGAAATCTCTCCACCTAATATTCACACATTTGTAATTATTTTGTCTTTTTTTTCCTTGAGATAGGAATGAAAGGCAGCCCTTTATCACCACACTTGTTCAGACAAAGGAGAAGTTCACTCAGCCTATGTCAACATTTGCAGCTCGTGCAGTGCAGTGGATCTGTATGGGGAAAAGCTGTAGCTGAAGCCGTCACAACTATGTTAAACATGTTTCAAAGGTTTACTTTGGCTTGGCTGTTGCCTGGCTCTGGCTGCTAAATGCCCATTAGTGGCAGCAATGTGATGGGTGTGCTCCTGAGGCTCTATGTACAATTTAGTTTCATCTGAAAGAATCCATATCATGTTCTTTAGGAGACTTTCACAATGCGAGCAAAAATATGGTGCAGGTAATTAAGAGGTTCATTTTAAGTGCACACCACAACCTCAAATACAAAAAGGCAGGTAACTTCAGTACTTCAGTGGTTAGACAGCTGGGTTTGGAGGCTCATACTGTGCTTTAGGTAAAATTTGAGAAAAGCCATGCCATCCAGAATCCATTGTCTAGCTGGTAACTCACTGGGATTCAATACACCAATGCATATTTTCTGGTTTATTTCCAGTTCATCAGAATTTCTTTTCCTCAGGTGTTTCTGTGTAACTGGCATTTGGTTAACAAATAGGCCTTTGACCCCAGGAATATATGTTTCCCTTCTGATAAAAACAGGACATGCTATTCTGTAGTTCAACTGAGGCTCAAGAGTGCCCTTGTTGATGATCCTGCCTTGGAATTATAAATACATATTTTTTTACATGGAGAACTTTTCCTTTTCATAATTCCTCAGATTTCATTGCATAAGGCTGCTCCAGAGATTTCTACCTTGTGCACATTCCCCAAGTTAGAACAAAATTACTGTTTACAGTTGCATAGAGTATTTCATAAACCAGCCAGTGTATCTGTGAACACTCACTTTTCTGTGTCCAGCAGGTTTCAGAGGAACAGGGCTAGCACTGTGCTTGTGAGCTGTGTTACAAAGAGCAGAACACCTCTGCGAGGACTCTTGGACGAGGCTATCGCCTGCTGCTATGAGGGAACACTTCTTTGCTCACACAATTATCAGTGAAAGGTCAAAGGCACTTCGGCAGCTACACTATTTGTGCTTTAAGTCCTAAAAGGATAGGCTGTAAATTGCAACCCCCTGCAAACTAAAACCCTTATCATTTGACCTATTTCTCTTCTTCTTTACTTCTCCCCAAACTTTTATGTGTCTTACAGGAGGAGATGGACAGGATCAAAGTCTGGGAAAGCTCTTGGCTGGCTGGAAACGAAAAAAACCCAAAACAAAAAAAACAAAACAAAACAAAAATGAAACCATTAGTCACTAGATTCACTTGTATCATTACCTATAAGAAAGGCTAGCCAAATCAGAAAGCAACAAATGTAACCTAGAAGTACTTTATGTAAACTATGGAGGATTTTTAGTTTTTTTTTTTTCCCTTGAAAGGTTGCCACTTTCAAACATCTCCAAACATAAGCTTTCTGTAAACAAAATACAACATTTTTTCCAACATTTTGTACTACTGGTTTTACCAGCTCTACATTTCTCATTTTTTTCAAAGTCAGACCCCAAGCATGTTGTATTTTGATTTTTTCTTCTGACCTTCTTAAGAAAAGAATAAAAAGAAAGATGATAACAAAGAATAACAGATTTAGTGAAATGAAATGTTTAATCCACAGTATCTGCAAATTTTTTTTTAATTTATAATGTATATTTCCACTTTACTCATAAATTAGTATTCTAGTAAGTTGATAAGATTAAGTGTGAAACCATCTATGTAACAGTACTTATGGCTCTATTTAAGAAGATTTATTTTATTTTTATTGTTATGAAACCTGTCAGGAAATTAGTTGCAAGACCTGTCCCTGTGAATGAATGATCATTTGCACAAAGATTGAAATCCCTTGCTTTGGTGGTGTATGGATAAATGAAATTTAACTGAAACAATGGAATGTCTAAGATGCAGGTCTTGGTTTCCTAAAGGGCTGGCTTGAGTGGAGTTCTTCACTCATATGAATATGAGAGTTGCATGTATACATATGTAGTTAAAAGAAGAGTTCTTGGCAATTTAGCATTCATCATGTTGTTTTTCAGATTAACACTGGATATGCTAGACATAAACATATGCTGAAAAATGTCAGTATGCAGTCCAAAGTTAATATATGCAGCTCTTAATTTCTTGACAAATCTCTGCAGTGTATAGAAAGGAAAGTCAGGCTCCCACCATGATCCTGGTATTCTGTGAATAAAAACATGTTAATTTATGAGAAGGGTAAAAAAATGTACTCTTTGTGGATAAATCTGTGGTAGTACAACACATGAAGGAATATGTTCAAAATTTCCCCACAGGTCAGCTATCAAGAGTGTTTTAATGGAAAATTTTCTAGGACAATTAAGTATAGGTCTCAGCTTCAATCCTGAGGCCTGCTTACTACCAAAGAAAGGGGTATATGACATCCAGTCTGAATTCTCAGGTTTTTTGTTCTTCCCAGGCTATTGGTTGATACACAAAATTTCTCATGCTGAGAAGATGTAAATAAATCTTTTCCAAGCAGTGACTCCATTCTGTCCCCTCATTTTCACTGGCATGAACAAGGCTGTGCACAGACTGTGTGTGATGCACTGCTGCCTGTGATGTTAGTAGCTGGCACACTCTGTACTGTGGTTTGATGTCTTGAGAAGGTGTGTGTTTTCAAGAAGTATTATGAAAGGAGTAATTATTTTACTCACAATATAATTAACACATGAAATCTGAGATAAGTTACCATGAAGACCAGTATATCCCCTCCAAAGTTTCAACACTTATTCAGAAAAAAAGTAAATTAAACACATCCTAAGGAGAAAGGGAAAAATAGTGGTTGAAGTGGCACTGTTACAGATACTACTTATCTAGATGTTTTGGGGTACAGTTTGAATTAGTAGAATCAGGAAGGAATTTTCTCCATATGCACAAGACCATTCTCGCAAACACATTCAGGGAACACATCTTTCCTTGAAGCATCTGGGATTTAATATTAGAAGGATACAGAACTAGAAAGAGCATCCAGACACAACATGTGGTGACTGGTAGTTGTAGTTTTCCATTATCTGTATATTGTTGTAATGTAACTGGTTAGATTCTGTTACAATTCATAACCTATGAATGCCTTAGAAACAAACAAACACGGAACAATAAGAGTAGCTTTCCACAGGGAAGAACTTGAAATACAAATGGGTTAGAAATATTTCTGTTCTCTTCCCTCCTGCATTTGGCCAGACACAGTGACAAATCTTTCTTTCCACCCCTGACAGGTTTCATTGCAATAAGTGCCAATAACAATTATGCTAAGTTTGGCTGAGTGCAAATTCAGTCTGAATTCCCTCAGCTCTTCCAATTTTGACAACACTATCAGTTCATAACAGACCACCTGTTTGTTTTGTAGTGCCTGCCAAAACATATAAGTGTTAATGAGGAAAGGAGATGCTGCTTTTAATGTGTGTATATTTATATAATATGCATAAATTCATGCACAGCTAATGTACACATTTCTTTCCACTGGAGCAGATAGAAGATAAACAACTTGATTACAAGGTAACGCTGTTTTGTTTTTTTCCTTTAGTCACCTTAATGAGTTTATTTAGCATCAGGGTTCAATGTGGAGAGGGAAAAGTATTATCAATCCTTTCATGTAAAAATTGTAAAGAACTTCAGTATCTGTCCTGATTTCAAACTCACAGCTGTAGAGTTGTAGATTTAGACTGCAGATATCATGGAATGATCCACAGATTGTATATCCTGAAGTCAGTGGAGCTATGCTACTTACAGCAGCTGTGTTATTTTCACTACACACCAATTATATGCAAACAAGCATGCACATGGCATCTTCATGAAAATAACAGCAGAAAACAGGGTCCTTTTCTCTCAAAACATTACAAAAATTACTATTTCAGACTACCAAAATATCACACAATGGCCTGCACTGACCCACACGTCTTCCGAATTCTTTTCTCTATCTTTCCCAAATGGCACTGCTCCTGATGAGGATCTAGCCAGATATGTGTCATCCATGACAGAAGACAGGTAAAGAGCGTGAAGACCAAAATTTACAAGAGCTTTTGTCTCAACACAAGGTACCAAACCTCTGGATTTTCGGAAGTTCTGAGCAAGTCTTTTTCTCATCTGAATTTTTATGAGAATTTAAAATTATAAAGATTATTGATTGAAAGTAGTAACTGAAAAACGGGGAAATAATAGGAAGAAAAAAAAGTCAAGTGAATAACAGAGGAAGGAAGGTGACTTATTTTTTAGCATTAGTTAAAACTAACAAACACATCCTAGCTCACTTCTTCCATTTGAAGTACAACCCTTCAACTGTTTAGAAATATCTTTTTGGAGCATAACAGTAAATATAAAAATTTTAAATTCTGAAAATCATTACTTTTAACTTCAGAAATTTGTTTATGGTTTTGCAATTTGTGTTCAAATTTATGTGCCAAAGGGAGTTTGTATGTGTCAGGTAGAATCAAATTCATAGAGCAATGTTGTCTCTTCTGCAATAGAATTCCAGCTATTGCATTCTGAAAAACATCTGTGATTGAATGGATTTATTTTTAATCAGATTTGGGAGAAACATCTGAGACATATAGAAAGTGGCCAAAAATCTGAAAAGACTGAATGTCCTTGTCCAGGTCATCAAAAGGCAGAAAGAAAACATCTGACCATCTCAACCTCTAATGAGTATTCATATGTGTACCATAAATTTTCCTGTAATGTAAGACTAGTTTTACACTTTTCTCAAGACTTTGATTCTGTGTGTCCTGAAGCTCCCATCAACATATTATTATTTTTACCCAGAAATTTGAAATTTTAGTATAAGCAGAGCTTTGTATAGCCTCGTGCTATTAGCATTTATTTTATGTTCAGACCCTACATCATAATTATTTCATGCATTAATGAGATGTACACCTTTAAAGCATGTGCTGTAAATATAATTTAAAGGGAGGTGAGACTTGAGACCTTTGATAATCTTCAGATGTTTTCTCTCTTTGTTGAAATTTACTTATTTTCTTGCTTGCCTTTATGCATTCTTTTCAAGAATTAAATAAAATAAATAAATTAATAAAATCAGAATACACTTGCAAAATAAACTGGATTTAAAAGCAAATTTTAGCAGGTTTTGAAGTAAAATAGCTTCTTTTGCTCCAGAATAGAGTTTATTAAGGAGTAGCTTTTCTGAGCAGCTATTTCTGAGTATCTCCATAAATATGCAGAAAAACCTAAACACAGCCAAAGTACCTCTGTATCTAAAACAGTGCAGTTAGGGCCAGAAGCAAATGATGCTGAATGTTTATGCTGCTGAGCATGGTAGGACAACCCTGAGTGCTTCCCTTCTTTCCTGCAGTGTGCAATGCAGACACATTCCCAACGTGACCTTGGACTAATCTTTCATTGTATGTCAATATCTCATCTTTAGAAACAGAACTATTGAGTTTATAGAGTTCATTAGTGAATGTGAGATGGTCAGATGGCATTGTGATGAGGTAATAGAACATGGATTATGCCTACATGTAAGCATTCACTCATGCAAAAACAGGAGTTGGGAATGATTTCATCCACATCAGAATAGTCAGAGAGAGAACCACAAGAAGATATTTTTTATGGAGGAACTGCACTCTGACAGAGGGCAAATTTTATAAAACTGCATGGATATAATACTGTAATACTTCTGACTCTATTTGGAGTAAATTCAAAGGTACCACCAGCCTCCAGTCTCAGGGTTAAATGAATTAAAAATGGACTAAACTGGTAATGCATCAAGAAAAGTCCTCTCCTACTTCATATTGTAAAGGATAAGCAGTAATGACTGTAATGACTAAGACATTTTGAAAAGAAGGACTAGATTAAAATATGTGTCAAAACAGATAGTAGGTTAGAAGTTCTATGGAAAAACCCAATTTTGTTTATAATAGAACAGGCAAAGAAAATGTTGATCTCCAAGGTCGTATTGCTTTGTGTTGCTGGCAAGTAAGAAAAGAGAACCAAAATCTAATGCTAATCATGTTGGCAAAAGTAAAGTGTTACTTTTTGTTTCTTAAAAAAATAATTATGTTTGATTCTACAAAACTGAAGCAAAATGCTAAAGTATAGCGACAGAAACCAGACTACTGTAGAAAATGTATTTCAGGAGCCATGGTTTACCCCTGGAACTGTATATCATGACTATTAAGAAAAGAGAATTAATTTCTGCAGAGTATGTGTGCCTTGGCACACATATATAGTGAGATGTTTTGAAGAAATATTTGTTTAGTCCCCTAAACTATAATGATTTTGGCTGGAATACAGGGTGAATGTCATTGAATACAAATAGCAATGCTCTTCTTTTCTGGAAGAAAAGTGATAGTCTACAAGTTTTAGAACAGATTTATAATTACCATGAAGCTCTAAAATACATCTTTGGCTTTTAAGATGAAGTTTTCAGATATTTGAGGTGCACTGACACACTATTGTCCACGTCAATGTACTAAGTGCATATAGTAGTTTTGAAAAGATTATTAACACATTTGTCTGCAAAACACCCAGCCTGATGGGTCTTTTATAGCACATGGAGAAGTATCCTGGAGCTTTAGTTACTGGTGCAGTAACACTTTACCCTGTTCATGGAAGCACCTGGTACCACAACCTATGTCAGGCTTCCCATTGCACTATGCTTAGTCTGCCTTCCAGGAAGTCACTAAGCTGTGTCTATTCCATGATTTTTTCCTATAAAGTACCATGTGTTTTTGGTATCCAGGTCCATGGCTTCATAAAATTTTTTTGATGGGTATTTATAAACTGGAGTTGACTGAAATGTCTGAAATGCGAATATCATGAAAAAGATCAAGAAAAAATGTTGCGAATTTTTTATAGAAAAGGAGTAAAAAGGAAAAAAATAGCAAAGAACTTGGAAATGGATAATCAATCATATCCTGCTAAAAAACTGAATATTACTTTTAGCTGGTTGAAGATACATACACACACATATATAAATATATGTCATCCTCAAAAACACAATAATGGATTTCAAAATGTCCCATACTGTACACTCTGTGTTCTATATGTTTCAGAAATACTGTTAACAGCACTCGAAGTATCTCATTGAAAATGTACTGGACAAATTCCAAAAGCATTGTTTAATATTTACTCTTTCCAATGAAATAGCTTGGAAAATGCTGAGTAATGCAAATACTCAATGCAAATAGGTGTGCCTAAGAGTTAGTGCATTCCACTAACTGCACAGAGCCAGTGAAGTCATGCTGGAACAAAGAATCAGACAGCAACAGTCCCAAGCATCTGTGTTTGGCATACAACCAGCAATGGCGTGGTATGTATTCACATCCAGAGGGAGAGACAGAGATAAAGAAAAAGAGGACAGGAAGGAAAAAATTACCTTTCTGAAGAGAGAGCACTCAAAAATTCACTTTAACTCCTTTGTTAATTAAAAACTGTGGTCAATAAATGTAATTAGTCAAAACACTCAACTTGTCAAAAAGTTTTGCAGACAATGGGGTAAATTAAAATAACATCTGTGAGATTCTTCTAGTTTAAGGAAAAATAAATAAAATAATGTTTGTTTTTTTCCCCTCAGCTCCCAAATGTATTTTGATGAAGGAAAACATTTTATGTGCAAAATTTTACAGGTAAAAACACATTGCAGTCATTTGTTTGTAAGTAAAGTGGAGGAATGTATAAAATTACTGTTTAAAATCTCTGTCCATAAACCAGTCCTGCCATGAATTGGTTATTACCAGTTATTCTGATCAAGAGCACTTCCCTTGAGATACCTGACATTTTCAAGATGACTTTTCTCTCTAATGGGCAAAGCCCAAGACACCACTGGAAATGTGAGATTTGACATTTCAGGGGAAAGGAATTTTTATTGAAATGCTTTTGGAGGAATTCCTGAAAATATGGTTATTTCACATTTTCCTTTCTTATGATGCAAGTAGCATTTTTTTAAGCTCACCTTTTTTTTTTTTTTTTTTCACAGCCTACCAAATCTGAAGCTAGCTTAAGGACCAGGTCACTAAGTTGCTAGGAATCCTGCTTGTCGGTGTTTCATGCTAATTCACAATAATTCATAGGAACAGCAGTAGATTATGCATAGACCAGGGACCATTCACAACAATTTTGAAGGTAAGTGAGGTAAGACATTATCACCATGAACTGTGCTTTTTCATCCGGATAAAAGTCTAGAAAACAGGGTTGACATCCATAAGATTTACTATTACAGAAATAGTTTTAAATTCCTCTGGTGCTAAAGGATTATGTATTTTCTTTATGGAAGTATTTCCTTCATTAGTTATCATGAAAGCATGTGAACACTGAAAACATACTAATGATTTGAGCCTTATGTTGGGTAGCACAAGGGTTGGCTGCTGCACACACAATGTATAAATCCCAGCTTGTTAATGTGTGTAGCAGTGAAAAAAGGGACAAGACTGTTTTCCATATGTCTCTTCAGACTTCAATAATCTCATTATGTTGTTTCTTGCAACTTTACTGTGCAAGACATGTTACAACATTTTGCTGATACAGTCCTAAAGATTAATGGACATCACAGTCAAAATCTACCAGAAAGCCTTCCTCTGTCAAAGCCAGGTGTCTTGTTCTTACAAGTTCTAGTCCAAGAGTTTGGCTGCCCTTTCTTTTACCACATCTATGAAAATCATGGTAGTCTTCCTCCTTGTTGAAGATTGACAGGGAGAGAGGTAGCTGAGACATGTAAAAGCACCTTTTTTCTGGCAATTGATGTTTTCCAGAAATGTGTGTACTTTCCCTGTATATCATAATAATACATCAAAAATAAATAGTCTATGGGTAGGACATGCTTAGTTTTGTGCCTGTCCATCTGTGGTCCATGCATGGAGACAGGAGTACTAAACAAAATAGATGTCATTGGAAATATAAGTCTCTAAACATGCATATGTTACATGTGCTTTCATCAGAAGACTGAGTTATAAAATGCCTCTGACTTTTCTAGTATCACTTTATTCTATGTTTTAGTGTGGATCATGATGTCTTTGATTACCTATGTTCACAGCAAAATCTTCAAAAGCTTCATCTGTCTGTTTAAGGGAGTAAAGTTATTAAAAATCTTTTTCCCATCTTTTGTCTTGGGTCATTAGGACAATAACTCTTAGACCTTCCTCATCTAAATCTGCAAGAGGCAGAGAAGGGATATGCATACCTGTTCTTCATCTCTTTGCAGTGATCATTAGGGCAAAATTGACTGCAAATAGTAATAAATAAAGCATTATATACTGCATTTTACGTGGACTACTGGAAGTAGTCTACTATCAGAGCAGTACAATGCTTTCTAGTGGTTTTGGAATATTTGGGTGTTCATAATCAATATAAACATGTTTTATGAATTTGAGAAAAAATCAAATACATTCCTAGCATATCCCGGAGCCACAATGTTTTGCTTTAAGATAGAAACTACATTCACTTTCTCCTTCTGTTATTTACATAATAGCTATCTTGAGGGACATGACAAGGAACAACAGCCTCTTTACAGTGCTTTTAGTTAGAACATAAAGCTAGGTGCTAAGCACCTATCATATATTTATTCAAATCTCTATTATGTCAGTTACTTCTATTTGGAAAACCAGTCACTGAAAGATATATTGAAAATTAGAATTACTCCTACAATTATTAGAATTATTCTTATTATTCTTACATCCTGGAAGTTTTAGTCTGCCTTTTTCCTATTGGTCTCATACTACTTGATTTTATTGTACAAAATGTATTAAAATGCATCTGACTCCTCATTAATACCAAAGTGTGAGAATAAGTCCCAAGTAAATAATTCAGATAAATTTTAGATGATCAGGAAAGATGTACCTCACCTAAGACATCCAGGGTCTGATTAATTCACTTTCAGAGACATCCAATGACTCTATAAAATGTCCCTGAAGATCCTGCAAGTTTACTTGGGGCTTCCAGATAAGTCATGGGAGCCAGAAGGCACTCATACCCTTCTGGAGACTGTCATACAGGGCTCAGCTTACAGATCAAAGTACTTAAATATTTATGTCTACTTTATAGACTTTACAGTGTCATTATGGTCTAGACTTCCTTTATAGGCAATAGAAATTTATGAAATTGATACAGCTATTGAAACCTAGTTTAGTTAATTTAAACATCAGCTCACTAAATTTGTTTTTGCCAAAGAGTACTTCAAATGGTTCTATGGATGCCACTGTATCAACTAAACTCCACTGACTGAATATGAATTTAAATATCATTACTAAGAGAGGGTCATCTAGTTCTGAGATTCTCTAGGGTACCCTCTCTGGCTAATGGCTGTGACTGCAAAAGTTCATGAGTCACCTGTAAGTCCTTCATCAAAATTATAACAACACAGGAATGTCTCACAAACCTTTGGACATCTCAGCTTACACTTCAGAGACTACATTTAGAAAATGGAAACAAACCCCATCTTGCCTACAGTCTCAAACATCGTAGTCACATAAAAGTATGTGTCTGAGCATCCTTTCCTGAGGTTTTAAGGAGTTCCTGTGAGCCTGGGCTAAGGAAATGTAGCTACTTAGCAGGGAATGGGCCGTCAAAATTAATAGCAACTTTTAAACTATACAGACACACACATATGTAAACTTCTGCCCTCGAGGAAAAGAAGTCAGCAGTTAGGCATTTACCAGCTGATAAACGTGAGAAATCATGGGTTCTAGAATGCTTAGACATTTGGTTCCATCAGCATTATCATGACTGTATAAATTTTTAGCACATTGTCTTCTTAAGCAGTTATAATTGTTGTAATAGTAATGTCCAGTAATGATCATATAATTGCAGCATACCACTCCTCTCATTGAAGCATAGTATAAAGTTCAAAATTTACTGAGACCAAACTGGCTCAGCAATACTATGATGCACAGGATAATCACATATCAGAGGGACAATTTGTGTTATATGAAGTAGTGACCCTTTGGGAAGAGGAGGCACAAAACCTCTGAATTCCATATAATCTCACTTTTCCTCACTCTCTCCTAAATCCTTTTCTCAACAATGAGCTGTATGCAAAAGTACAGAAGCCCTCTTTCCTTTCTTATAATCATGGCATGGGGGCTGTATCCTGAATAACTTTTTCTTTTAAATAGATGTTTCATAGAGAGCTTTTCAATAAGCGAGAGAAATCCTTGATTTCTGTTTCGCTGATCAACAACTGGAGAAACAAATACAGAAGTGCTCAGAAAATTTGTGATAAATAATCCTTTTTTGATAATTTAGCAACAGGTCAGATAATTTTATTGACTTTGTCAGCAAAATTGTGAATTAATTGACCAGAATAAAATGTGTTAGTTGAGTATTAGATAGCAGATTACATGCTGCTAAGTTGCCACATGTAGTCTACTATTTATACCATTAATTTACTGATGGCAAGCTGTATAAGATGTAAGTTTTCCAGAAAATGAGTTTCATTTTGCTAATATTTTATATTTGTCCTTACGAGAAACCTGCTCTGTCATAAGAAAATAAAAAAATATCCCTGTGTTTTCCCAGGACAGTTGTATGCAAATGATTTCTGCTGAATGAATGTTCATCCTTATTTTCTACAGTTTCACATCAGTGCCTGTCATCATGCAAATTTATTCTCTATGGGATTACTCGGAACTGTGCTGGTGAGAGCTGTATTTGTTCATTAATTTAGGTCTCATTAGCCACGAGTAACTTGACAAGGATAAGAAGAGATTATCATCACTGTTCAAGGTATATTAATAGTTTGTTTATTATGTAAATATAATTGCATACTAGTGAAATTTGATACTGAGCTACTGATATAACCAAAAATTCAAAGTCTCTGCAAGGAACATTATATAAAATCAATACAGAAGTCTCTTAGACTTGAATGTGTTGTGTTGGCAATGATAACGCATAAAGCAAAATATATAATACATGTAAATTCTAGTCTGTAATTTGAAGTAAGGCAACCATCCAACCTTAATTAGACTGTGTCTGTTTGGTTAATAGTAAAATATTTCAAAATTTTTTCATTACTGAAAAAATGTATCTATCAGTGTTCTGAGAGTAGATTAAGAAAATGTTGACACTGGTATAAAGCATTGGTTTTAGTTTATTTCAGAAAATAACTGGCCTGATAATGATTAGTAACAGGTGATACATGACCTTTAAAATATACTACTTTGGAACCTATTATTTATTTACTTAGGTCAACTTAAATAATTTTGCTTACACATGTCCACAATTTATCTGATTAAAAGTCCAAGAGCTAGCAAATTTAAATATTTACAAAAAAATATACAGTGCCACACTTGTTATCATGAATATCAAAACATTAGAATTTAAACACTGATGCTCTGCCTCCATGAATCAGTTCTAAATTCAGGCTGAATTTTGTGAAAAGTGAAATCAAACTTAACTTGCAATTGTAACCAGCTACCAATTCAACTCTTTCCAAGTTCCACAATTTCCCCAGTCACAGATGAAAATAGTATTTTAAAA
Organism: Toxostoma redivivum; assembly: GCA_013397375.1. Lineage (NCBI taxonomy): Eukaryota > Metazoa > Chordata > Aves > Passeriformes > Mimidae > Toxostoma > Toxostoma redivivum. The sequence goes on along the minus strand of VXBI01012393.1, from coordinate 133,227 downwards.
AATGTGGCCGAAGTTTTATTCACATACTCAACTAACTTGAGCTGACCTCAAGCATAATTACAAAGATAATTGGGATAAGGCTCATTATTGGGCAATGATATCTTCCTAAGGCACTCCCAAATGACTTCTCTCCCTGTCTTTCCCCACCTTCTGTTGGTAGGTACTTGTTCCTGCTTGTGTATCCAAGCTTGTCTAACCCTGGGCTTTGCCAACAGGAAAGAGGGAGCGGGAGACATTGGAACAGACCCTGGACAGGAGAAAAATGTTCTAAAGTTGGCCCTTGGCAAGTAAGGACTATAAAGAAAGCAAGACAATCAGTGAGGGATGGGAGCAACCTCCACAGCAAAAAGGTGGTGGGGGAAGTATTTTTCCAAGGTAAAATTTATAGGGCCTAGGCTGAAATTTTCAAAAATTAAAACCCTGGTCAAAAAGTTTTGGAAAAAAATTGAAACATTTGTGTTCTGCTTTCTGAAGGAGCTCTGAGGAAGGGATGCCACACTTTCTCCATGAGAGTGATTTAACCCTGAGGAGTTTACCTTGATATTACCTGTACACCTGAGAGACATGTAGGAAATATCTTAGCCTAGGCCTTTTACAGAACTCATTTTTACTTAAGATCTGATAATTTTTTTTAGAACATGAAAGTATCACTTGTTGTCTTATTTAAACAAAACACTTCCTCAGAACTATAAACAAGGAGTGAGAAAGTTTTTCTTGGCACACGTACTCATATTCTTTGCAAGAAATACTTATTCATTCGCTGTTAAGAAATAAAATTACATCTTTCCTGCTAAGACATCTGTCTCTGCTACACACCTGTGGCAACTGCACAATTTCAGTGGAAGCAGTCTGAAGTGTCAAAATTTTACACAGGAATTCCTTCCAGGAGTAGGTCCCTTTACAATTTCAAATTGTTTCTGGTGTGTGCAAGAAGTACTATGAGTAGGATGAAAGTTCAGAACATGAACTAAAATACTCTGGAAACAACAGAAAAAAGAGGTCTACATATGTACATGTGGTATACAGAGTATAATATAAATTCTTACGGGAGAAAAGCCATTCAGACTTTCCCTTCTGAAGTATTCCCAGTGTGAGGAATTATAATATTAATTTTGCTTTTAAACACACTCATAGCTTCACAGCACATATAACTGGTGATGATTAATACCACAATATTTCTGTGTGTGTGATTGCTCTTTTGTAATATCCTGAAAGATCCTAGGCCAGTTCAGTTTGGATAGTGAGAGCTATGAAATGTTTGAGTGGTATTGTCAAAGTAACCTCACTAGGTTTTTAACAGTTCTGAAAAATTGTCTGGAATGCAAAAGCCAAATTTGCTTCCTTTAATGGCCTCAAGTGCCCTTTGGCAACCCCTTTGCTATCAGAGGGTACTTTAATGGTATAGAGATAGCTCAGGCTGACATCAATGCCTTTCAAATAGCGTCGAGATAACGTTGAACGGAATTCTTTTGAAAGCTGTGAAAACAAAACAGCATGTCTTGCTTCACAAGTTATGTAACTAATTGTTATTACTTATGACTTTTCACACACATACCTTGCATCAGCTTTTGTATGTGATGCAAACTGGAAGAGAATTCAAACCTGGTTTCTTGAATTAATGGCTTTGCATTTCCTCTGAGCATAAAGATTTGAAATTCAGCAGATTTTGACAACAATTGGGGTAAGAATATACTTTATACTATTCAATACTGTAGTTGCATCTACAATGTGATTATAGAGCTCACCACAAATATTATGCTTTGTACTTCTCTGTTCAGATAATACTTACAGTCTAGGTTGGAATATAGCGGTTTTTTTATTTTGTTAAAGAAATATATACATATATATTATATATATACATATATATACATATATACATAACACTGGGGAGGGGCTCATGGTGCAATTGTCAGGCTGCAATAGGGCAAGTTCTTTGAAGAGTCTGTGTTGAGTATAAACTGCTAACTGCACTGTGCTGGTCAGTCTTAAATCATGCAACCACCATTAGACAGAAGCAAAGAGGTTAAAATTTAAATAAGAATCTACTTGTCAAAGTTTTCTTCCTATCCAGAGGATGACACAGTTCAATCTTTGGTTTGTTTTGTCATGAGTGGATTTTAATTGCTGGTGTAGTCACTTTTCTTAACATATAACTTATCACAATGACTCTAATGCTTTTATGATAGCCATCACAATTGCTAGAGATATCTTCAGAAGTCTTTCACATTCCTCTGAGCTGGAAGAATCCCAGAGTTTGTACTGTTTTGCCATGAGAATTGCTGTAAAAACATGTTATCTGCTGAAAACATTTCCTCCACTGTTTGAATTTTAAAATTGTTATCTGATTAGCTCTCTGTAAATTGCAGAGGTCAATTTGATGACCACTGGAGATCAGAGAGTGCTATGTGTGTTGCATTAGAATTACAAATGCACACAGTGCTGGCTCCTGATCCTGCTGCCACCTGAGAAATGGCTACTTGCTATTCTGCTGTGCTGCTACCCTACATTGCTAGGAGCCAGGCTGACACGCATGAGGAGAGGCTTTAACTGCCAGGCCTGTGCTTCAAAAACAGCTGTTTTCTCATGAAAACTCATCACTGTTAAAAATAAGTGAAGCAGTTTGCTTGTTGAATTTGCCTCACCAGTAGGAACCCTATCAGTTAATATTGCCCTGTGTCAAGCTTGTAAATATCTCTTAAAGGGCTTAGAAAGAGTGAACAATCTGGCTAAGGGATATGTAGCTGCCTTAGCTACATATTTCACGACCCAGTTCTCAGTCTGGCCCTGACCTTTAGCAGGAAGGTTTAAATGCCTTTTGCATTCCAGCTGCTTCAGCTTACTAATTATGTCAAAGTGCTGACTTTAATTTTTCACTTACCTTTTATGCTTGCACACATGGAACCCATGTTGTGTTGCTGAAGAGGCTTCACACAACGGCTGTCCATGGCTTTGTACACCTTTTCAAAAGGAACTCTCCAGACAAGGTCACCAAGTACTTTACTGGGAAGGCTCTGCAAGACATCAGACATTTTGAACCATATTACTAAGTCCATGTCCTTTCAATAAACTGTATTACTTTCAAGGTTGCAAAGAAGCACTGAAAAGAGTATTCCTCTATGGTTGCTGACCAAGCAGCCTGAAGCAATGAATTCATAAGTGCCTGTCATGTCCTTGTTGCATCAAAACAGTAGCTGTGCATATAAACTTTTTGTCTGTGCAGAGAAACTTCAATGGCCAAATAATTAATACTCCTTTTGTTGCTTACATATCTCATCTTTCTCCTTTACTCTCCCGAGCTTGTATAAACCAAAAAGCCCTAATTCTCTAAAGACTTTGCAGTCTTATGCAATGTGCGATTTGGATGTTCAAATAGCAGATTACAATAATCTGGGAGTCTGCAAGCAGGAAAACATATTGACAAGTCATCTTGATGTAGCTATTTATGTCAATAAAAATTTTGACACTGAGAACAGAGAAAAAACATTTAATAAACACGGAATTTACATATAAAAGTAGTTCTGGGAAAATTTCTTTGATCAAAATACAAAATTACGTATAAAAAGGCTTAAAAAGGGAAAATGTTATTAAAAGGGAAGCATTCACATGTCAAGAAAAGTGAAGGGCTAAGACTGAAGTCTTAATGCATTTTCTAGTACATTAAAGTTCTGTTTCTGACAGTTTTCACTTAAGTGATCATATAAATTTTCTCCTCATGAGGATTCTGCCTCTGTAATTTCAAGGATAGATTGGTTTTTTTTCTGAATGAGAAACTATTTCACAATTTGTTTTATTGTTCACTGGGTGGCCAAATATCCTACTTCTTGCACATTATTCAAATATTGCACCAAAGGAAGAATATTAATTTTCTTGCGAGTTTTCAATCATATTTATCACTATCATATTTTAATATTTCACAATTTGAGGAACTAATCTTTGAAATGTTTCAACAAAAGGGGGAGAATGATTTTATTTCTAGTGCATAAAATTCATTGGTTTGCATATCACAAGATTAAATAAGGGTCAAATAATTTTACTAATTCAGGGTGCCATACTGAACAGTCTAGGGCTTGTTTTTTCAGATAAATTAGCACTGCTAAGCACTCTAAAATGTCAACATACAGCTTAGTGCAACCAGGAGGGAGGCGCTAATGCACAATATTTCTAAAAAATTGTGACAAGGATATTATGGTGGACACTACACTTGGAAAATGGAAAGTATCAAATTAGCCATAGTCTATTACAGCCTTGTATAGCATTGGATTCATTAGAGGCTTGGATTTCCCAGGAGCCTCCAAATTTAATTCAAGGCAGTCACAGATCCTCAACTCATATTTTTCTTCATTTAGTAAACAATGAACAAAGTAGCTTCTTCAATGAACACGGTTGCAGATCCCTTAGCAGCACAATCTTCAACCCTGAATTGCCTCCACAGCCATCTTGAGCACTGAATGAGGTCAAAAAATAAAGTCTGTGATATCATTAAAGACTGTCAACACTTGCATATGCACAAAAGAAGTTAATTAAAATTGCCCGGGAAAATATAATTTTGGTGTTTCTTAATCTTAATTTACAATCTTTTGAAATACCATAATTATATTTGGCTATGTTTTGAAATGGCAGTCTAATATTGCAGGTTAGGAAAAAAACAGACATCCTAAAGCCCTTTCTATCCAACAAAATATGTTTGATGACCAAATATTGATGGTCACTTTCATCCTTTGTATGTCTGAAATAGCTGCATTTATAGAATCTTATTCTACCCTATGTGTAAGAATATTTAATAGCTATAGAAGTTCCAGCAGCAACAGTCCTCTTGGCTTCCATTACTGTATATAGACATTTAGTGTTTGACCCCTCTGTCCTGTTATTTCCAGTCTTATGTATTCTAAGATCCAGTTTTCATTTCTTTCTACAACCTACTCTTCTTTCCAGTGGCACAAACCCATTGAGAGTGAACTCAATGAGGAAAAAAATAGTTCTAAAATTCAAATTAAGTCATTAACATATTAATTCAGAAAAACAGAATGTGGCCTGTTTTATATTTTTCTTTGCATTATGTAGTGTCAGCCATATGTCTTGATATCTTTATTCACCTGACCTGCAGTTTTTAAGTTTGTATGTTCCCTAGACTCTTTACGTTTTCTCTAGAGTTAATATTTTACTTGCTTCATTCTGTTGCTGTCATATAGATAGCATTTACACTGTGTGGGTGAGAAAGCAGATTCCAGTTCTCATTTTGTTTTCCTTGGCTTGTTTATTACCTTTATGGATGTGTTTAGCACTCAATAATAGATCCAGTTTGCAAACTTCCTGCAAAGGATTTGAGAACAATTATATGAATATTGTCCATATAATTATAGACCTTGTCCTAATCCTAATGGATCCATTGGACAGCATCCATTAACCTAAATATATGAGAATTCAATAAATTATAATAGAAATAATAGTAATTTTAAAGCAGTGTTTTGAAAGCACAAACATGTTTTATGGTCATAGCATTATGTTTCCAGCCTCACTGAAGTGCACAGATTTTAGAATGATATCAGGTGTTATACAGACAGTGAAAGTTCCATGGCCGTTCATGTTGCACACTGGCACATTCTGTAGAATAACTATATTTTTCATTAAACAGATGTTTTCAAAGGAAAATAATTCCCCCAAACAATATAGGCGTAGGGTTAAACTGATAGAAAAATAATCCCTACAGTGGATAATACACCTTGTTCTGTCTTGTCAGGTGAGGCTACTGAAAGAAGACTAAAGCTAAACTTCTAAGACAGTGATAGGACAGCCATTTTTTTTCCTAGTCCTTGCTCTTTCATTACTTGTGATTAAAACAAAAGCAAGATCTGACATGTAAGAAAAAAATTAAGATATGACTCAAGACCTTACTAATGCTGACTGAGCCAAATTTTGAACTTCCAGGAAGTTCAGAAAATTCCAGGAACATTTTATGAGGGAGTTCCCCTGATTTTCAAAGACTCTTCTTCCTTATTGTAAGCAACATCAGAAGTGAAAAGTTATGAAATTCCTCTGGAAAATGTCTCAATACTTTTGATCACAGCAGAGGCAGGAAATTATTCCAGACATCTCATCAAAGAGGAACAGATAACTATCACGGCTTACTAGATCATTTGAAGTCCATCCAATACTGCTTTAAATTAGATTTTCATCTACTACTTCCTAGAGCTAAGTGGTGTCTGTAGAGAGGACAGGGAATCAACTGCCTGAGGTCTAGTTTCATCTCTTTGATGTAATGTTGAGAAAGTTTTTCTGAAGGATAAAGGCAATATCCTCATCACAGAAATATTGTTATCTAGAGGTGAATGCCTACAGTTGATGTTCAGTTTCCCCACTTTTGCACCCATGTTGAAAAACAAAACATGTTATTTAATTTTATTTATAAAGCATTAAATGCTATCTCTGTATGCAAATGCTCTTCTGAACAATCAGGTAGCCTTCTATAATGAAATTACTGAAATAGTTGACAGGGGAAGCCTGCACGATATCATCTACCTGGACTTCTGTAAGGCCTTTGATGGTCCCACACAACTTCCTTCTCTCCATACTGGAGAGAAGGGTAGACATGGATTTGAAGGGTAGACATGGATGTGGTGGATAAGGAATTGGCTGAAGGGACACACAGACTTTTTGTCAATGGTTGTCTGTCCAGTGGGAGGTCAGTCAAGAGTGGTGTCACTCAGAGATTTTTATTGGAACTAGTGCTCTTTAATTTCCTTTATCAGTGACAGACAGTGAGATCAAATACCCCCTCAGAAAGTTTGCAGATGACACAGAGCTGAGCAGTGCAATTGGCACAGCAAAAGGGAGGGACGCCATCCAGGGAGACCTGCACAGTTTTGAGAATTGGGCCCATGAGAATCTCACAAAATTCAACAAGTCCAAGGGCTTTTCTTCTTTAACAGATCTACAACAATTAATGGTGATTTCTCTGATTTCCTGTATCTTTTGATCCAGGAAATTCTGAAAAGAATTTTGGCTGTACTAGTCATGATATATTAGCCTTGAAACCATGATGCACTGGACCAGTGATATGGGTTTTTAAACATATATGCTGATAGGCTTTCTAGATCAACTGAAATGAGGCTGTTGAACACAGGAAATATCAAGTCCTCTGCTTTTGTACACTGAAGATCAAATGCAAGATAGTTACTGAGTCAATGCATGTGTGCAGAATCTATTTACTGAAGATTCTTTTCTGGCCAGACTTCTACTGAACGAAAACCATAAATTTTTTCCTTCTAACACAAAAAAATTTTGAGGTGCAGAAGAAAATATATATGGGAAAAATGGATTAAAGAAATCCTACCTGTGAGATCTTCCCCAGAAACCCTGCTTTTGTCACTATTATTGATTTGGAGAGTGACAGAAATGTATACAGGAAGCATTTCAGTTTAAACTACTTGTGCTCTTATTCTGGTACTTAGAGTGGCATAAAGGAGCACCTTACAATGTGGAAAGACAGACAGACATGCCTCCATGATTGAAAAGATCTAGGGCAATTTGGAGCCTTAAAATATCACCACAAACAGTGGCTGATGAAAGAATGCAGTTTTACTGTGTGGTGTAGCTTTAAAATCATAAATGTGTTTTATGTAGAGAAGAATGAAAGAATTCATCCTGATTTTTAAATTAATTTATGCCATTAGCAGAGAGTCAGACATGCTCCCACAGAAGGATGGTGATGAGGGACTGGGAATAGTTGCTGCATAAGTGCAACTGAGCAGTGTTTTAACATCAATGTTACAAACATTGAGGCAGATGTATTCAAGGCCCTGCCTGTGGCTTGATGACACATACCCTTTTCGCAACAATCGGTGGATTTGTGGTAACAATCAAAAGGCATTTAAAATGCTTGGAATGTGGTTTTGAAACCCGCCTTGGCATCTCGCTTTTCATGTCTTAGCATAAATGCCTCAACTGTTTTTATTGTTCTGCAACTGCTCATTTATTTTGAAAGAAGGATGCTTGGCCTGCAGTATTTGCATTCAACAATACTTGAAACAAAACATTAAAGTATTTTTTAATTATGCCAGTGAAATATTTCATATGAATAATGCCAACAGCTGGGTCAGACCTTTTAGTTTTGAGTAAGAGTTTATTTATTGTTAACTGAGAAGTTCTTTTTTTAGAGAAAGTTTCTGATAAACTGCCAGTTTGCAAATATATTACAGAACAGGAATGTCTTTTCAATTTGTGTTGCAGTTGTACCACATTCTTTATGTTTTTCTGAGTTTTTGCCCTTATGACTCTATCATAACAAATTACTGCATAACTGGTGAAATGGCACAGAACTACTTTCAATAAAATCAAGAAAAGAACAATGTTAATGTGAAACACATTTAGGAAGAAATTACTTCATTTTCGTGGAATAAGACAGAAACAGACTTATAGATCAATGGATAGACAAGGTATTACTCCATATGCTTAAAGATAGCTCAATTGATTGATTACTCGTCAAATCAGTAGGTCGAGACACAGAAGAATGGAAAATTCATCTGTTACTGAACAGCTTTTCTAATTTTAAAAATCAAGTACAGCAATATTAGCTTTGAAGAAGCAGCCAATAAGCTTTCTCTCCTCTGGGTTGCAGTTTATTTGGCAATTATAGACTAAGAATACTTTTCTAGATCTTGGTAATAAAGAATCAGTGTAAGGATTGGTGTACCATTTCAAGGTGAAAGAATAATTTGATTGACCCTAGAGGGAAGGAAAGTTGGTTAAACAGCTAATTTCACCAAAACTTTTGTGGATAATCTCCTCTACCACAAGAAAAAACCCAAACAAGTTTTCATGTCAGAATACTTGAATTTTCATAAACAGGTTTGGGATCATCTGCTTTTATGAACTTATTAGCCAAACTCAACTGCTTTTGAATCAGGTGTGGGGAGAACCACTGTTAATCGCACTGAGATGTGAAGCCAACCCAGCTGGCTTTGGAGTAATGGAGCCAGTGGACCTGGGAAGAGCCACAGAAGTTCCTGACACCTAGTGCCAGCTCTGCCTCTCTTGCAAGGGAAAGACTTCTGCTCACATAGGAGGTATTTAGCCTAACCTAAGAACCAGTTCAGGCTTCAAAATACAAAATTCAGCTCTTGCCACATATTAAGTAAGTTTCTTTTACAAAGGTGAGAGTTTTTCATTGGAAGGTGAAGACCTGTGTGTGGATCCAATTGCAACTATTCCAGGAAGCCTATTTGTGGCTTAGGCAGCTCTAATAACCTGCACCCTCAAATCATTACTGATTTTATTTCTTTAGTTTATTTCTTTGCAGAGTCAAAAACTGGTCCAAAATTTTATTGTTCAAAAATCATCTTCTGCACAGAATCATACCATTGCATCAACAGCTGTTTAGATCAGATTCGGCCAGAGTCAAGAAATATACGACAGCTTTTCATATGTTGTTCTTGGCTTCTCAGGAAAAACTTGTGTCAGAATTATGGTTATTCCAATTACTGTTACTAATCTGAGAGTGTCTTTTGATATACTATCAAGAATTCTACACTGACTGTATCTCTTCTAAAATCTTCAAGGTGATTGGAACACATCCTGACAACTTCAGCAAACTCCAGACTATTGAGTCTCCAATTTCTATATAGTCTGTACTTTAAAGTTTTAAAATGTAAGAACATGCCTACTTTCTTACCCTTATTGCATCATTCATTTACACAGGAACTGAGTGCCTAATTTTTCACAACAGACACTGTCTCGAACTGTTTTGACTTAGTAACTCATTCTTTTGGTTTGTTCTGTGCCCAGCTCATAGGAATTTTTGTTCACTGAGGGAAACAGTAGAACCAGTAGCTTTAAAGTTTTCCCTTTTCATAATATGTACTTTTGTTTTCCCTTAAGGAGAAAATTTCTTTTTAAAAGTGTCTTAGTCTCTTTGTCTGTTGATGCAATGGTATGATTCTGTGCAGAAGATGATTTTTGAGCAATAAAATTTTGGACCAGTTTCTGACTCTGCAAAGTGCACTGACTATGATTTGACCTAAATAATTTATTTCAACTATACCTTCAAATTTTTAAAGTTATGAAATCTTGCCATGAAGGATGTGACCTTTAATAGTAACAACTAGGAAAAATAACACACAAACATGTTCTTTTTTTTTTATTATGTCAGAAATATGGACTATCTCAGAAATACACACTATCATAGTATCACTACACCCATTACTTCAGTACCCTTGTGCTAGGAATAAAAAAGGAGGAAGTTCTGTCTGCATTCCCTCCTTCTTCTGTGCTATCCTTATTTAGCACATTTTTGGGGCATGATCTTGACTCCAGGTAACTCTGAAGGGCATTACTGCACATAGTGGAGGGAACTATCTATAAAAATCTCACATGGATGGAAAATTTCATACAGACTAAATTCAGTTTCTTTGCAAATGAAGTTAGTAATATGAAAGATACCAGGAAATTATGGCCCGGTAATACCAGGAAAAAAGTTGTAGATTCAAGATGTAACAAATATGATATAAAATGCTGTTGTGTGTCACCTGGAAACCAAATCAGAAATATTTTATACTATTTTAAATAGTTCTGAATAGTTCTTTATTTATCTGAAATATCAGAAAACAAATTACAGGAAAAGCAACTTTGAAACAGGAAAGGATTAATTCCTTTGTTTAACATACCTACATACATACTAAAATCACAAAGCATCATCGAACACACATCCATACAGTTTCCAGACATGTAAATTAAGAACCGAATCAAAATATATATTCTATTCCTTCTAGTGCATTCTAATTTTTAGACATGCTGGTCTTTTTTAAATATGTGATATGAGAGTCTTCAGTTTACCTTCCTCAGGGACGTTTTTTTTAAGAGTGATCTGCAGATAATTTTAGCTGGTTTGACACCTTACAGTTGCCTCTGACTTCTTTTCTCATAGTGTAGAAAGAAGTGTGAGGCAAAAAAAAAATTCCACTTTTCCTTCTGATCACCTGGTCGATACCAAAAAATGATTTTATTTCAAGGATAAAAACCTTTCTCATGAAGAATTGGGATCCTTGTTCTTGTTCTTCCTCTGAGAATATTTTGATTCTCTCATAATCAGTTCAAAGCTGACTCTGACGTTGCACAGAAATGAACTGAATTTGAATGTCTCTAAATCCTCTACCATTTTGATTGTACTTTATGCGATATCTTCAGAGCACTAGGTTTAATGCGTAGCTGTGATCAGTACCAGACCAAAGGAATCACCAAAGCTGGCTATAAACTAGAACAACATTTTTCTAGTTTCTGGCCCTGGTCTTTTTCAGGGAAATCATCAATGTAGATGTCTGCTTAGTAACTGTACTTTTGCCAAAGCTTTTCTGTTTTCTTTCTCTTCAGCCAACTTAGAATATTTTATCACAAATACAATGGAAAATGGTAACTACCAATGATTTGTCGTCCATACATGGTTCAAGATCTACTTTGTGGCTTGAAATACTTAACTTTTAATCCACACTGCATTCATATTTATAGGAAAAAATATCACTCATGATGACAAGAGTATCAAAGTTGTGTATTAATGTAGTTTTCCTGACTAATTAAAGCATACAATTTTGCGAATATATTCTAAGAATCTTGATCCAGACACTGCAGCACTTCATAGGAGTTGGAACAAGGCTGCTTCTTCAAAAATCATATCCTTCATTTATTTCTAATTTATAGATAATATCTCTTAAATTAAAGTGTCAATTAGGTAAGTTTTCCTTGAAAATATTCTCTGGAGGTCTAGGAAACCCTTAAGAATGGGTCTTACTAAAGTTTTACGTAATGCTGTTCTGGCTGTGACTTTATAGGGAAAGACATTTCAAAATCAGTTGCACCAACATAACAATTAATCCTCCTGATATTTCTCTCCAAATGCTGAAAAAGGAAGAAAAGACTAGATTTTTCTAGTATTCCAAGCAGTGTGAAATTACACTTTGACTTGATATTAGGCAGAGAAGTGCAACAATACACATGATATAAAATCCCTGGTAATCTTAAACTATGATTAATAGCAACCTGCATAATGGTTGATGTGGCTTTTTCTTCTGCTTCATCTTTGACTAGTACAGACACGCTGTCTACTGCTGCTGGAAATTACTCATTTAACACGATCACTCTTGTTTCCTGTCCCTTGCCAAAAATCTAGTTACATTTTGGCTAATTACTTACATTAATTTTATGTAGGTATTCTGGAATCATACCTTCATCACACAGTGACTACAACTCAAAGTCTATCAAGTTGCTGGATAAAGCTCACAAGTGGAGAAACTTAGAAGCTGAAACTTCTTGATTCAATAGTCTACTGTATACATTTGGTTCTAAATGGTTTTCATTTACCAGAAATGTTTTCCATTTCTAGAAACAGCTGTCATGGCATCAGTTCAAAACACAACTCAATGCTACAAATAAGTTTACAAATGTTGAATATCAAAAGAAGAGAGATATGATCACTTTCTGATTAAAAGACTGAAAATTACACGCAGAAAATTTTACCTATCGTTTTATTTCTGGTTAAGTCAAAGGACCTCTCTTTGTGACAAGAATTGTCATATTTCAGTGCTAATTGTTGGAAATCTAATACCTTTTGAGACTTTTAAAATAAACTTGCTAAACCATATCTCTTTTATAAAGGGATCAATTAATTATTAATTGCTACAACTGTCCCTACAAAATCAACTGAATATTGCATCTAAACACTGTGAAATCCAAATATACAAAAGACTGTCCATCATCTGTAATTTCTGAAAGGTATTTTCCGCCCCCAGTATCTCTATATGAATTATCAGAACAAGAGCACTTACAGTGAAAGGATGTGAAAGATTAAGATTTATTAAAGTGTGTGGGCACAGTGCAATGGTCACATAGTACTGCATAATGACTGTGGTGTGAAAAATGTAGCATCATACCTTTGTGTAGTTCAAGCAGAAACATTCTACAAATGGTTTGTCATGCTAACATGACAGGGCAACACCTTAAGCAACCTTGCATTATTGTGTTCCCTGACTAACAGGCATTCACTTACCATTGTGCAACAGCTGGTGTGTCCTACTATCATTTGATTTACAATGCGGATATGAGGCTCACAGGGTTTCTACAGGCCCTGTAATTCCAAATGAAAATATCTGAAGGCCATAAAACAATCTAAGAGGCTCAGGTTTAGCCAGAGGGGAGCTTAACAAAGACAAAAAACAGAGGATGTTAGTGTTTGCCTGAATAGCCTGAATATGGAGCTCAGGCTCACTAATCTTCAACTGAAAAGATTGGACTGAGACATGAATTAATCAACTTTCAGCCAGGGCTGTTCTGGTCCACTAACCAGCTCAGAGAGACTAGGAGATCACAGTCAGCCTTTGTGAGCATCCCTACTCCTGAACTGAGATTGCAGTACTATATGCTTGAAGAACAGTACCAAAAAATATCACTTCAAGCTTTTTTCTTTGTCTTTTGACTGTTAAAAGCTGGACAACACTCATATTGTAGCGAAGAATTCCTCTCCTATTCTTGCTGATCCAATCATTCTTTAAAAGTACAAAAAGAAGGTCTGATATGATCAGCTACTAGTTTCTCAGCCAGAAAGCTGTTTCTTGTAGGAGAGAGGCCAGTTAGTTTCTTCAAACGTCTTTTATCACTGTAAATTACTTGGTATCCAGTGCAATGCAAATAAATAAATCACTATTAGAGGTGGGTTCATGGAAGAACAACTGTTTCAGATCAAACTTCCAGCATGTGCTGCCCGAAAAAATCCTTCTTTCTATTGTGGGCCTAGCTTAATCATTGTAGGTACATACATTTTAGCTCAGGTTGAAGTATTGGTGAGGCCCTCAGAAAGTTTAAAAGTTGTATACAGAACAGAGTGTGGGTATCCTATGCAGGCAAAACCTATATTAAAGATATAGGGCTTTGGTTTTCTTCTTTTGTGGTTCTGTACATTTTGGAGTTTGTCTTACTCTTCACATCCTCATTTGTGTTAGGATCCAGCTTTTCATAGTGAATTAGAAAAAGTGAACACAAATGTGAAAACTGATAAAATCTGGCAGGAAAAAATAGATGTAAAAAACTAGTAAATAACACACACACACACACAAATAATCAATTTACACAAAAAGGGGAAAAGAAACCTAGAAATTATTTTTTTTTCTTACATTAGTCTACATATTTACTTTCAAAATTATTTTTTAAACAAAATTTGTGATTTTTAGTATCTCCATCTTATAATTCATGTTTTTCAACTAGGTCTACAATACCTCTGGAAGATCTAAAAAATATTAGTAAACAAGAAGACATTAATGTGTATGCACTTACCAAAAATGTCATGTAACTTGCCAGTTATTTGTATTTTAAGCAATTAAATATTATGGTACTTTAAGGGTTCTTAATTACCCGCTTTTAATCATTGATTTCAAAGGTCTTTGAATTAAACTGTTAAATATTATTGTGTGAAAAATGTATCAAATTCTATTTTTTAAGTTATTTGAATAAATAAAGTTAAAAGTTACTCCCAACATGTGGAGGAAATCTGATATCCCTAATGCTGTCCATGAATGTACCTTGATTTAGCTAATTCTTTCTGAATGCTACTTGAAGCTATAGAGGGCTAGGTGCTGGCAACATACCGTGGTAAACTTTCAAAGCATTTTCAATGCTTACTTTCCATTCTTTTTGAAATTCAAACATTTAAAGAAGGCTTTAATTCTAAGATATTTCATGCATTGGAAAACATAAGTGTTGAGAGATAGGTATCAAGGCATGATTTGTAGAGCTGTCAGGCTTCTGGCTGCACACAAAGGAATTAAGAGACCTAGATTTGGTAACTTTGAGGATATTAAAGTTCTGTGCTCCTCTCAAGTTGCCTAGAGTATCAAATTTTTCTGATGTGGAGTCCTTGGGGCATGCATCAGAAGTGGACTGGTCTTGAACATTCCAGTTCTCAGCTGCTAGTCAGTCAAAATGGGTGAATTGGACAATATTCTGACAGAAATAGACTCATGCTTTGGCAAAAGTTGTCTGAAATGTAATCACTTCTGAAATAACTGGGTTTGACTACTTCATGGGTATGTTTACTTCTAGAGCTTCCCAAGTGAAAAATCCCTCAGACATCCACAGAGCTCCTCTAAATAATTGGCAATGTCTTCTCAGAACAACTCTCAGAAAAAATCTCTTGTATTGGAACAAATAAGCAGATAGATAGTTCCCCATTTATTATTAAATGGAATAGAGGGGAAAAACAAATTTTCATTTTTTGCACTCTTTTCAGAAACAATGCTGACAAAAGGAAATAGAAATTGAGGTTGTTGAGGAGATCATACTTTTCATTCATTTGTTTCATTTACATGCCTAACACTTTCTTTTTATTTTAAGGTATATATTTCAGCTATGAAAGTAAGACAAGCTGAAAGTCATTCATAATTTACCATATAACTTAATAGGTAAAAGAATTAGATATAACAGTATTTTGAAACATGATAAAAAATAGTGAATCAGTTTAAAAAGAGACTTAAAACAAATGTGAGAATGGAAAAAATCTTTATAAAAAAAGAAAAAAGAACTTAAATAGGAGAAAGCAACCTGTAAAAATTAGGAAAAAGAAGTAAGAATGATAATAAATGCATCATAATGAAACTGTGTGATAAAAATTTAGCTTTTTACAATTGAATCCCAGAAATTGGAGATGGCACTATAATCAAATTATAACCCATTAGGGTTTATGATCTTAATAAGTGTATATAAAATATATCCAGAAAAGAAAAAAAAAAAGTGATAAATCTTCTACATCTTCTATGATGCACTGAAGGAATGAACTGTATAGTCATATCTGAACAAACTGAAAGGTGAAAAACAGCTAGAGGAAAAGACCCAGCAAAGACTATCACTGGAACAGAAATACATCACATAATCCTTTTTAAATGTAGAAAAATTAATGAAACCATATAGAAAGTGAAGTATGAGTAGAACTCTGTAAGTAAAATAAGAAATTCCGTCATTTTTATTATCATTGTTATCAAAGAGAGAGAAGACCAGAATAATAGCAGAATTTCATGTTCAAGGCAATAGTGAGAGACTTATAGACACATCAAAAATCTCAGAAGATAGTAAAAATTAATGTGTTAGATAATATTAAATTGGGCTGAACAGGACACTCTTGGAACTTCTAAAGAAAGGTTGAGTTTGTATTGTAGAACATCCTTGATAATCTCAGCAGTGAAATATCATTCTGGATAGAAACCAAGCTGAAAAAAGTACCAAGTAATATAATCTAATAGAACAAAGTAACAGAAAATACATGCACTTTAAAGTCTTCAAATTTAATCTCAGTCATAGCAGTTTTCATTTTCGTTATTTACAGTGGAATCAAAATGTTGCAGTTCATTAAAATTTTCTTCATCAAAAAAAGAGGAAAAAGGAGAGAGAAATACTTTAAAAGGCTGTGATGGAAGATCAGAGCACAGAATATCTAGTATATATTTACTAGAAGCATAAACCCTGTTATTCCAGAAAGAAATCTCCTGGGTGGAGAACAATCATAGTGAAAAGCCTGTTAAATTACTAACAGAATTTTTTTACAAAATTTAACATAATTTTATTTTCAAGGAAAAAAAGAATGTTCTGAAGAGCAAATGTAGCCATTAAACATGAATTTCCCACAAATCTGAAGTACAGAACTCCTTGAAGAGAATTAATGAAAATCCCCAGCTGGTGCCCACCTGAAAGAAAAAGAAAAAGAGATGCCAAGAAAGACAAAGATCTTGAAATATATTCTTTTGATTTAATGTAAGATTCTACAAGAAATTAAAAAAAGAAAGAGCATATAAACCAGACATAGGAAGAAAATTGTCACACTTAAGGAAAAGTATTTCAATTATTTTGTCTGATTTCCCTACTATTACACTGGAATATTTTATTAAATAGTTTTGAAACTGAATTTGATTTCTTAAATATTTTTGTTTTACTAAGAGCAGCTTTGCATGTAATGACTTTCACTTAATAAAAAAACCCAAGAACTTGGAATAAAAAATGATGTTTCTTTCTCTGAAGAATGAGGAGTCTTTGAAAGAATTCAATTTCCTGAAAGTAGGAGTCCCACAATATTCTAAAGCAGATTCTTTTCAGAAATAAATCAAACCCTGTGAAGTAAAGGCGTATGCTGAAAGATCTTATGCCAAACATGCCAAGGCATTAACACAGTCCTCCTATATGTTGCTCTAGAACCATTCATTCTCACATGCAGCATTTGAATTCTGCAAATAGCAGTGGTGACATAGACATTGAACTGAAGTCTCCTACATATAGCTTACAGGAAAAATATTTGATTTTCTGACAATGTTCACTGCCACAGGATGTAGAAAAAGTACATTTAGGAGATCACCCAGATTAAGAAAATACAATGTTTCCAACAGGACACTTCATCCTCGGTGCAGTGAAAGATGACAGAAACACAGGAGCCAGTGAGCTGCCTTTTATTTAATGTGTTTTCACACAAAGAAATGTTCTACATATGTAATAAAGGCATGAATATGGCTAGATAAGGAACACTGTAGTATATCAGATGATAAGTTTGGTTATATAAATAGAAGAGTCTGAAGTAAGCCCGAGTTTCCTTTGCATTTGCCCAGTGCGGCATGCTGCTGAAGTTTTATGTCCAGAGGCCAGAGGAGAAGTGTAGATAAATTCATGTTAAGTGTATACATTCCACAGGACTATTAGCCATTTGTATAATTTATCCAGACTTCTAATGATTTCACTGATGGTTTTAAGGTCCATATAGCTTACTTGTTCAATGAACAGTCTAGTTCAAATTAAAACTAGTTCAGAAAGCTCCATGTTAACCTATGAAAAAAAAGAGAGTGAAATAAAGATTTCAGTGATGTCTATCAAAACCATTTGTGTTTTATTCTTAAAGTGGGACAAATCTAAAGGTGAAAAGGAAATCTCTGAGGTAATTTCTGTCTATGGCACCATTTCTTCCTAATGCAGTACAGGTGATGTGATGCTTTTTCAAATGTAAATTTCTCTTCAAATCTAGATTCCTCTTACATATTGATCTTTGTACTTTGATTGCAGTATGTAACATTTAAAAAAATAATTGCCTTGTTTCTCATATGAACTCTGCTCTTAATCTGTTTTGATTTTACTTGGATACCTGTGACCTATATGAGTGGATTATTAGATAAAATTGAAATTAAATATATAATTTGATGAAATCTTCACTTAAAAATTATTGGTTCATCCACAAACAAAAACACACACTAAAGAATAGCATTTCTCCCTGGCACTTCAGATGTTGTTTGTTTATTTAATATATCAGTGTTTTAGTATTTCATTTTTACTGAAATCTTGAATTCATAAAATTTTAATTCTTGAATAAGCTATCAAATCCAAGTGTTCTCTGGCGAAATAACTTCTTTGAGTAAAGCAGATTTAACTAGTACTTTCTATCAGGTGTTATCTACTATGTAGCCAGACACTTTGCTGAAATCACAGATTGCTTTATGTATTTATTTAAGCAACTGTTCAGGTTAGGTAAAAACAATATGACATCATCACTTTACAATCTTTTTTTCTTCTGTATTCTTCCATGTCAGATCCGTATGATGGATTCACAGGGTTCTATTCTCTTTACAAAATGTTCTGTGGTCCCTGCCAACAGCAAAAGTGATGATGGACATGCTTCTCTGCAATTCAAACAAGAGAATTAAATCAACGTTTTTCCCTATTTTTTGCTTTTTCTTTTTTTTTTTTTTTTTTTTTNTATTTTGTTTGGGGTTTTTTTGATTGGGGAAGAAGTTTCTACTTTTTTATTTTCCTGCATGTCAGGCCTTTTTGATTGGTTATTTACTGGTAGGAAATGGACACAATTGAATATTTTCAAAAAACAATCTCTTTCCTTAAATTTTTTGCAAATTTTCAAGATATTTCAAGACAATATTTTAATTTTACTTTGGTTTTGGTTTTCCCTGGGAGAATACAGGGAGGTCACAATTTTTAGTCACCCAATAAGAGAGTGAACCACAAAACTTTCTCATGTGATTGGCAAAAGCAGGGCAAGGCAGAGATCTCAAACCAGTTCTTGTGACCACAATTTAATAACCAGACTAACTTAGCTTTACTAGTTAAGGTATCCAAAAAGATCTAGCTGTTCTTTGCATTGCCTTTTGATATACACCATCAATAAAAGAAATAAAGTTCCTCACTGATTCTAAGTGAAAGATTAGATTGAAGTGGGCCCTAATTCTGGAAAGTGGTTTTACTTAATCACTTTCAAAATTAAAGCTCTGAAGTAAATGAGTTTAAAGTTCATGTTTAAATTTTTTTCCTTGAAGACTTTGATTTAAAGAGAACAAGTTATACAAAAGAAAAGAAAAAAGGAATCCAATTTCTCATTCTACTAAGCAAAAGTACACTCCACATGAATTAACCTGATTTGCAAAATTAGGACTGGATATGCCATGCAAGACAATAATTATCTCATTTCCTGTACCTGGTCATACAGTAATCTAAACTATTCAATTCAGCTATCTTTGTTTCTTTGTCAGTAATTTAAAATTTTAGCCATTAATTAATTTGAATATATCAAATGTGAACTGAAAGCAGTACTTTGGAGCAGTATTTTCTGTGTAATACACTGCAGGTTGTAATTAAATCAAGATGAGTTCTTAAAAAAAATTCCCTTATTTTTCATATATGAGCACATGGTGAGTTTAGTTAATATCAGTAGGGTAAAATCAAGCAGTTTAAAGTGCTAATTTAGGATAACAGAATATGAGCTTCTGCGATTCTGAAATGCTAACTCATTTCTAATTGTTTAGTAGTTTTCTGAAGCATTTCATTATTTGCAGTACAGAACTGAACTTGGAGGAGGAAATGGAGAGTAACCCTCTAAGAGGCACTTTCTATTTATCTGCAAACATAAGGGTCTTGAAGATTTGAGACAGAAATATTATAAATCCTGTTTAGTAGATTGTAATCAGCTCTCTGTGGTCTAGGGAAGTAGAACACAATTTTCAAAATTAGTGCAACTATTTCTACAACAGAGTCTTGCCAGGCTCCAACCAGGACACCTTCCCTTGCTGCAGCACTGTGCTAATAACTTTTCTCTGGAGAGGCTTGTCCATACAGAAGGGTTCTGACAAATGCCCTTCAAGGGCAAATAGTTTTTTTGAACCCTATCTTCACATTTGTCAGGTATCTATGTTTGAGCTCCAGCATTTCTGGAAATACGAAGAACCCTCCCTTAGGTGTGGAGCCAGCTTAAATTGGGCTGAGTCTGTCACAAATAAAACTATGTCACAAGAGTCAAATTAGCTTTATGATTCTGTGATTCTAACACTTTATTAGCAACTGTACCAAACCTAGGATTACTTTCACAGGACAAGCCCCACTGTCTCATTGTCTTAATGGAATTATCTATCTGCCAAAAGGGTTTGTTAACTTACTGACAAAAAAGACATTCAAGGGTGTGTGCTGCATGGTTTGTTGCATGGTTTCCTCAGATGTCCCACAAAAACCCCTCATTTTAAAATAACTTTGACTTTAATTTTATTCACAGAAATAATGTTTCTTTGTGACAGGAGAAAATCAGCCAGGAGTTGAATGTGCAAACTGATTACAGATCATTTCAGCTATTACATTCAGAACTGCATAAATATGTAGAGTAACTATAAAAGAGCAGGCTCACTGGCAGAAAATTGCTAATAATGCTTTGCTTTGCAAATCATTAGTGATTTTTCATGGCATTGTTTAGAGTTCAAAATTTCAGGAGTCACAGATTACAAAAGTTAAGCACATATCTCAGGACAGGCCCTTTTTAATCTGTTAGCCTGAGGGGAATGCACTTATTTTAAGTAGTTCTTTCAGAACAGTCTCTAAACCCAGGGTCTGATTTGGTCTGTTTTAATACTGTCTTTTTCTTAATTTTTTCCAGAACTCTGAAAAGTCCTCCAGCTGAAACATTCTGAGTTTCCACCGTTGTGTTACATTTTGAATGACAGATTTCCACCTCACTGGTAATCGCATTTCAGTAGTGCTGTGTACATTTAGCTGTAAAACTGTCTGAAGTAGACTGAAGGGAATAGTGCTATATAATGGAGATAATATTATTACCATTATTTCTGGAAAATCACTGCAATCCTTACTTAAAGCATTTTAGCCGGATCAAGCACCTTCCAATCCATGTGATCACATGAAAACGTGATTTGCAAAAAGCATAGTTTTTCCCCAACAGATAGCTTTCTCTACTTTTCCTCTGTAATCAGAGGCCTCTCTGATAAATAATCTCATTTAAATTGTTTTCTAGGATTAGGATTTTTGCAGCAGAGAAAATGACACATTCCATTAGGAATCGTGTCACCTTCTGAATATTTTGCCTTTTTCACAAGATGGGAGAAAAGAATAATGTTATACTAGAGCCAAATAAAAATAAGGCTTTCTTCTGTTCTTGCACGAAATTCTCTTACACAATTGTGATAAAAGTTAGTGTTTGCTTTGGTATCTGCCATGACAATTAGCACCATCATTTTCTGGAAATGGTCCACTGTGTATCCTCTACACAGCTGTATGGGATCCACAGAGATTTCTTTGATAAGGTAAACAGTTTATCCTAGAGAATATGCGGCTTTAGTTGAAGACCTTATGAATATAGAGGAAAGCAAATTTAATAAGAAAGACACACAGACAGAATAAGAAATTAAGCTATTTACAGCCATGACAGTTTTCTATCTCCTCCCTTCCATCAAGTCAAAATTCTGTACTTATTCTCTCTGCCTGTTATTGTAACTTTTCCACCTAAACAGAAATAGAAGCACCATAAATTCCCCCATAAGCAGTTTTTGCGATAGTTCAACCTAGTTTTATAGATCAAAACATTTTGATTAAAATCAGGGAAAAGCATTCCTATTTAGGTATTCAACTGACCTAAATCTCCTAAACTTTTGAAGTTCCTTCAGCTTGCAAAAAATACAAAATTGTTTATAATATAACTACAGAATCAAGGATACCCATTGTATTTCAGATGTGATTGATTTCCAGGCAGTAACAAAGGTCTTTTCAGAGACTGAGAATAAGATAAGTATGATATTGATTTGTAGATTTTTTACTTTTTTTACATTTTACATTTCTTTTAGAGAGTGAAATTAAATATTTCCTGTTCATGTTCCTTGGTGAAAAAATCATTATAAATTAACAGCTGGGCTTGGTGATAGAAACACAGTAACACTTATAAATGGGTTTTTTCTTAGCTTTGCCTAAGAGCAGTCTGACGACAGATTAAGCAATATGTATTTAGAGAATTTTGGGGTATTTTTAATCTCTGAAAAATCTTAGTGTGGACATTTATTTTAGTAGCCCATTTTTGACATCTGCTATTCTCTTCAGTTAGCAATTTAAGGCAAACCAAAATGCATCTCTGTTAATGGTCAATGAAGCGCTAATTTCTTGCATTGTTGATTTTTATTAGTTTTTGCATCAAATTTCTTCAATTTTCCACCTTAAAATTATTGCACTCAATGAAAACGTTTCCAAATGTCTTTGACACAGAGAGATTTGCTGCTGCCACAGAAGAGCCTAGACAGTTGGGCAAGAGTGAGGTGGAGCCTAAGTATGTCCAGTCTGACATTAAGTACCCAGACACATCTTCTGATAGCAACAGGACTTAGTACTCAAAGAGTCTATAAGGAAAAAAAGGACCATTCTCAGAAAAAAAACTGTTCTTTTTTTCTGGTTCTGCAGTCACTGCCCTTCCTGTGTCCTGACAAAACATAATGTATAATTTGACAAGCTTTAGTGCACCATTATCTGAGCTGAGCTTGTACATCTCCAGTTTGCCACATTTAGGCTTTGTTAAAAGTAATAATCAGGTTTCAGACATGGTAAAAAAGTGGATGATTTACTTTGTTAGTTCTGTGTCTGATGCTTCTTCCATAGGTCTACTCCCTGATAATTATTCCTTTTTTTCCCCTAAGTAATACTGTTTCAAGAAAATTATCTGACACTATAATTTTTCCTTTCAAGATTTGCTCTTTTTTATTCAGCAATTGGGGTTTCTATTGTCCCAAACCACTGAAATAGTCTGAAAATACTTATTCCCCACAAATCACCACCTTTGGTCAAGAGCCAAAGATGTATTTTGATTGTAATTTCCTAATTTACTGTGACACAACATGTGGATTTGATTTTGAAAATTTAAAAACATGTTGGACTTGGTTATCACTACATACTACCTGGCATAAAACTACTCAAGTAAAAATTTTATTAACTATGTCATAACGGACATGAGAAAAAAATTATCACAGTGACTAAATGGGTTGAAATTATACATTAAGGCTGATAAAAAATTAGGTGGGGTTTCTTTCTTTGATATTTTAAAATCACATCTTCATTCAATACACTTCCAAAACCGAGGAACTCTGGCTAATTGAAATCAATATCAGAAATATATTAAACTCATTGTGAAAATGTCTCAATCAGGAGAAAAATATTAAATGACAGGACTGCTGGTTTGCTCTTGGAAGGCAACAGTGGAGTTGCATCTCATTGCTGCTCAAGAAGAAAGACAAGAAAGATTTTACTGTTGATTATCAGACAAAGAAAAAATACTCCCCTGGCAGAAGGAGATACGGAAAAGAAAGGAAAAAAATTTCATTTATATAGCTGTGGGGCAATAGGCTAGTAATATTATAATTTTATGAAAAAAAAAATGCTCCAGTATATTCTTCTTCTTGATGTAATATAAGAGAATACATTCAAGAACACTAGGTGACAATAATATAGGATTGACAAGAAAGATCTAATAAAAGAGAAAAATAGTTTGAACTCTTTGAGGGTTTTGGATTGCATTACCTAAGAAGTTGAATTTTGTATTAATTAAAAATATTGTTTTCAGCTGAAATCAACATTTTCTTAGGGGGATGAGGAAGCAAACCCTCCACAATACTTAATTTCTGCATTATTAGTTATCAGTATCTCCTTAGAACTTTCTCATTTTACCTTTCCTTATAGGCATTCTTATCAAAGACGTTCCTTTCCAAAGAGACACTGTTGCCATGTGGTTCTCAAGAAAGGAAAATTATCATGCAGTAGAGAAAATGGAACATGAAAATAAGGAAAATATAAGAGATTCTATTTACACTTTCACCCAATAATATTATGGTTTGACATTTGAACTGAAAACATGAACTCAAAACAGGAAAACCCGCCTTCTAGGTGGGTTTCTATCATTTCTGTAAGAATAAGATTCAGGAAAATGCATTTTCTAACTTACCTTGAAAAATATTAGCAACCTCATTTCTATGATAGCTTCAATGAACAGTAACATCATAGAATATTTAAGCTGTAATTTACCTCTTACTCCCCACTCAAAACCTACTAGATCAGTTCAGTCATGGTCTTGTCCAGGCAGGATCTGGATATCTGCACAGAAAACTTCACAGCCTCTCTGGCAGCTTGTTCCTACGTGTGGCTAACACTATGCTGACATTAACAGGAACCTTTAATGTTACAGTCATATGTCACCTGAGCATTTCTTCACACGTGTATGCACATGTGTTTTTATGCATATGTATCTGTCAAATTTATATTTGCAGATTCTAATTGCCACTTTTTTTTCCTATATTTATTAGAGATAAAAAGATGAACAATTTTCTGCTGACAAAATAAGCACATATTGGGCTGAAAGCAAGAAAACAAGACAATATTATGCTTTATAGCTAATATGGACTTTTTTGTTTTCTACTGTTTTTGCTGGCAGTGCACAAAACAGGATTTTCAGTACTGTTCTAGTTTCATTCCTAGTTCTGTAGACACGTGGTATATCTGTGATTTTTCAAATAGCCTGAGGCTTAAAATAGATTAACACTACCAATGCTTCCATTTCCTAGAAAGTGTATTTTTTTTATAACTGGGTTTGAAGGCAACATAAGGCTCAAGGGCTTGCAACAATATCTCCAGTATATCAGAAGATATACTCTTTTTTTGGAGTAGAGAAAATTGAACCATCATTTAAACACACTTAATTCCAATGTATGACAGCAAATATTAGAATGACAATAGTGTATTATAATATTATCAATACTGAATTTATTTTGCATTAACTGAGTGCTCTCCACTTCACCTTAATAAAATTTTAAAATAATTTAAAAAACATTTAAAAGCAATAGTTGAAATCACTCTGTTGCTACTGGCTTTATCTTTGTTTCGAACTTTGACAACTGACAGCATTGTCAGTTTGGATCTAATGTATACCGTTAAATGACTGGCTACAAAACTGTGACATACTATAAAAAGTGAGAAATTGGCCTGGATTTGACCTGGGAAATATGGTAAGAAAAATAATTTATAGTAAGATTTAGTAAAGTTGCTTGACGATCTTATTCAAATTGATAGATACCTGAGATTACAGTGTGCCTATGTTTTAAATATATATAGGTGTATATATATGTATATATATGTACAAATGCATAATCATCAAAACACTAATTCACATTGTTAAAGACAGAGTCCAAGATCATAAACTGACAGGTTCAAACCAAGCATCTCATAATTGCACCATAATTTAGCACTGTTATACCTAGAGCAAGCATTTCCTGTTCTTTCTCTCAAGTTACTGTGAAGAAAATTAGACATTCTGGAGACCAGAAGAAGAGTGCTGAAGAAAGAGTTATCATCTATCTGAGTTTTCACCTAAGTAAAAAGCATCCATGTCCTCCAAGGCTTCTAATTTGCTTCATCCAATGAAAATTATTGTAAAATACATAAACAGTCCTTCAAAGAAAAACTAAGTACCTTAAGCCTTCCTGTTAAGACACTGTTTTGTGATGAAATTTTAAATCCTTCCATGAACAAGAACAATTTTATCTAGTACATAGTCAAGAAAACAAAATCTGTCAAGGACTATTGAACACACAGATATATGTATTAGAAAGTTCTTGAGCCAGGAAGTCTTCCAGGGCAATGTCACTGTATCTTTGACCACTAATCACATTCTTTGCTGTTGGTCTCTGTAACAACTTCATATGATATTTACTCTCAGCTTTGTCCCACAATCAGTGGATTGTGGGACAATAGGCACACCTTTGTCTTCAGGTGTTACTGTCTTTATTCCCCCTAAAAATAAAATCTTTCTTGGTATATTATGTGTCAGGGTTCTGAATATGTGATTGTGGATTTCAGTAATTGAAAGTGAACTACCAGGTTCAAAATAAAGCAAAACAATCCTCAAAGCAACCTACCAACCATTCTTTTGAAGAAAATGAGGTACCCTTGGAAAAAGAAAGAAGATATATATGAAAACAGTTCAGCAGTAACTGGGCTAAGAACTGGTGGAGGAATCTAAAAAATTGTTAATTCAGACTTAAATTCCACAAAAGCAAAGTGGTTCCAATCTTTCTATGGAAACAGACCTAAAAATAACTAATCCAAAATTGCATAGCAAGCTTTTGGACTATTTTTAGTGTGCAATTCATGCTCAACCCATGGTACTTCTCCCTGATATATTTAAGATCTTATTTTACTTCTCGCTATCGTGCTCTGATTTTGTTAGCAATAAATTTACTTTCTATCTCTAAGGTGAGCCTGTTCTGCTGTCGATGGTATTTATTTAGTGAGTGATATCTCTCCCAGTCCTTATCTCAACTCATGGACCCTTCAGTTAGATTTTGTCTCCTATGTCCAGCTGCAGCAGAGGTATGAGCAAGAGGGTTTTGTGGATCAAACCATGACAACATTTGCATATCAGATTTCAATATTGTCCTGCTAGTGATCAATATATATGTAATCCTTGCAATGAGGTCCAAACTTGTGTTTTTAAAACTGTGGTGGATATAGAGACACTGTAGTGAAATAAATGATACATTTTTGTGTTTTGAAATAGTCCTTGACTACGCCTATAAAAACTCTGAGCGTGCAATTGAACCAGAATATATCAGGGTCCATGGTACAAACATCCCTCCCAAGTCCAGAAAATTAATAATTCCTTTACTTGTCATAAGGTATTCTGGAGCCAGGAAATGGCTAGGAATTCAAATAAACTTTTTAGAACAACTGAAGAATACAGTACAAATGGCATTCTGTTAATTATATATAGACTTAATAGTATGCATGCTGAGCTTCTTTCATTCCAAAAATGGTGTCATGTTGTAATTTAGAAAGCAAATAGAAATATTTTATGCTATTATTGAGAGACAGAACTGAACTGAACTGAAACAATGACTTAGCCAAGTCTTATTTCTCCTAGAAATCTCTAAAAATCTGTGACTGAGTTCTGCTCCTTTAGGCAAAATGTTCCATCCCTACAATAGCACATATGATCTGTACCCTATGCTTTAAAATAACAATGGGAATGTACTAGGCTGCTGCATGGATGATACTCATATTTTTTCAGCATGAAGATTGTGGCTGAAATTTAAATTGGAGCTGAAGACATATACCAAAAGGAAATTTATTTGCCATTATCATTCTTATCACCACACAGTTTGATTGAAATGTCTAAGGAAATTAACTGAAGGAAAACATTTGTATTGGCCAGTGGATGGTGGGAGGGTTAATCCAACAACCGCCAAACTAATAAATGGTCTTCACTGTAAAGAGGAAGAATAAGGGCCACTGCAAATGGAAGAAATGTGGTTTATTTTGGAAATGTGACTTGACATCACTTCCAAAGGGCAAATTAAAATAATCTGAAAAATTGCAGTCTGTAAGTGCCAGGAAGAAACTTTCAGGTTTTAGGAAAATCATGTCTCTGACTTCAGCATCACTGAGTAACAGGCAACTTTCTCACAGTTTTCAGAATGAACTTGTTTCAAATATGCCATATAATTAGAGAAATTCATTTTAGGACAGACCATGGTCTGACCCCAGACTTTCCAGACTGAGGTTTGCCTTTTTCCTGTAGTCTTCATTTGGCTTTGGAGAATGGGAAACAGAAAGTAAGCTTCTTTGAGCAGGAAGCTTGATAGTACCTTACATTTTGACTACCAACTGGTGGCACACGATTGAGTACATCTCTGTATGGGGGTGAATGCCTGACTGAACTTCTGAAGTCTAAAGTAGAAATCTGTTGCTTCCTGGATGCCACTACTACCAGCTGGTCATAAATTTTGGTAACACCTAGACTAAACAAGAGAAGTGCCTCCTGAAATCTGATATTAATTAAAGATATAAGATGGATTCACCAGTCAGGGAGAAGACAACATACTGGGCTTCAGTGCATATATTATTTAGGAGGGAAAAATGAACTCCTGGGAGGTGCTGAATGCCAAAAAGGAGGATTTCTGAGAAGCTGCCACAGAAGATAAAAGAGGGCCTAAAAAAGGAAAAGTGAGGAACCTGACAGAAGGAAACATCTGCCAAGTCAAGGAGGATTCTGGAAATGTGATATCTGCTGAGAAATGCCCAGGGACCTTGTCAGGTAGCATGAGGGACCAGTAGCGACAGCCAGCTGCACAGCATGAATGGACACAGCTTTCTGACCAACCTTCCAGGGGCAGCAGATACCTCTCAGCAAAGAAGTGGAGACCCAGTGAGCATAGCACAGTAGCAGAGCAAGGAAGTGCAGTAAACAAACAGGACAGAAGCACTAATCATGATGGTTCTCCCATAAATTTCAGTACCAAGCTCCACTATGGGTTGTTGCTTACTCTGTCTCACTCTGACAGCCAGACAAAGAGGTTTAAACTGGGAACTAAAAGAGAGACTAGAAAAAGGATAAGAGCCTTTGTTATCTATTAACCCCAAAACAACACTAATTTACTGAAATGCATAGAAGCAACTGTGATAAAGAGTCAGGAGGGTTCTGCTTTAAGATTTCTGTCTTTTTAGCCATATATGAAAGCCAAGGTAAAGGAATATTACAAGGATTATAAAACTGAGTGGACAGATGTCAACACATCAGAACCAAGATTGCTGGTGCAATCTGAATTTGCCTTTCTCATTGTGAATATACATTATCTTAACTGTCCAGGACACAGCTCAGTATTTGAATCATCACGGACACAGAGGCAATGGAAACTGCTCACCATGAAGGTCCTACAGCTGCTAGGCAAAGGACAGATTGTTAGGAATTGTTAGGAAAAGAAAGCTGTCTCATATTTATAGGAGCTGAATACTGTTCCAGAGAAATAAATTTACTACCATTGTCAAAAAGATGTTGTTTGATGACTTTCAAGTCACTTAAACCAAACTTAGGCTAAATATTTGGTGTTGTTAGTTACAGCAAAAGTTGGTGTGAGATATATTTCAATAGAGCTAACATCCAAATCTTTAGCCTATAAATAAAGAGTCCACAGTTGTCTTAAGCTGGCTGTGCAATAGAAATTCTGGACTTGAATCCCTTTACACATCAAATCTCTACCTCTGATGGGAATGACATCATCCTGGGTATCGCAGGGTGCTGAGAAGGCTCATGTGATGTATTCCTACATGATGGTGAAATCAGAAAAGTCTGTGAGGAAATTAATAGTCCTCAATATGGATCTGGATTGTTAATGTCTAGTAAATGACAAATGGGACCACACATGCTGAACAATGAAACAAAACCAGTATTGAGCAGCTGCTCATTAAGCAAGCATCGTCCACTCTGTACTGTGAATCAAACTGCGGTCCCCTGAAAAAAATATATCATTTAATTAAAATTACATCATAATTTGCACGAATCAGAAACTTGCACAAAAATCTGCTCAATTGATAATTCCCAGGTAACCCTCTTCCAGCCTTTCCTTGCCTTCAGATGCATGATTTTGTTGTTTTAATAAAGCAATATAACATTGGGTTTTTCATGTGATGATAATGAGTTTCTATATATTTGTGCATTATGTGTAAACAAAAGTTGATAGATGAATAGGGTATCAAATACAAAGAAATACCCATCTGGTGAAGTTCCAGTCCCTGTCCTTTCCTCCAGTCTCATTTCCCACAAAAGCTGAGCTCACTTCTCCTTTGCTTATTCTATACTTTGCAAAATTTGAACTTCAATTCAGTGGAAAATAGAAAATGAAGGCTGAGATATGGGGATAAGTTTATTTGTGATCTCTCTTCCATCTCTACCATAAAATTGACATCAGAGGGCTGAATGAATCAAAGAGTGTCTGCTGCAGCTCCACATAATCTACCATATACCTGCTGAATACTGTAAAAGCATATTGTTTTATGCACCTATTTTTCCATTTTAAATTTTGCATTATGTACTTCATTTGTATGTATCAGTGCTGATTAGATTTCTTATGAAATGCATGCGTAAAAACATACTTGCTTCAGTTTCAAAAGACTTGTTTTATCCAAGCAGAGTGACACATGGTACTGATTGTCGATATAAAACAAGTTCTTGAATGCTTTATAAGTCTTTCCATGTCATTGTTTTACATCTTGGATTTTTCCTCTTTGGAATATAATAATGTTGTACTCTATGTGGGACATATATCAACTCATACTTCTAACATTTTTATTTCTAAAGTTGTGTGCCAAGATACAGTATGAAAAAATTTTAAATATCTTACTTTTTTGTCATACAGTTAGTACAAAGACAGAGATCCAGGCCAAGCTAATATAATACAATCAAAGAAAACAGGATATTTCTTTCTGTCCTAAGTTAAACCCTACAACAGAGATTAATACATCTGTGCTAACAGACTTGTATTTAAATGGTTAAATGTATTTGTTTTGACTAAATTAGAAAGTAAAACCAAGAAATCTGCTTTGCCTGGTATAACCTCTTTCTCTCATGTGATTTCCATTTGTTCTTAACAGCTTTGTTAGTTTATATAAAGTAGATGTAAAAACTCCCCGAACTAAACATAACTTTGTCTTCCTGTGAGTTGATTTTAAACTGTGCCTGATTGTCATGGCAGGTCAGCATTAGGTTTTTATTTAAGTGTATGTGATTAAAATGCTTTGTAAGTCAAGCTTTCAAAAACTTCTAAACATATAAACTCGACAGAAGCTAAGACATGCAGCCTGGTACTTAAGTAAGAAGTCAAGCAAGGATAGAATAAATTTTTGTTATCAAAAAATCTTCATGTAAACAAATTGATGTTCTTCAGTCACTTCCCAAGGTTTGTTTGGTTTGTTTAGTGTCAGGAAAGGTCAGAGGTATAACCCAAATATTGAGATTTTCTTCTTTCTGTTTGACTGAGGGGTTTGCAAGTCTTATGCATGATTTGTAGTGGACTGTATCAAACCTGCCATCATTCAGCTGACACTGGCCAGGCTTGGTATTTCTGCTACTCCATCATATTTGCTGAAGTTTATCTGAGAAAGTTCTGCCCATCTGTTTGTGTGCATCTCATGGCATGCATGAGCTGAGATAAATGCTCAGGTTTGTGTTTGCCTTTCAGCTCCTCTAGTTCATCCCTACTTCAACTGCATTTGCTAAGATAGGAGCCACAAGAGTTACCTCAGCTGATCTGCCACTTGGGTACACACTGTTGAATCCATAATGAACTTTAAATATAAACAGGAAGCCTTTCAAATATAATTTGCCATAAATATAGGTGTTGATGCAATGAGCTACAATTGAAACATAAAATAATATGTAGATACCTGTCAATTACAGAAAAGTGAAATAGTCAATTGATAGGACTTGCATCTGAATGGTAGTATAAATCCACTTCTTGAAATGATTGAAAAACTTTTCTGCTTTCCAATAGACATTTCTACCTGGCTCTTTAGCATTAGTCATCTGAGGATAAGATACCTTCATACACTAGAGGTGCTAATCTCTTCCCTCCATAGAATCCGATATAAAAATAAAACAAAAAGATAAAATACTATCCTTTATCCAATTTAAAAAAAAAAAGGTAGTCAAATAAAAGGAGGCACAGGACTGTTACATAACAGAAACAGCCTAGTGAGCCATTATCATAATTCCATTTCTAAACCCTACAATTTTAGGGATGAGGAACATTTTGATGCCTTTTAGGTGAGGGAACACATTCTAGGAAATGAATATAGGCTGACAGAGGAAATTAATTCAAACTGTTCTATTCACTCCTGTTTTGCTTCTGGGAGTTTCTGCTGTGAAGAACTGTGCCTCAGCTTGGACAACTCCACATCAAGAACACGGATCCAGCCACAGTCACTGATTTGTTTGTTACTTCACAGACTTTTAGTCCTTTGTTCAAGTTCAAGGATTAATATTAATTTCTTAAATAAATATCTGTATTAGACAGGTAACTTGAAAGCTATTGTCGACATTATTACTAACTGGAATTACTACTCTAAGATAATTGTTATTTTACCCACTTTACAGAGGAGGAAATAATGATATAGATAATGTTCCTGAAAGAATCCGTGTAGGAGTAAAATTGGAATATCCCTTGCAGAATGTCTTTCAAATATTAGTTTTGTCATCGGTCCTTCCCCGGATGCATATCCTCATTCCCATCAGATAATTTTACAGCCCACAGCATAGTGGATTGCAGATCTGCAGTCACTTCACAGGTGATTGTTTCTATAGCAAGATTATTTCCTTCATAATTTATTAGATACTTCACTTTTAATTATAGACTAGGATTTCCCTAGCTCGAGAAAGACAAAATGTGGGTCAAAGTCCCTAGCAGGTACATTTTCTTCCACCTACTGATGAGAAAGAAGGAGCTCCTTTGGACAAGGAAGTGAATTTGTGGGGCCCTGAACAACTTCATTAACACCATGTTTTTTTTCCTTTACACCACTTCCTTCCTCTGAGAGAGAATTTTTGCTAAACATTTTTATTATTGTCATAGACTCAGTTTGTAAATTATGTTTAATATAAAAAGCAGTTTCTGTGCTGCATTTTAAAACATTAGCAACTCATCTCCATCATTCTTTCTCCTTTTTTTTAAACTGAATACAAAATGGCATCTGTCATGAAAACATTATTGTTTGGAGAGCAGTAATTGTCTTTCTCACAATCAGTATAATTTTGGTTTTTTGGACTTCTTCTACAGAAAGCCTGAGACAAATGTAATCCTTACTGCATCATAACAAACAGCTGAGAATCAGAGCAGAGCATGTAAATCTAAAATAAATGTGCCATTTACAATATCATATACCGTTGTAACATCCTATAATCTGTTTGAAGAATTCCCCTATCCTATTCATCATGATCATGTCCAGAGTAAGATATTTGTCAAATCCACTTCTAAAGTCCATATTGGTTTGTACAAAAAATAATATTTTAAATCTCAGAATGGCTTAAATTTTAGCACTGTTCTTTCACCTTCAGCACTGGAAGACAGATACTTTCATCTGGATTATGAATTGCCTATTTGATTTTGAGTACATGAAGAACAACCCCCAAAAAACCCCACTTTCTCCATCCAAGTCACATTTTAATCATAGAAATCATATTGAAGATTACATCTTACAGTTTTTGCTAAAACATCTAAGTACTTTATGAAGGAAATAACAACTGAGATAAAAACATACTGCATCTAGAAAAGAAGCTTGTGTTAGCACTTCAAGGGGTGTAGAAATGTGAGCCATACAGGCCAGTGCTAATATAGCATCTCTCCATATGTGTCACCTGAAATCTGTGCTGGCAGATTTCACCTCAGTTGTGTTGTGAGTGAAGGCAGTCCTGAGTGAATGCTAACTCTTCATGGTGTCTTCTGGTCTGTTCTAATCTTTTGTAGCACACAGTAGCTTTCTGATTCTAATTACCAGATCTTGGATCTGGCATATTTCTTGAGATTTTCTTCTGCTTGATCACACCAGCACTTCCCCATGTAAACAAAGCACACAGTGGGTGATGATTATAATAGCTGATTAAAATAAGTAGACAGATTGGAGAACATTAAAGTTTTATGCATCCCTGCCATCTGCTTTCTCTTCACACTGTACATATTAATATACATATTGTACACAATTGGTTTTGTTTCTAGTTCAGTAGCAACAGACATTGTGGTACACCATCAGTGGCTTGAATAATTCACAAAAATGACTGCCATGACTGCTCCAGATAGTTACATATCTGATATTCTGTTTCTTTCTCTTATGATTCTGGCATTAAATTCATCGCAATTTATCTGAATAAAAACATTGAGAGGAAAACAGGAGAAGAGCAGTTACCTTTTTCAAAACTGAGAATAACTTGTTTATATTCAAAATAGACCCACTAATGTAAGGACTTACTCCATTTACTGGTGTAGGGTTGCTAATGACGGAATTTGAGCCATAAAATGTTCTCTTTTTACCCTTGATTTTGCATGACTTCTAACTCTTTAAAATTAGATTTACAACAGATTAAGACAGATTTTTCTGTACAGTTTAAGAATTGCAAATGAACAGCACACATAAGCTGTACAGTTATCATTATATTGAATAGTACCTTGATTATAAACCCATAATGATGAAAGCATTATCCTGCCTTACAAAAGAAGTACTACCTACTTTGAATGAAAGAAATGCAATCAGAAACTTTATTAAGGGGCTGTATCAAAGAAAAATAAAGAAACCTTCTTCTATGATATTCAGACCTCTCCTAATTATCTTGCAATGCTGGATTTCAATCAGTTAAAAAAAAATCCAAATATACAAACTTCAAGAGCAAGAATGTTATTAGCATGACCAATTTGCAGGTAGACAAGTCATCAAGACAGTAGAATGGCCAAAGGTCACCAGCATCTCAGTATTCATATTGTAACTAAGGTCTACAACCTTTTTTTTCCCACATTATCAATCATAGAATCAAAGAATAACAGGTTGGAAGAGAGCTCAAGAGCCATCTGGTCCAATAATTCTTGGCAAAAGTGTGATCAAAGAAGATGGTCCTGCACCTTGTCCAGATGAAATTTAAAACTGTTCTGTGTTGGAGAATCTCTGGGGAGACTGATCTAATTGCTGATTGCTCTCATTGTGAAAAATTTTCCTCTTGTGCCTAAATGAAATCTCCCCAGGAATAATTTGTACTCCTTTACCCCATCCTTTGCCATGTGACTCTTTGTAAAAGAGGAGTCTCCATCTTCTTTGTAGATACCCTTTAAATACTGGAATATGGTGATAAGACCTTCCCTATTCCTTCCCTTCAAAAGGCTGAACAAACCCAGTTCTCTCAGCCTTTCCTCATTTTTCAGCATTTAATTCCAGCCATTTCAGCAGAAGGATTTTGTAAATTATAGAAAGGAAATATATGCAAATTTAGGCAATTTACTGCCTCTGAAATAACATGAATTTTCTTGGAAGTTGTTTTCCAGGGAATTTCCTTCATTAATTTAATCAGCCTATCATAACCATTTTACCAATACAGTAATATTTTCCCAGATTGTACTGTAAATACAGTTCAGTTTGTATTTATTAGGTTCTCAGTATATAATGAATAACATAAAGAAAATTCACCCTTCAGCATTGACCTTGTCATGAGGAAGAACCAGGGAGTGAGAGCCTATCATACCATATCTAATTAAAGCCTTTCTAGCAATAGGTCTTGGTAGGGTGTGCACATGGAGCACCATTAGTTGACAAAAGTTTAAAGTTACTCCTTCCTTGAAGAGTGATCTCATATCAACAGCTGTCTTTCAGTTTCANTCATTATTCTACTATACTTTCTTGATACAGATTATTTCTACACTGACAAGCTATTCATCCAGCTTCAGTTTATGGACTTCCTGAAGATCTGAAAGGCAGTAATCCCAAAAGTTTATGCCAAAGCAGACAATCATATTTTATTTAAAATAATTTTTAAAATATAAATAAATATATTTATTTATCAATTTTAAATAAATATTTTAAATACTTTTTTTAGTTCTGGAAGGATCTGAAATGTACTTGTGGTCATATTCTGAAACTACAGGACAAAGACTCAGAATTTTGTTTTAGAAAAAAGAGGATTGTAAAAGATGAATAACCATTATAAACTCAGATTATAATGAATTTATGCTTTTTTAGTGTGTCTAACATCATAGCGGGACTACTAAAAAGAAAATAGAATATATTTTTAATAGATACCATGTATATACTCAAAGATACCTATATATTAAAATGTATGGATGTCTTAACTAACTTTTGAACCTTTTTCAAAAATAGGCTTGCAAGATATCCTTGAACTGCCATTATTGTTTAGGATTTGCATACATGGATTTCCCCTGCAGCTTCCAGGAACTATTCTTCATCTATGTATTCATCATTCATGTCTTCAAACAAAAACAAAACAAACAAACAAAAAATTACAATAATTTTTCATTCCTTGATTAGTATGCAAAATAATTACTTGAAAATTTGCTGGAGGATAAAATAACTCATATTGCAGAATAGACCAAGAGATAATGAAGAAAATTACTAAAGTCACATAATAGTTATAATTTAATACTTCATTTTTCAAGTTATTTTTACTGTGACAGAAAGTAAAAATAAAAATCCATTTGATTGGAGGCATAGAAATGATGTAGTAAATATGCAGTTCAAAGCATCAAATGCATTCTCTCATGGGAAGAACAGAAGGAATNAGAGCTCAAGAGCCATCTGGTCCAATAATTCTTGGCAAAAGTGTGATCAAAGAAGATGGTCCTGCACCTTGTCCAGATGAAATTTAAAACTGTTCTGTGTTGGAGAATCTCTGGGGAGACTGATCTAATTGCTGATTGCTCTCATTGTGAAAAATTTTCCTCTTGTGCCTAAATGAAATCTCCCCAGGAATAATTTGTACTCCTTTACCCCATCCTTTGCCATGTGACTCTTTGTAAAAGAGGAGTCTCCATCTTCTTTGTAGATACCCTTTAAATACTGGAATATGGTGATAAGACCTTCCCTATTCCTTCCCTTCAAAAGGCTGAACAAACCCAGTTCTCTCAGCCTTTCCTCATTTTTCAGCATTTAATTCCAGCCATTTCAGCAGAAGGATTTTGTAAATTATAGAAAGGAAATATATGCAAATTTAGGCAATTTACTGCCTCTGAAATAACATGAATTTTCTTGGAAGTTGTTTTCCAGGGAATTTCCTTCATTAATTTAATCAGCCTATCATAACCATTTTACCAATACAGTAATATTTTCCCAGATTGTACTGTAAATACAGTTCAGTTTGTATTTATTAGGTTCTCAGTATATAATGAATAACATAAAGAAAATTCACCCTTCAGCATTGACCTTGTCATGAGGAAGAACCAGGGAGTGAGAGCCTATCATACCATATCTAATTAAAGCCTTTCTAGCAATAGGTCTTGGTAGGGTGTGCACATGGAGCACCATTAGTTGACAAAAGTTTAAAGTTACTCCTTCCTTGAAGAGTGATCTCATATCAACAGCTGTCTTTCAGTTTCAAAACATTGAATTCCTTGAAGAGTGAAACATAAATTATAAAAAAGTGGAGAAGATGAAAATATGTGATTTTTTCCTTTAATAACAAGAAGTACCAGTCTCAGATCTTGATTAGGAAAGTCCTCAATCTCACTGTTTGTTAGATTCACACATGACCATATAAATGAAACAGGGTGTAGCCTTTTATCTTTTATCTTTTATCTATATATAAATTGAAAGCAAAAAAATACAATAATTATTTTTTTAATAAACTAACATGTTAAAAAATCTCAATAAAGGAATATTGTTTTTTTGAGGTGTGATATTATCTTTTTCCTGTAACATGTTGGAACAATTAATTGGAATAATCTATCCCATTTGAGCAATTAATCAGGTTAATAATTTTAGCATGAATTTATTATCTAGATATTTATAAGGTCTCATTTTTAATCTACTTGAAAGAAAATTAGTCTAATCATAGCTCATCTTTTAGGAACTACTAGGTCACTTTCATGCATGAATTAAAAGTAATATTTTTTTAGGTCATTATTCTACTATACTTTCTTGATACAGATTATTTCTACACTGACAAGCTATTCATCCAGCTTCAGTTTATGGACTTCCTGAAGATCTGAAAGGCAGTAATCCCAAAAGTTTATGCCAAAGCAGACAATCATATTTTATTTAAAATAATTTTTAAAATATAAATAAATATATTTATTTATCAATTTTAAATAAATATTTTAAATACTTTTTTTAGTTCTGGAAGGATCTGAAATGTACTTGTGGTCATATTCTGAAACTACAGGACAAAGACTCAGAATTTTGTTTTAGAAAAAAGAGGATTGTAAAAGATGAATAACCATTATAAACTCAGATTATAATGAATTTATGCTTTTTTAGTGTGTCTAACATCATAGCGGGACTACTAAAAAGAAAATAGAATATATTTTTAATAGATACCATGTATATACTCAAAGATACCTATATATTAAAATGTATGGATGTCTTAACTAACTTTTGAACCTTTTTCAAAAATAGGCTTGCAAGATATCCTTGAACTGCCATTATTGTTTAGGATTTGCATACATGGATTTCCCCTGCAGCTTCCAGGAACTATTCTTCATCTATGTATTCATCATTCATGTCTTCAAACAAAAACAAAACAAACAAACAAAAAATTACAATAATTTTTCATTCCTTGATTAGTATGCAAAATAATTACTTGAAAATTTGCTGGAGGATAAAATAACTCATATTGCAGAATAGACCAAGAGATAATGAAGAAAATTACTAAAGTCACATAATAGTTATAATTTAATACTTCATTTTTCAAGTTATTTTTACTGTGACAGAAAGTAAAAATAAAAATCCATTTGATTGGAGGCATAGAAATGATGTAGTAAATATGCAGTTCAAAGCATCAAATGCATTCTCTCATGGGAAGAACAGAAGGAATGTATCAGTGACCAAAATAAATATGAGGTCTCACTGTCAGTGGGAACAGGAATATCTCCAGTATTTGTTACAGTATAGTTTACTGTACTGTTTAATGTTGCATTTAGGGACTCAAGGTTACTGTTCTGGGCTTCTAAATGATGGAAGCATGATCTATGGAGAACAAATAGTGAAATTGTAATATATTCCAATCAGCTTTGTGTACCATACTTGTTATAACCTTATTGAGCTATGCAGGCTGCATATGATTACAGAGTACCACAAAAACCTTATCCTACTGAATCCTGTCAGAAGTCAGTGATGTTTTGAAATAATTTTATGGTTTTTTCTGTTAATATTTGTCAATATTAACAGCTGGATTTGAGCAATATCTTGCTTTCATTTTCACAAGTGGCCTGTGTTTGCTGAATATTCAATAAGGTGATAAAATAAATTTCTCAAGTTCCTAAAGACAGACAATGATACCACTGCCCCGGGAAATCTATGGTATGATCCATGCAGTCATTGATATGGAAGATAGAAGAAATCACTGAATACACTGTGGAAGATGATGGTGGAAGAGAGTTAATTGGACAGTTAATTTTTCCATCATCCTGATAATAAGGTGCACTTCCTGTATGCTGAGAGAGGAACAGTTAACACCTGCCTGCATTTACCTTCGTACAGAAATGTGTACCATGATCTGCTGCACAGTTGAAAGGCAGCTGCTCCCCATAGAATAGAGGTGCCCCATTTTCTGGAGGGAGAACAATGCTGCATGTCCCTGAGTCTCATTTGTTGCACTGACCCTTTATCACGGGCTGTGTCCACAGCACAGTGTTCATCTCAAAATAAATTGCCAATGTCCACCCTGAATACAGCATTTTCCCTAAAATGCTGCTCAATGTACTCCAAGTGAAGCAGAATCAGGCACTAAGTGAATATCTGAAAATAAACTAGTTCAAGAAGGCAGCCCACAGTATCTAAAATACTAGGCATCTTTTCTACTTTACAGATACTTATGACTTCTCATTTTCTTTCAAATTGAAAGAATCCACAAATGTTGTCATTACTTCATCTTTCTCTTCACCTTTCTTGTGGGCAGGGAGGCAACAAAGAGACTGGTTCAGTCCGTAAAAGTCTGTTTGTATCTTTACAGATGTTTCATGTAAATAGTATTTCTGATTTGCTGGATTGTATTTGATTTTGGAAATACAAACACACACACACACACACACACACACTTCAGTTCTACATTTGTGATCTGCTGCTCCAAAAAGGAAGAAGTTTGTAATTTGGTTGGGATGGTAGAGTCCATGGAGTTTACCTGTGGGGCAATAACTCCATTGCTGCTCTAACATGGGCACCACAAACAGTGACTGAGATGTGATGGAGCACAAGTGACCTATTCACAGTCTATTGCTGTCTGTACTACAGATGATTAACTGTCCTATTTTTACTCAATCCTGTTTGGTAACTCCCTAAGCCAGAGACAGGTAACAGAAATTACTTTCTTCCCTTATAAATTACTGACTATGAGCTCAGCATTTAGAGACTCAGGAGTGTACAAATGAACAAATACTGACCCTGAATTTAAGTGACCTATTTATTCAGACCGTGAAGCTTTGTGAAACTGCTTGCAATATGAGACTTGAAATAACCTTGAGTAACTGCAACAACAACAAAAACAACAACAACAACAACAAACCACTGTCATTGAACTTAAGTACCCAAAGAAGGGTGAGAAGCAAAACTTTTTAGCAGACCAGGAAGAAAGTGTACATAAAAGTCTAACATCACTAAAGCAGTTCTATTATCTTCTCGTGATCTCTAAATTCTACAAAGGAACAGAAATATGCCAGGAATCACACATTATAATTTTAAAAACAACTTCTCTGCTTCAATTGTAATTTTAAAATTAAGGGACTGAAGAGACAAGGTAAAAAAAAAGCTCAAAACATTTTTATCATAAAGTGAAATTCCTTTTTGGCTAAATCTTATATCAGTCCTTCTCTGATTTAATTGTAGTTAGTTTTCCCGTTCATACTTTGCATTTAAAAAAATGCTGTGATCAAGTCAGTACTTGCATCCTTACATTCTAAAATTAATAGAGTATTTTTTCTGATGTTGGTAAGTCCCTCTAGAAATTTTCATTGCAGAGACTAACTCATAGGAAAGAATGTCCAAAAAAATCCCACATGGGATAAGGCTGAATTGTCACTTTTAGGTCTATTTTTTTACCATTCATATGGACTTTTAGAAAAATACAAGATACAGAAGGCTGCACTCTTGTCACCTCTACTACTGAGAAATTAATTTGTGTGATGTTTGTCCGACAGCAGGGTCACTGGGTGCCACATCCCACACTTGTGCACACATCAGCAGTACAGAACTTCATCCAGAGCATCCAAATTCTCACTGGTTGTCTGCAAGGTCTGAACAGCTTATTTGATCACAAAA
>VXBI01012393.1:80457-92083 GCA_013397375.1 Toxostoma redivivum | reverse complement strand
AAAAAAAAATTAGAAAAAATTAGTGACTTTCCTGGGACTAAAACAGAAATCAATGTCAAGAGCTGAGATTTGAGCTTCTCTAAATCAATTCTAATGTGGTAGAGAGATATGTGTAAATTTCAGCCTTAGTTTTTCCTGTATTTCACTTTCTCCAGCCTACCATTTTGGACAATATGTTTGGCTTCTATTCTAAGGAATTTTCTTCCTTCTGATTGTTTTATTTTTTTTCTGGGAGACTGCCAATAAATGCCATCCACCTCTAAAAAATCTGAGTGACAAATCTGAGACTAAACTACATTTTATTTTTGGCTAAAGCACATTTACATATTGTCTATAACTGAAAAATAATGATTTTTCTTTTTTATATATATTACTGAAAAGTATTGAACTTTTCATTTAAACTTATATTAGTGAGAAAATTTTATAAAAGATAAAATACATACAGGAGCAGTTGAAATCATGGAACTCAGATATTTCACATCAGTAGTTCAGACGAACTACGTCTGAAGTGCTGCAGGTCCCAGTGAATACCTGCATAGTTAGATTTTCATGGGGTTTCCCTCCTCAAGTTCTTTTTTGAGGTGGCAAAAGAGCTCTGGCATCCAAAATCAGATTAACAGGATATCAAGGCAATCCTTTCTGTATGAAGCAAATAGTTTTTCAGAAACATCAAATTCTGATTTAAAAAAAAAAAAGAAGTTATTTCAATAAAATCAAGAAAGCCAAAAAATCTGGTAACGACACTTGTCTTTCTCCTTTCGCCACTGAAACGCATCAATATCAAACTCATCAAATCAGCAATAACCACTTTTAACATTGGCAGTCTCTTGAGGAGAGGCTTTTTCTCGACATTTGTATGTCTTCATTCCTGTAGCATTTTGAAAGTCATAACTCATTGAAGAAGCAAACAAATATTCATGCTGTCCTCCCAAAACAGTCCCAACAGTGCATGATCTTTAACCTTCCCACTGTTCTGTATTTACAGCTGAAGCTCCTTTGATGTTATGACAAATGAATAATCTGATATATCTGTCAGTTGTTATTATACCTTCCCTTCTTTGGTGTGTGAATTTATCATTATTTCCATTTTCTAAATTCAGACAGAGTGTGCTCCAAGAATAAGATACTGGTCAACTGGAATAAAAATGAGTATAACCTAGTCTCCTCTTCCTGAGAAAAACTATGGAATGGCCTTGAAGTTAGTTTCATGAGAAATAGACCCAGGTCATTTTTCTTGCATCATATAAAAGTTTACCTCATGATCACATCTTACTCTCACTTTGGTCCTGTTCTCACAATCCTGGAACTTATTAAAATACAAACTAAACTAAGACTTAAGGTTATTTATAGATATCCTATTTGCAGACTACACAAACACTAATCCAACTTACTTAAGATTCTGTCCTAATCTTGTACATGGCAAAACCAAAAGGCCCAAGCATGCTTTCTCCTCTAATTCAACTGATTATAAATAAGTAGCTATTTTAATTTTAAACTTGATCATAAATTACATTTATAGCACCTTCAGCATAAATTTGTTATTTTGAAGGGACTATTCCTTGTGATAGCTATTGTTTTCGTAAAATCTATAACTGGATAAAGAGTATTTCTTAAAGTGTACCAGGGTCATGCGTAAGAAACCTTGAAGTAAGTAACTAATCCAATCAATGTTCTCAAACAGATGATCTCAGTCAGGTGACTGAAACTCATCTTGGTCTAGCAACCCTGTAAAGAAGGACCCATACACTAAATCAAGATAAGTAAAATTGGGTCACTGATTCACTTGCTATTATTTATACACAGATAAACTCTTCCTCCTGGGGCACTGCAGCATTGCCAGCCTGAACTTTGCACTCTGTAGAGGAGCTGCTATAGTCATTTCTCACCTAGTCTATTGGTCTCATTTTTGTGAGTAAAATCCACAACACACTGAAAACCAGGAAGAACATGTGACCCTTGAACATCACCTGTGCCAAAGCTGCTCCCTGCACTCTGCTCTGATCCCTGCAGCCAGCCTTGTGCCTGTATCCCACACAGCTGGCATGTCTGATAAAACCTGCAGATGCTAAAGGTTCAGCTCTGCAAAGATCCATTTACTGGGTGTTTAAATGTGACTTAGGGTACAGCTATCTCATGTCCTAGGTTGTTTTTCCTGTTCTGCCTGTCAATTGCTCAAGCTTCTAAGCTTATAGGCAGCTTCTTTTAAGAACCTGTGTGTGTCTGACACTAAATTAAAATCTGGAGATTTCTTGCCTTCAGGATCTTAACCTTACTCATTCTAGGTATTTAACTATTTCATCACATATACATATGTGTACAATGTGAACACCTCGTATATCCTTTTTTTTTTCAATGAAGCCATAGAATTTTGAATGTAAAAAACCCTGCAATGATAAAAGCAATTGTTACTTACAGTTGTAAAGCTGATATCTCATTCTGCTAACATCTCAAATTACTGCAAGTAAATAAACATAATTTTAAAATCTAATATTTGCAAATAGGTATGTACCATTTGTGCAGTTATTTAATGGCTTTTCTTTAGTAATTGTGTTTAAAATTTTACTATAAAGAACAAGTATTTCTATACCATATTTTCAAATCAAGAGTAATTTTAAAGTTTTTTAATTTTGCTGTGCTTGTTGCAATTTTTTTCTTTTTTTCTTTTTTTTTTTGTGTTGGCACTTCTGGGTAGCAGGAAATTGTTTAAATAAATTTTCTTTGAAGTTATGATTTGGAAGAATTAAAGAATACTGGAACACTTCTGTAGTGTATAAACAAGTCAATTGTCATTCTAGCTTTCATGGAAGTATATTTCTTTCCTGTGATTTCAGTGGAGGTTGAGTCTAATATTTAAACTGAAAAACAGAGAAATATCAATGCAATCTTCAAACAAG
Organism: Toxostoma redivivum; assembly: GCA_013397375.1. Taxonomy (NCBI): domain Eukaryota; kingdom Metazoa; phylum Chordata; class Aves; order Passeriformes; family Mimidae; genus Toxostoma; species Toxostoma redivivum. Next base: position 89,189 of record VXBI01012393.1, on the reverse strand, counting down.
TGAAGATGTTACAGAAAACAGCTCCCAGGTCATTGAATTTCTTCATACCTCAAAAAATCTTGACAGCATTTTTCCAGTAAATTGAAGGACCTTATTACCCTCTTCATTGTGTATTCTTCACAAATTACTAAATTGCTAAAATTTCACTGATTAATGTATCACTACCTTTGACTGGAAAGCAACAGAATTCACCTATGGAAAGCATTATCTGTTTCCTAACTTCTATATATGACATTTAAGTTTCTAAAAAATCCAACCCTCCTGGCAGGTAGGGCTTCTCCAGGATGAGCTGCATACACCAGTGAAAGATGAATTCAAAGTTTTTATGTAGCCCATCTATGAAAATAGCATCCTCTAACATCCTTATCCTTTGTTAGGATAAGATTAAACCTGAGATCAATATAGAAATCTCATATTTCCCCCATTTTTAGAAAATGGCTGATTACTATAAACAAACCTAAAATTCTGGCATTTGATGATAATCAAAACATCTGCAAGTTATCATGCTTTCCTGAATAAAATAATTCCTTGTAAGGTGAAATAAGGCACCATCTGCAACAATGTACACACTGTATATTTTAAAGTGGTGCATAAGACAAAGTAGATGAAGCAATACAGCAAAAATGTGTTGGTGAAGAGATTTTTAACGAGGTGTCTCAAAACTACAATATGGATTGTCATTCAAAATTAAAAAACAGTTTTCACGTACTAGGTAGAACATGGGACTGATTCTAAAAAGAGTAACAAGTGAGAAGAAAGACAAAGAGGCAAGAAAAAAGATGAGTGTAGCCATTTATCACTTCCTTTTATGGTCTACAAACTAATCTTAGCAAGCTCTGATGAGTACCAAGCTGTACTTACACTTAAAAAGCCTCAAATAAACTTTATATATCTGGCCCCAGCCTTGGGAATTTTATCTTGCAGGAACTGTCCCACTGACATCATCACACTGTTTATTCAAAAATCACTCATACTTTCTTCACAATGTATTGTGCCAAAAATTTAAAGAACAATTCTGTGAAAATATAACTGAAAATATAACTTCAATATATATTTAAAATAAGTTATAATTAAGAGCTCGTTTTCTAATGTAATATAAACTAATACCGATTACATGAAAATTCTTTAATTGCATCTAAGGATCTTTGTTCTCTGGCATGGTGCCTTCTTACATCATGTTAACTAAGGACACAAGTGACATTCTGCATCACATCATGAAGCTTTCTGAAAATTCACTGATAGCGATGGATTAAAACTAAACCAGAAGAAGCTTAAAAAGTAAATAGATCATGGTAATGACAACCTGTAAACTAATTAAGGTCTTACTACACTACCCAATTACAAAACTAAACTAGTAGAGTGGGTAAAATATATACTTTATTTATGGATTGATAAACTGATTTGTTCAGCATTGTAATGACTAAATTTGTGAGGATTATTCCTTACTTTCAATATGCATAATTCATAAGAAGTAGGGCATGTAATTCATAGGAACTAGGGCAAATATATTGGGTGTTGAAACTGCTGTCTTCCCTGGATACTCTCCACTGGTTTGCAAACCCAATGCTCAGAGAAGAGCTTCCCCTATGGTAGCTTTCTCAGTAGGTGGCTTAATTAAACTTCAATGCAGAGCACTGGCTTATTGGGATCAGACTACATGTTTGGCTTTTCCCAGAAGCTGTGGTAATTTCTGAAATGTCGAAACAGATTGTTTCAAGCAGGTCGTAAAAACATAACTTGTCAGTTATGCTCTAATGCTCCAGCTGCTGCTCCCAACTTTCTGCCCACCCTGAAGACAGACAATTCTGTTTTGGCTGTTGTGCTAGCAGAGATGTATTCCTTGCCCAGCCTTGAGAACCACTGGATGCAATGCAGATTATTTACATGTGGAAGAAGGATATTTTCTATGATAGCTTTAAGTAATAGCATAAAATCTCTAATGTGAACTTCAGTTCCATTTAAGGCTGCCTACGTAGTTTACACACTAACATGCTGAACTGAGGGATATTTTTTCAATGTCTCCAAACTATTAAGTGTAAATACAGTTAATTAAATTACTCCTTTAGGATATAATGTCAACATTACATTTTGATATCATTTTCATGAAGCTTTCAGTGAACACTTAAGCTCTGGTTTGGAGGTAAGATGAGAAATTGTCCCTGGTTTTAACTGTTTTATGGTTATGCTTATTCACAATTTCACTTTAAATTTTTGACTGTTCACTTGGGTTCTTATAAGAACTTTTTTCTGTTTTGTATAAGCACACAAAAATATATAGCTATCCCTAAAGTCTTTGTAAATATCTTTTACATATGCTCTGCATAGTACAAAATTTGTCTATTGAACTTTCCCAGCTAGAAAGGAAAAGAACTTAACACAAAAACAGTTTTCATTTTCATTTTTCTGGTTATGCATGCTGCAGTTACAATGAAGCCACAAGTGACAAATTAAATTGATTTTTTTTAAATGTGTCCAAGAGAGAAAATTGTGAGATCCTCTGATTTCACTTTCATTCTTTTAAAGTAAGAAGAAAAGCAAATAGACCCAAAAGTTAAGCCAAAACATCTTGCTGTTTTACTTGTCAAAACCTTGCCTAGTTTGAACACAAGATTGTGTATCACAGTAAATGGTGAAACCTCCCAGTGTAAAGCTGCTTATTTACTGCAATATCTTCTTTGGTTAGTTTTCTCAGCACCCAGAAAAAATCCCTCATGTCAGGAGGGCTGGAACTTTAAGGTCCCTTCCAACCAAAACCATTCTATGATTCTATGTTTCTATGAAATCTCAGTTGAGAGTGGTTGTATTTTAAATCACCTGAGTCACCTGGAAAGCCCCAAATGTCTACAAAGGCATTAAAAGAAATATCACCTCTATCACCTGCAATAGTGGGTTTATGTCATACCAGGTGTGAACTAAGAATTAAGGAATGAAGACAATTATGCCTTAAGTCTTTGCTTTGTTCCTGATTATTTTTCCTGCACTAGAGGTAGCCATTTGGCTGGTTCAAGTAACAGAATAAGGTGTCTGAATTTGAGAATTATGAATGCTCCCCATATTTTTCTGTTATTCTTTTGAAAGATTTCATTATTAAATACTTTGCTTTGTCTTTGGTGAGAAATTGCTTCCAGTTATCAATATTTCTAAACTACCCAAAACATACAGACAAGATAGATGTGCTATGAATAAGTGGACAGATATTCATCTGTACTAATGATTCAATATAGAAAGGTCCAAAAGTCCAGTAGCAAAAATGTCACCCTTGGAAAAATATAGCTAGTAACAATCCAGCACAAAGTTTTGATGGTATCCAATGCGCTGTGGTTATTCACAAGGACCTATATCAAGGAAAAGCTACCTTGAGAAAAGTTACTCTGTAGTGAAAGACACATGGAAAATCTCTGTAGCCAAACAGTTAGGAAGGACCTGGTGATATTCTCTAAAATTTCTGTTTCCTGCTACATTTGACATCTATAACTTCTGTTCCCCAGAATTATTTTGTTACAGATGTTCTTCTAAATACCTATCTGTTGCAGTTTCACTGATGATATAATTGCAACATTAATGAAAAAAAAAAAAAAAAGGAAAACCTTAAACCTGTTAAAGGTTAAAAAAGAGTCATACATTTTCACCAAACTCTGCTGCGAAGGTAAGTTTCCATTTTTTTGTTAGGGGAGTAAAAGACTAAAAGACTACAACAAAACATCTTTTAGACAACTGTGTCAGCCTGTTAAAGGGAAAAGACAGTCATAGAAAAGAATTTTCTCATATTTATTCATCCAGATATTTATTCATCCAGAGACTGAGATTTACTGCAGGGTCCAAGGCAGTTTGCCTCACCAATATCTCATTGTGCCCACATGCTAAAAATAAGTGTAAGGAACTCCTGCCTTTCTATTACATCCCAGCATCTCTTCAACCCTTCAGGCCAGCATCAGAAGTGCTGGAGAAGCTGTGCAATGGTAAGAGATGTGGTGCCCTCCCTGCCCACAGCCCATCAGACCACACAATCAATAGGTCAAGCCAGGAAGCAAGTATTAACATCCAATCCAATAGTAAAGTACAACCAGGTACGAATATTCAACGTATAACTCGCAATTTACATTAGAAGATATTCTTAGTATCCTTACTGAATTATCAGCAGCTGACTGAGAATTACAGATATAGATAGAGAGAACTTGATTCCTTGGATCCTGGTTGCATGAAATCTGACACTGACATTAGGTTAGAAATAAAAAGTCATCCTGTGTATGAGGATGTTATTATCATTTGTCAAAATGTGGTTAAAGATGAAAATAGAGTAGAAATGCAATTTTGTTAAAAAGAAGCACTTTGCTATCACTCTCAGATATTGTGCCTAGGCACTAAAATACTGACTCAGTTCAGACAAGCAAAACTTGCTAGGAGAGAGAAGGTCTCAGATAGGCAGGGCACTAACAGTGGCATGCTTTGTTGCTGAGAATGAGTAGGCAAGAGGCCAGCATTTTCTAGAAAACTGATATCTTTGATTTCAGGAAGTCTTGTGTGACAGAATCACAGCCACATTTTGTAAAGGCCTCAGAAGGCTATTCGGGATATAGAAGAATTAGAACTATTTTAATGAATCAAATGTATAAATTTTGGTGCAATATGATGAATCCTGTCTTTAAAAGAAATCATAATGAATACACAGCTCAACTAAGCAAGACTATTTTGGTTATGGGCCACCCAATGCAATTAAAAACCACAGGTGAGGGGGCATCACTGGAAGGTTTTTCCTCCCCATAACATGCCCTCTCTGAAACATTTTGTGCATTTGGCTCATGTTACTGGAGCCCAAAGGGAACTTTCACCTTCATCTCAGTCTCCGTGGCAAGAACTTCTCATTATTCTGATTATTGCATTGGTGATAATAGCGAGTAAGATAAGCAACAAAATATCTAAGAATACCTGATCTGCTTGCAGCTGTCATTCCAAATAGAATAGTTAAGAAATAATACTAAAGGGAGTGATCAGTAGTTACTGCTGGATGCTCTGGTCTCTCCACAAGCATTAGAGATATTGGGCCTGTCAGCTCACTTTTACACTGCTGCAGTTTTCTGTTATGCACCCTGGCTCGTACAAAAGACAAGAACAAATTGTTCAGGAAATTATATGCAGTCTGGGCAAGCCAGGGAGAATCAAAATGTGGACTACATTTTATGACTTTTCATTTCAATTTTAATTTTTTTCCCCAGAAAGTTTAAGAATTTCGACTTGTGGGGTCAGTTGTGCCAAGATTTTGTCTTTCATGAATGAAACCAAGTCTTAGACAAAGATGACATATGGATGTTGTGTGGGTGAAAGGTTGTGGCATAGCCACCTGCTAGCACAATAAATGTCTATTTCTGGTTTAGCAACCCATCCTTGTCCTCAGTCCCAGGAAGGATAGGGGAATGTGTCCAGTGATTTTGGCTGTTTATGAAAGGGCAGCTGTTTCCTTTTAGAAATTTCAAGCTAGATTTAGTCAACTAAAAGGGAGAGGACATAAAATAGGCCATTTCCTGTACAGTAGACTAAATTAAAGGCTAGAACAACAGAAGCAGATATTAGTGTCTGAGACTAGCACTCAAAAGCAGTAAAACAAGGAAGTCTTGGTTCACATTCCATCATAACATGAAGAAAATCAGATGAGAGGCAGAGTGGTTGGTATACTCAAGACATAAGGCAATTAGGACTCTGCTGCAACAATAGAAGACAGAATCCCTCTTACTCTAAGGACTTGCCTATGTCATATATACACTTGAGGGCTGTTTAGTTTTTCTTGTTGTGTTCATGGTGTTTGAATACAGCTTCATACAAAATGAGGAGCAGTCTAAACAATTTAGTAACACACACTTGACAGCAATTACAATAAAATTATTGAGTTAATTCAAAACATATTTAGATTGTTAAATTACTCTCCTCCCAGCTTATCCAGAAATCGTGTTTCGATTTAGTCAAAATGCAAGAAATATAAATATTTTGAAAATTAATCTTCACAGTGACCAGCACAGCAAAATCAATCTGTATCTCTCATTTGGAATTATTCTTATTATAAAAACAACAACAAAATGCATTTCAGTTATTAACACTGTATTCCTTAGCAGTCCCATGCAACACTGTAGTTTGTGCAGGGCTACCAGGGCTACCACTTGCCAAAAGAATTTGAGATACTATAGTTAGTGTCATAGTTTTACTGGTCCAGATCTTATTGTGCTGTTTGCGTTTTTTTGGGTTTTTTCCCTGATAATTATTTAAATCTTGTAGAAATGTTGACTAACATCTCATCTACAAGAGAAAATGACTTCAAGTTGTGTCAAGGAAGGTTTACATTGGATATTAGGAAAAACTTTTTCACAGAAATAGTGGTCAAGCATTGGAACAGGCTGCCCAGGGATGTAGTTGAGTCACCATTCCTGGAGGTATTTTATAGATGTGTAGATGTGGCACTTAAGGACATAGTTTAGTGGTGAACTTGGCAGAGCTAGTTTAACAGTTGAACTTCATGGTCTGAAAAACCTTTTCCAAATGAAAGAATTTTGAGGCCATTTCTTTAAAATATTAAAAAAAAATACTACTGCATTTAGTTTTTTGAGTTTTTTGTTTATGTCTTTGAAATATAAATTGCATCCTAAGAAAAAGAGAAAACTGAGTGATATAGCTGTTATTCTGGTTCAGACCTACAGTTACGGTTCTCCAGAATTTTCACTTGCCAAATATGATGGAAACTAAACAGACTTCTTTACTTATTTTCCTTGGACCTAATATTGGAACTTGAAAAGAGTCCCAGAAGTAAAAAGAGTAGTCCAAGAGATGTTTACAAGAAGTGAAAAATTTAGAGATCAGTATGTAAGAACGATGGAGTGATTTTCCTTACTTCTACTTAATCTCATTTTATAAGGCTTTTTTTCCTTTCTGTTATTGTACATGCACCACCAAGAGAACATTCTTGTAGAAAATTTATGTGTTAACAGCCTAACTGTCCAAATAACTAGGTATCATTTCCTAAAATAAGCATGGAATAAAAAAAAACACCCAAGGCTTTCTCTGTAATGAATGTTACTGAATTTTTCTTTGTAGCATCTATTACATTAGATAAATAACAAAGAAAATAATTATGCAATTAAACAATGAAACAAAAAAAAGAGAAAAAAATCAAACCAACAAAAAACCCAAAAAACCCCAAAAACAAAACAAAAAACCAAACAAAAACAAACAAAAAACAAAAACAAAACAAACAAACCCCCCCCCCAAAAAAAAAACCCACCAAAAAACAGTAAGTAAAAAAGCTTAAATAAATCGCACTTTTGTTAAATACCAAAAAGATCATTAAGAAATTACAATGACATGCTGTAAGATACTTTTAGTAGAATTGACAGCACTTCAAAGTCTTCTATTTCAGTACAAACATCTCTGTAAAAAGAATCATAGAATCACAGAAACAGAATCACAGAATGTACTGAGTTGGAAGGGATCCACAAGGATCATCAAGTCCAGTTCCTGGCTTGGCACAGCACCATCCCTAAGAGTCACACCACGTTCTTAAAAAATATGTATGCCATATCAGGATTTTAAAGTTTTAAGGGAATGCTTAAAATTACAATGTCCAAAGTCATCACAAAGTCTTTTATACTTCTAAAAGTATTTTGAGTTCCTCTCTGAGAATGCTGAGAAGAAGCAAGAGATTTTTTTTTATAGGATTGGTGTGTTATAGTTTGGTATCGGTCTGGATTTTTCCCTTTTATTTTTTTTTCTTTTTGACAGTGCGGAAAAGTTTGCAAATAAGTGTTATATTTTGCAGAGAGAGGCATATTTCTAAAAAGTCTTCCTCCTCTTAAGCATCTCTTAGACAGTTATACCTTCTTTTTGAAAGTCTGTCTCTCCCTCTCTCTCTGCTGACAGTAAGAGTTTGTGTAAAAACTTAATTTTTTTGAGAAAAGAGACTAAAAGCCTAAGTTCTAGGGATCTAATATGAAAAAGATTAAGCCTGCCCAAGACACAGATTCCAGATCTGCTGTTAGGTTGTCCCTGCTTCATTTAACATGGGAGTAGGAGGTTCCAGATGTGCTCAGGCTATGCCTTTGGCATGTCCTAAGAAACAAAATTACTACAAAAACAGAGATTTAGAAAATCAAGGGCATCCTACTCACTCCAGTTGTTTTCATTCTGAGAGCTTACTATGCCCAAAGGCATGACATTGCATCATGGAGGTCTAGAGTCCATGGCATGTTGGAGAGACTACAAGAACCCAGACTCACAGTAGGAAACAACCCAGTGTGAGACTGGACATTCCAGGGCCAACTGCACCAGAGTGATGGGCTCCTCTCACCACTGAGCTGCACTTCTGCCAAGCCAGGAGAACCCTGGTGGGCCTGCCTATGTTTGTGAGCAGGTTCAGTCGCCCGAAATACATCTCTTTTTAGCTTGTCTGAGAATCACTCCTCCTAAAATGAGTGAAAATAGCAGATATTTACGTGTGTCAGGGGACTCAGGCAAATATGCCAGAAATTGTAGAATATCAGCTGAGATGTGGTCCCCAATGCTACACATAATTACATCTCTAAGGAATGGATTTTTCAATGAAAGAGAGGAAGGTATTTTCTGTTTTCTATGAAAAAAGATGAGGGGTTGCGTTATCTGATGCACTTTGTCCCCTTTTAATGTCATATTATGCATTCTCAATTCTTAAAACCAGATAATTGCATTTTTTTTACAGCTACCTTATCTATAAATAC
>VXBI01012393.1:24689-80405 GCA_013397375.1 Toxostoma redivivum | reverse complement strand
AAAAAAAAAAAAAAACAAGCCATGAAATGGAGTATTTTAGAACTTTCTCACAAATTGCCAATAAATTACTGCCCACCACAGGTAGCAGCACCCAATAAAAGAGCAATACACACACCTTTTTCCTGTGGAATTTGTCTATCTCAGTGGCTGTTGGGAGGCAATTATGTACTCCTGATGTATTCAAAATTACCAAAAACATATCAAAATAATGAAATAATAGCAACAATAATACAAATGGTTTAATAAATAATTATTTTGTAATTACATTGCAAGAAACTTCAGCTAGACGCCTCTGAAAATGTTGTAAAGGTTGCCCTGCCTCAGTGTCTTCACTCAACCTTTGCTAAGCATAATACTCAGATCACATGGAGGGCACCAAAGAAGAAACAACCTTAATTATTAACCTAGTCAGTTTGGAATGTTTTCTATAAAAATGCCAAGTGTGTCGAGCATAATGTCACTAGTTTATTGAAAAATGATGACTTTCTCAGGGACTACTAGAGGCTTTTATGCACAATATTTTTCCCAGCTGTTTTGAGCTGTGCTTTTATTTGTCATAGAATATTTGATGCTGTGGCTAGAAATGCCACATTACCAAGGGTAGAACCAAGAATTTAATCAGGAGGATGTGACACTTAGGGCAGAATTTTTTGCAAGGATATTAAGCTGACCATATTTTCATGCTCTGCTTTTCTTTCTCGTCTTTTCCATGCCAATCATTGAATGCGGCTTTTCCAACGCTTTCCAAGGCGAAGCACCGACCGTTCTCCTTTGTGCCAGAGAACCTGTCAATCCACGGTGAATTGTGTCAGCGATGCCCTTCCATGCCCCTGTGCTCAGTGAGCAGCTCAGAGCAGTCAGGCAGAGCTCCCAGAGCAGGTCCTAGACCAGCCCCAAGCCGCCGCTGGCGCGGTTTGTTGTGTATGGCAGGAGCTGGCGGTGCCCGGCTCTGTCTGGCTGCCCTACCTGCAGGGCACGGCCAGGTTCGCATCCCCTGCTGCAGCTGGTGCAGCAGCACACAGCCCTGCAAATTAAAACCACCAGGAAGAAATATGCAAGGCATGAACAGTTTCAAGAGCTCAAAATATTTAAGCTGCTGACAAGTAAAATATGTATCTGGAAGAGGAAAAGGGTCCTGCACTGGACTTAGAGTAATAAGGACTACAATTTTCTGCAGATACACATTTTCCCTATTCGATTTTTTGGATATACATATATTATTTGCTTTGAACAATGAGAAGAAATAATAAAATAATAATGTTTTCCCTTCTTCAAAACATTGTTTTTGTAAATTATGTTTGTTAATGAAAGTTTATTTTTCCTCCAGTATGAAACATAAAAAAGGTGACAGCAAACGCCTACATTTGTCTCTTTTTAGTGCAACAAATATTGAATAATATTAAGTTTCTCAACATGTTAAGTATCTCACATAGAATGATATAAAACTGTACAGTAGGAAGTTCTTTTGTTGTAGTCTCTGATCCTGATTCAAAGGCAGTTCAAAGAACGACAAACATGAAAGAGGCAATTGTTTATGTCCTCTAATTAAAAAGGATAAAATTCAAAATTTGAGATAAAATTTCAAGATAGATCTATTCTTTAGGGGGCAAAAAAACCAAGAAAAATAAAACAATAATCTTCTATAAGCATTTGATAATGAAGGAAATATTTTAAAGGTAATAAAAACATGAGTCATTCTATTTTCACAGCATATTCATAGCTCAAGAACTTGATTTAAAACTCCATTTCAATGGAAGACAATTCTAGTGTTTGTATGAATTTGACCTGTACTGAAACTTAACAAAGTATTCATATCTAATTCAAGTAGAACTTTCTTATTGAAAAACTGTTATATGATCAACCCATCACTACAAAAATATTATATTGTTATATTGTATATACAATTTTGCTAACATCAACAACCCAGTTCATGGTATAAGGTGGCCCAGAAAGTGAGCAGAAGAGTAATATTTTGATACTAAATTAATTGGTCAGAAGTATTAATTTAGTCAATACTTGGTGCTCCATTAGGATATTCTACTAACTATCAGAGGTGTTGCCCCTCACAGGAACACTTAAAGAGAGAGATAGAGCACCATTTCCAGAATCCATCACTGAATCTACAGATCTTAAGGACAGTCCATTGAACACAGGACTGGGATGCATACTACTATAAAAAATATTTTACTAAATTATAAAAACCAGAAGTGGTGTCATATGAGGATATGATAAGTAGAGATGCACACCTAAATATGCTGCAAGACTGTTATGTCAGAAAGATCTGATCTAAACTTTATTGAACTAAATAGGAACTGTCCACAGAACAATCTGGATTGGATTCTAATTTGTCATGGAATAAATGATAGCAAATGTAGTGTTAAGATATTACGTTCATACTGTGATTTTGATTTCTCTCTCTTAATTTGGATTTGGTCTTTTTAAAACATTACTAAGCTAAAGTCTGCTTAGTCTGCTAAATTTCAGCCAGGCCTTTAAGAAGGCGTAAGATTATATTTTCCAGACAGAGTAAGTTAGTTAGTTGGTTCAAGTTAAACTTTTATGTTTTAAAGAATTATAGGTGCCATTCTTAATGGAGCAGATGTAGTATTATATATTTTCCTTATGGTCTGATGATTTTCCTTCATTAGGGAGATCCTCAGCACTCCCTTCAGTAATGAACCAAACTCAGGTAGCAGGGAAATTGAAGCTTACTTTTCTGCAGAGGAGATAGTCTTTATTCTATTGTTTGCCTTCCTAATTGTGTGGATTTTTTCTATGCTTCATATGTTGTTAATTGCTTTACTGGGCCCTATGTTATCAAATGACTCATTAAAATGGTAGATTTTGCTGCCTTTAAGTCCTGCTTCTAAAAAATGACATATATTTATAAACATGGGGCTAAATTTTGTCACTTTTTCTGACCTATATAGTAGGTTTTTAAGTCTTTGTTTTGATTTCTGTAAGAAATGTGTACATAATGGAAGAGATAAATAACAATGAAAATCTGTTCAGTACCTGATGATAAGAAGGCTAAAGTCTAGATATCAGTTATATCAGTTTGTATATTTCAGAAAAAAGACATCAATATCTTCCCAAAAGTCTATTTTATTTCAGTACCCTGAACGAATACTTATTAAGTCAGAAAAGAAGTAGACTGATGCATAAATAATAATTTAAATCTAGGCCATTTAAAAGTTTTTCCACTGATGCAATCTGTATTCATTACATGTATCTTCCATCATTTCCTAACATGACATACAGACCAAAAAATCCTGGGATATGCAAACATGGTACATGAGAGTCATCCAATGCTGAACTTGTATATTTATTCATTCTTTTGCATATTTAATGTTTTTTCTTCTTTCCTTGTACAGCTTTGGCTCATTTCAGCATCCACCTGAAGAACTGGGAACAAATCTTAATTTTATTCACTTTCACTAATCTTTGAGGCATAGTGGCCTTACAGTCATCACAGTGAAGTTACACAGTGACTTCAATAATACTAAACTTCAGTAATAAACTTCAACAATAACTCACAACAAATTTCTTTTATCTGAACTTCAAACAATAGTTGCTAGAATTCCATTACTGTAGCAATGTCAAGTAAGGGAATTTTTGTTAATTAAATTATGTTTAGATAATATTTTAAGATATTTAAGTCATACAGTCCACAATTCTGTAATCTTAAACATTTTTGTCCCTATTTCTTTGAGTAATACAATTATCATTTAATTTCAATTTTTTTCTAATAGGTCCATTTCATCTGGAATATAGGATAATTTCACGCATTTACTTTGAGTAAAGAGTAACTTACTGTCCCAGTTCTGTTCTAGACTTTGTTGCTTGAACTTTTCTGCCTTGTCAGGGATCAGGTATCTCTTATGTGTTTGTTTTCAGACTAAACACATTAGCCTTTCTGATGTCCACTGACATTATGGTATCAAACAATAGAAACTTTTTGAGATATGGCACTGAAAATCAACATCATTCTAATTCAAATCCCGGGGAATATGTCTATTCACACAGCTGCAAAACATAAAACTCAGGTCTGTCACAAAGTACAATCCATAAATTTGATAGAAGAAAGGCTTTTTTAACATTAAGTCTCTTCATCTAAGAATAAAATGTCCACTACCTCTTGAACTCTAATGATTTTTTTTCTCAGTCCTGTTTATTTTTCCTGCCCTTGTTTTACCTCAACCTTTTCCTTATGTTCACCTTGTACTTTTTTTGAGTTGATTATAGCATGCCAAAAAGTACTTGGCTAAAAGTCAGCATTTTGAACATTTTAAGCCAAGAATTTCTCAGTTCCAAGCTTTAAAAGAGTCATCAGAGCATCTCGTCCTTGGCTTTCTTAAAGGTTTCAGAAGTGATTTATATTGGTTTTGATTCTTCTGTAGATGTCTGCAGCTTGATAGACTTTCAGAGCTCAGGGCACTAATTCTGCTGTTGCTGGACATACTAGTACAAGAATTAGCTAGTGTTTCTAGCTAGACTATTAACACTACCCAGAATAGATGGAAAAAAACAACACTTCTTATCTGGAGTTTCTGATTAGGCCTGTTACAGACAATTAAGAAACTGTCACATTACCTCTGAATTGCTCTTCTCCAGTTGTTATAGGTGCTTTATGTGACATGACTTCTGTTATTTATAGTGCATAAAAGAAAAGAATACAGGAATTTAAAAGTCAGTCGCTTTTATAAACTCACATATAATTATTGGAGTTGTGAAAGCCTGTCTCTCAGGGGTCTAAACCTCTGCAAAGAGTCAGCAACAGGAGCACTTCTCAAAAAGGTGCTGTATTTTTGAAAGTATAAATAGCTAAAAAAGCAAAATAGTCTATGATCTATCAAGAAACTCTGGGAAGTAAAAGATTTAAAATAGTCTTTACTGAGATGGCTTTTAGGAATAGAGGAAATAGAGGAAATAGAGTTAAATCTAGAATTCTGCAAAGAACAGACATTTTGTAATTTCAAGCATAATTTCTTTCAAAGTAACAGTAAATGCTGAAATAACAAAATTCTACAAAGCAACCTCATATATCCAATCATCACTATACTTCAATATCAATTATTTTTTTAATGTAGTTGATGAAATTTAATATTAAATATAATTGCAGTTTCAGAATTAAAGGAATAAAAACAACAGAAACTTTTACCATTGCTGATTTTTTTTTCTTTTTTTTTTATTGGAAGTAAAGTTCCAAGAGTTTCTAAGTGTTGAAAGGTATTTAAATTGTCACATAATTTCAAATTTTCAAAACCTTGTTTATGTCAAGGTTTTTTCTTAGCCTATTAGTGACTTTTTAAATAATTATATTTTAAACCTTTAAATCAGATAAATACTTTCAATTTGGCAAATAGTCTGAGTAAAATTGCTTGAAGCAACTAGGGGATTAAGTTAGTCAGTGGTATTTAGTTATCTCAGTTACATATTTTAAAGTCAATTTTTATATTTAATGATCATATAGTAAATATTTTTATGTAATGCCTATAAATGAATTTGTAAATACACACACATATAAAATATGAATATTTTATGTATCTTATTCTTATATAAACTTAATAATGTAGATTTTATAAGAGACTAGTATCTCACAGGCAACATGGCTTTTTAAGGTCACCCTTTAAAATCAGAACAACCATTTTAACAAAGTGCTTCATAGCAATTCCAGTTTTGAACCAGAAGAAACTATTTTCTTAGATAATGATGCTAGCAAGGTTTCAGGCAGTCTGAAGATGCTCTGGTCACCAATTTCTGCTAAGCTATTTTCACCTCAGAAGCAGGATTGAGAGAATGCAAGAGTCAGAACACATCTGCACATAGGAGATCACAATACTTAGTCCTAAATTAACTGTGTGATCCTCAAAGAGAGATGCCCTGAAGTGACCATATTTTCAGAAACTAATGGTCACAGATTCTGTTGAGTACTTCACAAATATATGTGATTTTAAAAATTTTCATTTTATGTTTTCCCTTTCCCATCATTTTCTTCCCTTCTTTCTTTTCTCTTTCTAATTTCTTTATTTCTTGCCTGCTTGTGAAGGATGTGTATCCTTTATCTTTGAAGAATATTTAACAGAAATTCACTATAAGTAGATTCCATTATTACCTCTAAATATATATACTCTGTCAATTTTCATGCATTCATATTTTCCAAGTGAAGGCATATGTAAGGAGCTGCAAAAAAAAACCCTTTTAAATCTTAGCAAACATTCTCCAGAACTCTTGAAAATGTTTTTGAAGTGGGTATCATTGAAACACCGTCATGAAGTGTTTTATAATGACTTTCATACCATGAATCATACAGATGTACTTCTTCAACTGGTAGTTTACGTTTGAAATTTTTTTTTGCCTTTTTGATGTACCTGCTTTTCTCTCTTTACTCATCCTTTTTAAATTTAAAGGAGAAAAAGGTATCAATTATTAGTCATCCAGATGTCATGGTTTAACCTCAGCCAGCAACTAAGTGTCACTCAGACACTTACTCCCCTGTCTCTGATGGACTAGGGAGGAGAATAAGAAAAAAAAATGTAAAAAGCTTAGGTTAAGATAAGAAGAGTTTAATAATTGAAACAAAATAAAATATAAAAATACTAGTACTAATATTAATTGTAATAGAAAAGGAAAGGGAAATAGGAATACAACCCTAGAAACAAGTAATGCACAATACATTTGCTCACCATCTAATGACTGATGCCCATCCCATCCCCAGCAATGATCAGTCACTCACAGCAAACTCCACAACTAGTTTATATACTGGGCATGGTAGCCTGTGGTGTGGAATATCACTTTGGCCAGTTTGGACCAGCTGTCCTGACCATGCTCCTTCCGAGGTTCCTGTGTGCCTGCTCACTGACAGAACATGAGGCACTGAAAAGCCCCATTGACTTAGGGTCACCACTACTCAGCAACAGCCAAAATATCCATCTGTTATCAACACTATTCTCATACTAAATACAAAGCACAGCACTTTGTCAGCTGATGTGGAGAAAATTAACTCTGTCCCAGATGAAACCAGGACAGTATCCATCCCTTATTCCATATCATTTATGTCGTGTCAAGTCCCACACTTCCCAATACCCACCACGTTTCCTGTCTTTTGATACACACAAATATAATTTCCATAGTCTGTGGACTATCCCTGTAAAAATCCATTGAGTACATCTAGTCCATGAACTTGAACTCTATCATAACAGTCTTTCAGACAGCAAAAATTGTGTGGTGTTATATTTTTGCATGTTCAAGTCAATTCTGATTCTATCACTGCTATACTCATCTGATTTCATAAAATTTCTTTCTTCATTAATGTGATGATGAGAAAGGAATCAAATTCAGTTTCCCAGACCTGGTGTGGTTAATATGGACTCTACAAGGCACCCAGTGTGATGATGTCATGATAATGATTATATACAGTGTTAAAAAGCAATTATTATTGTTGCCATTGTCCTGATTATTAATTTAGCATTCATGTATAACTGGCTGCTCTTATGTGTTTCAGAAATGAAAGATAGCTGCTAAAATGTTTTGGTAACCATCCATGTCCTCTAGTGAAGAAAGATGCGATATAAATGTCTTTGATTATCACAGCTTTCACCAAAGAAAATATAGCAGGAAATATTCAACAGGTGGCATATTCTCAGTCGAAACTTGCAACGAAAGTATTATTAAATTCAATACAATAATGTCATTTTCATTCTCTGGAGTTCTTATTCTCAAGAAAAGAAAGGTTTTTTTTCACTTTTACAATATAGTTGTATTATGAGTATTTCTCTCATGTCTTCAATTTCAGTTAAAACACTTCCTGGTGTTTCATTCAGATTCATTTAATTGAAACACTCATTCATTTGGGAGAATTGAATATCTGAAGAGGTATCACCCCATATTTGGTCTACAAATGGTATAAGGTGATATAGCTATTAGCTAAGTATCACTCCACTATTTTGTCAAAATCTAAAATAATCCTACTGATCATTAACATACTGAACTATTTCAACAAATTTCAATGTTAGTATTCTTGTCTTCTGTAGCTTGTTCTGTAAAATAATTCTTGTTTATAAGCTTTGCCATGTGTTACCTTTACTTCAATATAAGTTTCTTCCTCAACTCTCAGCCTAAAAATCTTGATTTATTAAAAAAATATTTCAGTGAATAAAATTGCAGATTTATAGGGTTGGAAGAGACAATGGAAGTTTGTTTAATTTATCCTTATGTCTCAATACAGGATCATCTTAGGTCATGGAGACAGATGTTTGTGCAACTTCCAACAATAAAGGCCAGCAGTCTGCTCCAGCTGTTCTGCAGACTTTTGCAGTGTTTCACTGTCTGTATCGTCAGAAAGTTTTTCCTCATGACTACCCTTAATATCAGCTTGGTTCAGTGACATGAACCAGAGTTAAGCATGCAGTTCTTACTGAATGTCAGTGAAAGACAGTTGTCTTATTTCCCCATACCACATATGCCTTTAATCTCTTTCTATACTTATAATCACAATTACATATTGATTTGGGCATATTTTAATAAGGTTTATAATAATAATAAGGTTTTCTCTCTGAAAAAAGACATTTTTAATCTGTTTAATTACATCTAGAATATTTAGAGTTGTTACAAATAAGTAACTGTAAAAATGATCCATTAGACAACAAAGCAGCAGGTATGAAGATCTTATAGTAGAGGATGAAGCAATAGTTTCCTTTAATAATACTTGGAACAGAAAGCCAACACTTACTCATTATGGCACATCAAACAGCCTTTGGGCAGCAATTTCAGAATTCAGAGATGTCGGATTATCCAGTCAGGTCTCCTGACTACAGGATTTTAGCAAAATAATCATGACCCATAAGAGATTCACACAGAAGAAGAATGCTACATTAATTATCTGTGCTTGTCCTTAGACTATTTTTGTCCTGACTCTGCATTTATATGCAACTGCTGGTCCATTTCCATAGACTGATTCATCCACCGTTGTCTTCTAATATGGACATTTTTACTATCATAGGATCTCAGTATCAAACATTGCATCATGCTTTTTTCCCATCTATCATTCTCTTCACAACTTAAAATACTTGAAATTATAAAAAACACATTCAAAATAGTTTATCTAGTGTAGGGAATTTCAATATATGTATATACAATTATAATTAAAGTTCATTGTTGTCCTATTTTATAGATAGACATTGGCTTTCTGTCCTTTTCCAATTTGAACGTTAACAGCTTCAGCAGCCATTTAAATTCTATATCAACTGTTTCTGCAGAGCTTTCTACTATCTGTTTGGTTTTCTTATTAATTTATTTCTATTGTACACAACTTTAATGAATGCAATTTATTTGTATAATGGACTTATGGAACTATGACTGTCGATTACAACACAATTCTTACCCTAAATATTTAGAAAACTACCTCAGCTGCAATAAGACACAATATAGCTAAAATACTCTTTTTGCTATCAAACTCCTTCTGGTAGATTTTCTACCTAATCTTTCACAGTTTCTTAAAATCATTCATTAAAAATGCAATGGTACAATCATGTTACAAAATTCTGTATGTTTTAAAGCATATTGTGTATAGAATTCTGAAGTTTTATGTTGGTTGTCTGAACACTGAAGGGACTGCAAGTTTCATCAAACACAGCCCTTGATTGTGCCTGTGCATGGAGGCCTAGAAAAAAATATCAGAGCAGGCACAATATATGGTAGCATTTTTCTGACTAACTTTCCTCTTTCTGGTAATTGGTGGTTCAATAATTTCTTGATAATATAAAACAGGGTCATTTTAAATCACATTAATTATTTCACTTTCATGGGCTTGTCCAGCCTATTCTCTTGAGGGTATGTAAGTATTCAACAATCACAGCATTCTTCATCGGGGAGCTTTTCATTTTCACAATGTAGTTTGAGATGAACCATTTTTCTCTGTTCTTCCAAAAACCTGTTTATGAACTTTAGCTCCCATTCTTTTAATGGGAAAGTGGGAAAACATGATCTTTATCTATTAGAGCCCTTTAATGTCACTCACATCTCCTCGGACACATGACAGATCTCCCATTTTCCAGCTTGGCATCCATGTTTATGTAGTCAGTCCTCCAATGCGAGCCCTGGCGATGTATGGAGGTATAAATGTAGTTCTTTATTCACAGATCAGTATCTTGCTACGTGCTTTTTGATCTACATATAGGACTTATCTGACATTTTCCTAAAACTGTCTACTGCATGTTCAAGCCTGCAGGTTAAGGTCATTTTGTCACAAGTTTCATTTTATTCTCGGTTACAGTGGGTTGCACCTGGTCAAGCTCAGATACCAAATTTGCCTGCAGTTGTTACCAACAGTCCTCTTATTTACACTGCTTGCATAAACTAAAATAATTTTTAAAATCTTTAAACTTATATTCTTGTAGATTACTTGTGAATATGCAGCATTGTTTCTAGTAGAGACTGCTCACATACTGCACAGGTTGCCTTCCTTAATTGTGGAAAATGACTAACCTACAATCAGTCCTTTTCTGTCTGGTAATGAGTTGTTTTATCCATTCAGTGCTCTCTGTTATCTTCTAAGAGTTATTCAGTCCTTTTCACAAACATTAGTATGGGATCTTGAATGGTCTCCAAGAAATTAGAGTACATTTATCACTTATCTGTTGATTACTCTAAAATTCTTTTTTGGTAAATCTTATAAATTTGATTAATTTTTAAAATAATTTATCTTTTTTAATAGTTATATTGAAGCCCTAAAGACAGTATTAAAGACACAAATTATAACTTTTATGCTATTTTGTACCTGGATATATGTGCCAATATCTTTTGGAAAATAGAATTCTTGCTATAGAAGAATGCCTCTAAAATTATTCTGCTTAAAATCTAAAAGTTGGGAATAATTTTAATAATTCTTAGTTTTAAAGTTTATAAAATTTAGCTGGTATGCATTTTGGGTTGTTCTATGCTAAGATTATTTTATTTAAAAAAAATACTAAACAAACAAAATCTAAACAAGATGGCCCACCTTGTTTGTGAGCAACTAGGTACTTCATGGGACAAAAGCAGCAGTTCTCTATTAAAATAACCTTTTCTGTTGCTTTGACCTAGCCAAAGACAAGTTTAAGCTTTCCAGCTTCCATTGTAGCACAAACAATATCAGTCATAGAGGAATCATCACTGTATGCACTTTGGTACAAGGAACTTAACTATTACTATAGAAATGGAAGAAGTTTACTAGAAATACATTATTCTGCAAGAATTTAGGAGACACATTAGTTAAGCAACTCAATAAGAGCCCTCATTAGTAGTGCAAGAGCCCCCATTAGTAGTAGTGGACAAAAAAGGTAATACACTTGCAGTGCATAAACAGGGCAGTAATGAGTAGAAAACACCTGAAGTCTGAAAAAGTTCTGCAGCCTATTAGTGAAGAATGATTTTTTGTCTAACATAGGCATTTAAAACAGGCTAAAAGTTACATGCCTTGAAAGTGCCTGTTTCTTTCAGTTGCCTGTAAAGGGATCCTGCTTACCTCAGTTTTAGATGTCTGTGGAGTGGATATCTCAATGAAGTGCAATGAATCCTTTCTGCAGAGCTTACTTTTGTCAGTGTGATAGGTATATGGCATAAGGGAGTGATAATAGAGCCCGTGTTTTAAAAGAATGTTGCCAAATTGGGTGAATTGCTGAAAAAATTGAGAGTTTAAGAACTTGTCTGTCCAGGAAATTTGTGTAATGATGAGGCACAAAGAGGTGACTTTGAATGAGGTATGGCCTAAATTGGTCAAGATGTACTTCAGTCAGTAATACTGCTGGGAGGAATCCAGGGGTTGACGAGCAAATATAGGGGCCAGATGAGATGATCTAACTATCCCTATAAACCTTATACTCTTAATCTCTGTGAGAAGAACAAGGAGAAGAAGAATGAAAATAATACACTTATACTAAAATAATTTCATTTTTTTCTGGTTAAAAGCAGAAAATGTCCTCAATAGAAGCACTTATGAAATTAGCTTTACATGGCAGCAACCACTTCAGTCTGATAACAGAATAAATATTTTTTTATTCTCCAGGAATTAAAGGAAGAAGATCACTTCCATGCATAGAAACTAGCAGTGTCAACAATATGCCTATCTCTTTATTTCATATATTCCTTGGGAAAAAAATGTCTCTTAAGGAACATGTGGATTTCTTAGAAAAATCAAATTAAATTTTTGCAAATAAATCCATGCTATTTTATATTACTGAGTCATGTACAGACACTTTTTATGATGTTATATGGAAATATAAACACAATGGGTACCTCCGCTTAAATAGAATTGGTCTGTTTTTGGTTCTATATCTACCTCTCATGTACGACTCTATTAGTTCATCATTTATGAGACTGCTGACACAGCCTGCTCATGTCTACTTAGAAACTCCATGCCAGAGAGAAGCCTTGAATTGCCAATTTCTCACCCATATTTGCTGCTTCTTAACCACTAGACATAACGCCGTAACAGTTTTAAAAGGATTTTTAAAAAGGCAATAAATTATCATAGCACTTTGCTCTGACATTACATTCTTAAAGGGAAAGAATAAAACATTAACTTTTTTTTAAACTTCAACACACAAAATTAAAGGGAAAAATAGAATTGTGGGAAAACAAGTTGTTACAATGTCAAAGTGCAAGAAAGAGCAAAGTCTTCTGCTAAAGCTAATAACTGTTGGCAGAGAAAAAATTTCCAAATACAATGGAAAAAAATCTAACAGAAAAATTATTATGAGGAAATACTGTTTCTGCAATTTAATTAGCATGCTTGAGTTTAAAACAGAATATTATATTTACTTAAATTGCTATTAGAGGATCTTTTAGACAATTTTCAAATCTTTCTGTCAGGTTCTGTCAATGACTTAAATATCTTCATTGCAGAAACAGTATAGAAATAAATAAACAGAAACACAATAAAAATTTTAATCCTCTAAGCCTTGTGTAACTCTGAAAAGTCATACAGAGAACACAATAAAATATAATATAAATAAAGTCTTATTTTAATAAGAGAAACAGAGAGAACTAGATGAAAGGGCTAGATGACAATACAACAGTTTATTTTGTGAGGCAGTATTTTTTCTTACTAGAGGAAAGAGAACAATGAGTACAGCCAACATGAAAAATTTGTTCCAGTTTCAGCATGGAGAAATGTTGAAAGCTTTACAGACTACTTCTTAAATAAAGTGCAGACAAAGAAGGATTAAGATAAAAAGATCTTTCACTACTGATAATGGAGGAGTAAGAAAAGAGAAAAGTGCAAAATTATTTTTAGAAAAGGGTTCTGCATAAGGAATATCTTGTGATTTTAGGCTGAGTCCTGAGTCATTCAGAAAGTTGATGTGAATCAGATATATACTTCCAATTTGGTGTTGTGGAAAGAGGAGATAGCAGATTTTCTTAAGTAGAATACCACTAGAAATTAAAATCTCCTCCCCCTTGATCCATCTTTAGTCAATAAACCTGCTGGAAAATCATAGTTAGTCAAGATCCCACCAATGCTGAAGAAAGAATAAATAAATCCAGAGCTGTAGCTTCTCCTGAACCACGTAGTACTGAGGGAGAGGAACTGCATGAGTTTAGGGTGGGATTCAGCTCAGCCAGATCCAGCTACCTAGATGCTAAGCTTCTGATGTAAGATGGCCATTCAGGCTCTTTTCTGTATATGGAGAAGGATAACACCTCCAAAGGAGGCTTCATCTCCCAAGAGGAGACCATGCCCATCTTGCTCCATTCATGGTTTGAACAATTTCCATGTCTGGCATCAGCAAATGCCACTTGGGTGGTCAAAGTGAGATAAAATGCAGACATTCCTAACACACAAAGGGAATCCTTTACCGAGTAGGCTTAATGCCAGGTATTCATTTTGAGACCGTATTTCAGATACCTTACAAGTATTTTGTTTTCAGAGTTTTTTACTTTGCATGCATAGACATTTATTACAGAAAATATTCCTTGCTGTAGATGCAACTACTGCTGCTTCTCTTTTTAGTGCTTCTACGTGGCCTTCATCTCACCCTTTTATCCAGACATAGCTATACAAATTTGCGTCATTTCACTCTTACATTTTACATCATCCAGGCCTCTGGAGCAACTGGGACCTCCAGGAAAGCTAAAGTTCTTGCAATTTGTCTGTACTGCCACATTATTAATAACACTTGTTTAATGTTAGAGTCATATGACTGTGTTAATTTGGATCTAGATTCCTCTCCAGAGTGAGCTAAATCTATCTCTGGTGAGAATGGAGGAGTGCATGCTGGTTGTCAGTCTCCGCATTCAGTAAGGGCTTGCCTTTAGAGTGCTCATAAATACAGAATTCAGACTTCAAATTATATTTCATTCTTTTGGCTTCTTACCAGTCTAACACACACCTCAGAAAAAAACAAAACCAGACCAAAAACAAGCTGCCAGTT
Source organism: Toxostoma redivivum (assembly GCA_013397375.1). Lineage (NCBI taxonomy): Eukaryota > Metazoa > Chordata > Aves > Passeriformes > Mimidae > Toxostoma > Toxostoma redivivum. Next base: position 65,994 of record VXBI01012393.1, on the reverse strand, counting down.
TCTTATCCTATGCTGCAAGCAAAGGTTAAGGTTCCAAATATGGAAGCTGGACACTGGCTGAGGAACATCCCCAGCGCTCCCCATGAGCAGCTGCCGCCCATGACAGTCAATGTCAGGGCACAACAGGCTTTGAAAGTCAGGACCTCATGTGGCAGCCTGTATCAGTTCAGGAGGCAGTGAGAAATGCCAGACATTCCCAGAAATCTATACTACTCAGCTAGCAAGCTGTCAAATTCTGCACCAGCTGTGTGAATTTCTGAGACATCTTGTGAAAATCATATACAGACTGCACTGCAGAGGCCTCATATGGAGGAGCTGGAACAACATTCTTTATCTCTTGTACTGTGTGCTTATTTTTCCCTAGCTGAAATGTTGTGGGTGTTTATTCAAATATAAGCCTTTCAAGAGTCACACACAAGTGGTGGAGAGCTTGGAAGGTTTTCACGGCAAAATATTTTACTGGACCATATGAAGCTATTACTGGTAAAAAAGGTGTTCTTTAACTTTTCCTCATGCTGTATTCCAAGATTCAAAGCTTGGTTATTTATTTTAATTACATTCAGGTGAAAAGAAAGCCTTACTAATGTAAATGTCTGTACTTTTGTCTTTATGGCAATCAGTAAAGACTGAAACAATAGCACTAAAATATTTCTAGACATCTTCCACTCATCTTAATTGGAGGAGTTAACTTTGAAGATTAATTTAAATGACAACATTTTTAACTATTTCACTGCTACTTGTCATCTCATCATCCATCAACTGTAGATGAATGTACCTGTCATACTATGATGTTTTATTAATTTGAAAGAACATTTCGTAGAAATATGACAGTAGGTTTGCTTAGAATATGCAAATAACAATGCCGTTTACTGCACATTCTTTCAATCACTTGGATAATTGGGATTCTTCTGTTGCTCTGAAAATTAGAGTAAAATGGTGCTTGTATAGCCAACAGCTGAAAGAAGTATGACTACTGGAGAGCAGCTTGCTTGCTATGAGTAGCTATTTCTGCAGGGCTTGTCACCTGCTTTGGGCTTAGAAACAGGGAAAAGTGAGGAGAACAGGATGATCCATACATGCTAGAAATATTGGTTAGTATTAACAAGAAAGCTAATTGAAATATTATTTTTCTGCCAAAATGCTATTAAAAAAAAAGTTGTTAAAATTAAATTTGATCATCTTAACTGCCTATCATATGAGGAAAACTGGTTTAGAGCTAAGTTGCAGCACGTATTTTAAAGCAATACTTTTTTGTTTACTGAGATTCCTAAGATATGTCACAGTTTTTGTGTGACGTAATTTCTAACTAAAAAATGTTATCGATATTTAGAAACTATGGGGTTTTTATTCCGGATCTTAAGGTTAATTTTCTCCTTATTGCATGTAAAAATTGAAAGAAGTTAATGTTCTGTTATTCAGAGACGAAAGAAGGATATGAGGTTGTTCATATGTGCTTTTCTTCATTTATAAGACCAAAATTTATCACACTTACTAGAGAAATGTTTTAATTTGATATGTTTTTTAGGAAAAAAAAAGTATTATTCTAGTAAACTCTGAGTTAGAAAATGCATCCCTGTCCAGAAGGTTTTATGTCTTGAGTAGAAAAAAAAAAAGCTGTCAGACTCCCTTAGTCACAGACCCATTTACTCAGAATTTCTTCCTGTCTTTAACCTTGGGTGTTGTTTGCAAGAGCTGTGTCCTACTTTGTACTCAATGAATATTGTTACTCTAATGCAGAAAGCAGATAATCACAGAAAGCTGCATAATTTCCCCAGGTCTTGCAACACTGTGAGGAAGTAATGAAAAGCAATTCTATAACTTCCCATGCTTTGATATTTTAGTAGCACTTTTAGTATTTAGCACTTTTGATATTTTAGTATCACTTTTCCTGTTGTCATTTTTACACTATTTCATTATCTTCAGAAGACTGTTGATAAGAATTCGGTGACTCTAAGTTCCACAATGAAGGAAGCAGCATTATCGTCTCAAAAAGCTATCATAACTACTATTAATGTGTTTTCATTTTTGAAGTCAAACCAGAGGTAATACAAAAAGGGCTTATTCAACATTAGCCAATATTGCTTCACTTAGTTACAGACCCCAGGTCTTCTGGTCACTGTCACTCTTTAACACCCTTCTATATCTCCTGTATCCACTTGCTGGGCTATGATCATTCAAAATACCTGAGTTGTCTTTCTATATTCAGCTGTGTTGCTCTCATCGTCCACTACATTGAGAAAGAACAGTTCTGCTCTCTTGTCCCTCCTTGCCTCTTGGCCTCTCCTTGTCTGCCTCTTCTTGTGATCCTACAGATTCCCCTCCTCCCCTGTGCCATCTGTAATGCACTTCCCAGTCTCCCTGGGCTGTTTAACTAACCAGGCAGGAAACTAACTAACCAGTTTCTGAGTTAAATCAGTTCTTTGAGTAATCTAAGAAGACCAAACTCTTTTCCCAAATGACAGATAAGCTCACCCAAGGACAGAGAGCTGATTGATTCAAGACCTTCTTTTCCAGTGGTGACAGGTTGCTATATTCCTGTTCATCCCAACTTATAAAACCATAGCTTTACTTACAGGACTGTTATATAGACAGGACTATTGATGCCGAAGGCTGAAGTCCTAATATTCGTATGGATTTGGAAAAGGTAGCTCAAGTACCCTAGAAAAACACACTTTATTTAAGATTGGGATTTGCTCTCAATTGCTTTGCTGGCACAGTAGGTCAGCACAGCTCCACCAATACAACAATGCTAAAACTAATAGGCTAACTTGTTTATGTAGCATTTTAACAAAACAGAGTTCCAGGTCTATCTGACACCGGAAATATTTCTAATACAAACAGATTTTAAAAAATTCTGATAAGTTAAATTTTGTAGCATGCTTAAATGAATTTAGGAATAATTGTAGCTATCTAGTCACAAGAGCTGTGTGTGCATATAGATGGGTATATCTTAATATATTAACACCTCAACTATATCAGGAATACAATATACTCAAATAATTTGTTTGATATGTGCATATAAATCTTCAAGTTTAATGATGGAAAGACATTAATCATGTTAACATAAATGATTCATCCTGCTCTAAACAGAATTTCTTTTTTTATAATCTGTTACTTATATTTATTGATAGGGAAAACAGCAGGCAAGTGAAAAGCTTAAATAGGTGAAGCAGACTGAAATTAATTAAACAGACAGTGCTAGTTGAAGCATCTGCAGAGTGCAGAGGACCCTGACCTGGGAACGGCACTTACCCTCAGGCCCCATGGCACAGACCCGCTGTCAGATCTAACGGCCTTTGTTAACAACAAGCTTATTGGTGAGATCAGTCACAGGGAATCAGTTTTGGCTCATTCCAAGGCAGTGAGGTTTTGTTTGTAGATGTCAGGAGGGATTTAGCAGAGGAGAGTATATAGAGAAATAGCCATAGGATAACTAATTAAATTGAAAGATTTCCATCCCGAGTTGGAGGAAGATGCTTAAGCTCAAGGGACTCACAGCCCTGGAAGTCACATAGATTGTTCTGAGACTTTCCCATCACTTTAGAGGAACTGACTGTTCAAGGTGTAAACAACAATATTTGGCCTCATCAGATGTTCCACTGCCTAACCTGGAAGGAAAAATATTTTCTTTCAAAAATAAACAAAAAATATAATATGTAAGCATGAAAATATTTCTCCTAGACTACTGGTCAAAAAATAATCCAATATATGCAGGTGTATGAACAATGTGAATGAACATGGGCTTGTGGGTTGGTATGAGTTATGTTTGCCCTACACTTTTATCAAATTAAAATAATTTTAATAAAAACAGAATAAAGAAAATAAGTTTGCAAAATGATGACTGAAAATCCCCGCGGGATTATAAAATATTTGGGGTAAGAACCAATATACTGCACAACAAAACTATGTAGTTTGCTGCTGCAATAAGTTGTTTTGCTTTTCTTTAGAGAAAGGGAGAAGAAAATATTGATCTTGACAATTATTCATTTTCTTTTTTTCTTCAATGACTGAAAAGGGATCTTTACAAGGCTTGAAGTGTTAAAGTTTTTAAATGGGGAGCAAAAAACCTCACCAAAAATTGCCATGAAAACTTGAATCAGTACCCTGAAGAACTGGAGAGCAGGGAATAGTAGACAGACAATAAAGGTTAGAGAGACTATAAAGGTTTGAGAGACTCAGCTAAAGCAAGGAAAAGCCCTTCTGGAAACAGTGAAGCTGATAAAGGCTGGCTTTTTGTCTGGCTGGTTGTATTCTCTGGTAAATAAGTCAGAAACTCTGATCAAAGCTTTTCCAGCATTTAAAAAATTGAGTACCTCTGTCTGCCTTGTGAATTCTCATGTCTAATAAAGAGTAAGTTCTCAAAGCACCTTCTTCATAGGAGTTACTAACAGAGTTGCCTAACTTTATCAAATTTTTAAGAACCCAAAATTTTTCAGACTTCTTCCAATCTGTCAAAATTTATAATTAGTGAGCAGGTTCAAAAACTAGGCAACAAACAGGCAACTTTAATGCTTAATAGATTTCTTTTTACAGAAACAGATAAAAAAATAGATTTTACAATCAAAATAATACAAATCTCAGACCCGTCAAACAAAAATAAATGCAAAAAAATAAAATTTCTGAGGTCATTTTGTTGATGGCCTTTTTCAATGATAAATTTTACTAGTAATGGTGCACAATAATTAGAATTATAAATAAATTATGCATTAAAAAGCTATTTCAAATTTTTATGTAACAAACTCAATGTATCGAGGAATGTAAGAACAGCCCTTGGTATTTTCAAAGTAAACATTGTCTTATAATATAGTATAAGGAAAGGTAAAAGGAAGAGCATTTTTTTTAAATAGCTACATCTGATATCACCATATCTAAGGCCAAAGTCAAGAAGAATGGAGCAAATATCCAATGGTTTTGTCACTCTTTTTTAAAGAGTTAAAATGTTTTTTGTCACTCTTTTGCTATTGATGTGCATTACAAGTCTATTAATGAGTCAAAAATTGTATTTTAGAATTGAGAGACCTTGACAGATTTTTTTCCCAATTAATTAAATTGCTTTTATAACTGATCTAAATTGTTTTATTTTTCATTCAGTGTCCAAATGAGTAGCACAATTTATTTAGACAGTGAAACATGAAATTTGAGAAGAGTCCCAAGATTCTGTATTGTAAAAAGTAACAAATAGTTACGTCCAAACTACCTTTTCTCTGGCACTTCTTAATTTATAAATCTCCATATCATACTCCATTATACATCTTTTGCAAATGCATAGTGTAATAGGAGAGCATAGAAAGTGCAAAAAGCCTTGGCCATCTTTTGCCATTAAATTAATTTTTCCATCTAGTGTAAAAGTTTTCCTTGGTGAGTGTCATTGGAGTGAAAGTTTCCTAACTACTGTAGAAATATTTTAAGTTTTATTGGTAAAAACAAATTAAATAGAAAATATCTGTCTGTATTTAGGTTTTCCTGGACAGATCCAAAGCTTGAAGATAATGATTAAGTAAATAATTCACAGTTATAAAATCAATCAAAATTTGAGGTTTACATAAAACCAGAAAACATTAGATTCTTTTACCAAATGAGTAACTGTGGGCTGTGTTGTATGGCATTTACAGTTTTACAAAGTTGAACTACTGGCAAGAATTATGATTAATATATGCTACCGGTTTGTTGTATCCAGTTTACAGAAAGAACTGACTGTATTCCCATCAATTTGTTGTACTCAAAAATGTTATGGCCAAAATAAGAGCACCATATATGTACAAAGCCAATTATATACTCTTAGTCTAACTAAAATATTAACTGCCTGATAAAAACAAAAGGTTATTAGACCAGCTATAATGATAAGATGGTTCAAATTGTGTATCATTAAAATGGTGCATACACATACTTTCCAGTCTCTACCTGTGCCTCAGATGTTACACTCATTCTCATAAAGCCAATAGCTTCACTCAGGGGAGAAACTACAGGTAATTTTCTGTATCTTTGCTTGGAGGGGTGCTGATGTTGGTCGTTTCTTTCTCTTTAGAATCAACTTGGAGTCAGTTTCTTCTGTCAATTGCCTTGCCCTACACCTTGCTCTTCTTTTTTTTTCCTGCAAATTATTTTTACATACAACTTTACTTTATAAGATGTGTTTTAAACATATTGCATATTTGTACCTTATTGTCCTTGTTATCTCTAAAGGTACATATACCTGACGCATGTGTTTATTCTTTTGATGACCTGGAATTGACCATTGGTGATTTGTTTACAATCATGGGCTTCCAGTATCAATCTGCGCCTTTGCTTCAGTGCCTTTGACATGATCCTGTGCCTGCTCTCCCCTTTCAACCCACCCACAGCTGCATTTTATTCTGGGGTCAAAGACAGTTCACTCTACACAGAAAGGTCCATTGATATTAGTACACATTGGTTAGAAGTATACCTATATATAACAAAAAGTATGATAACTGCACCATTGTGCAAAGCAAAGGAAAAACCAAAACAGCACATACAACAGTTCTCTGGGTACCATATAATACTGTTACAAGCTAAAACTAATTTCTAGATAGGCCAAAAGAAGTTCTGACAAAGCCTGACAGGACTTGATGCTTATTCTGTTAGCTTAGCACACAGTCTGTGACCTGTCACAAGCAACAGCAACTGCAACTCCACATTTGCTGACCTACGAGTTACATGTCTGTCTTACGTATTTCCTTTCACAATACCTGGTTTTATTGAACATTAGCTAATGCTTGTTATAACTTCCCACAGAGGCCTTATAGGAAAAGCATGTTTCTCATGGTGAAATATCTCTTTTCATGAGGAACAACATGCTACCCTCACATTAGTCCTGAAATAATGTCTTTCATGGAAATATGAAACCATCTGTCTGACAATAACACTTTGCATGACCTCACAAAAAAGCAACCTAAAGCTACATATGAATTAAGATACATACATTTCTGAATGTAAATTGTATCTTTTGTCATAGAACACTGATGATACTCAAATGGCCTCCTGCCTGTTGACTCATGTGCAATTTACATCCAATTCTTCTGGTCTGTCTCTAAGGCTCATAAATACCATTTACCTTTGAGCTTTGATCTTGCTTTTATCACTCAGTCCTCTGCTTTCTAGAATATAATTTCTATAATTATTACTCTTCCACTTCCCTCATATAACTCTTTCCTTTAGGCTTCTCCTTGTTTGACAGTTTTTCCCAGGTACTATCATAAACCAAGAGTTCTTCTATTGGATGTATCTGTTCCCACCACATCTAATTTGTTGTAGTAGAGTCTTGTTGCAGAACAGAAATAAAAAAATATTACTTCCTTCTACCTATTGTATTATGCTGAGATAACTTTATCACATACAAAACATACTCCATGAAACTGTGAATGAAACCTGGATATGATTACCTAAAAAACCTCTTCAGCAAGAGAAGTTAAAACTTAATTTGTTGAACAAGAAGGTATACCACAATAAAATCAGATATTATGAGAACATAAAAATTAGAATTTTAATTAGATTTTCAATTACTTCAGATAGTTGTGAGCATTATTAATAAAAATATGAGACTTTAAATAGCAACTGTTTTCTAAAACTGAAAAAGCAGACCTCAGCTCTCTTTCCACAGGTTGGAAAGTAATAGTATTGTGCTTAATTGTGGCATTTATTCTAATATGTTTAAAAAACCTTTTTGGAGAAGACTCCATTGACTATATTTGTGTAATTTTCTTTGACTATTGAAGAGAACTAAAGTGAATAATTCCTCACATGTTTCTACACCAGAGATGCTTAAAATTAATTAAATTAATCTCTTACTCAAATCATTCCTACTGATGAGAAAATAAGTCTTGTCCTGTAACCTAAGATGACATAGCATAAACATCTTGACGGATTGGTGAAAATTTAATGAAGTCCTAAAGGGATTTTAGCAAAATTTTCTTTTTTTTTTCTTTTTTTTTTATTTTTTAAATAAGAAAATCAAAATGTAACTGCTTTCACACAGACATAAGTAAGATCTGCTGCATTTTGAAAGTGACATTTTCATCTTAGCAGCTGAAGAAACAACTTTACAGGAGAGTGTCCGAGAACAAGAACTTCTTGTTGCAGTTGCAGATGCTCAACAGAAGACAAATCTATTCTTTCATGTGCCAACTAAAATTTTAGCATCTACTCTTAACCTTCTGATTTATGGTTTTACTCTTGGACAAAATTATTTGATTAAGTTTCCTTTCAGTTGCTGCTGAAGCTGATTTTTAGTAAACATTTACTGATAATGATATTGCTATCATATCAGCAAGGGATTTCTAAATTCAAGAATTTATTCTTTTCTCAACAGAGTGTTTTAAATCCAGAGAAGACAACCCTCTTGTAACTTGTCTGTGTATGTGGAAAACCTGCACGAATTTAAGCAGATTCTTACTGTTAAATTTCATCATTTTATACAAAAATATATTACTTTCTTTATCCCTTTCCTAAAGGAGAAGTGTTTGATTCTTCTTCATGCATTCTCACTGCATGACACTTTTCTCATATATATTTTGGCTTTTTATCCCCGTATGCAGTACTGTAAATCAAATAACTAAAAAAAGTAGGCATTAATATCATGCCTTTCTCACTTCCTTCCCTAAATTATAATCCTAAGTTTGTGAGGTCTTCTTTGCAATACATTAGAATTATTTAGGCATCAGTTTGAAATTTCATCTTCTTATTTTTTCTTTTTCTTTTTTATTTCTTTTCTATTGTTCTCTCTAATAAAAATGAAATTCCAAAGATTGAAGGGTTTACTTTTGCTTTTTCACAGGCAGCTCTGAGGCTTATTCTTTGCTGCAGATGAGTCCAAGAAGAAATTACTCTTTTAGTGTCATTGTCTGGAATGTGTCTACATGACCCCCTTCCTCGTTCAGCCTCTTCAGTTTCCCAAACAAAAGTGATCGGCATAATTAAAAATACAGGCAGTCAGTTTGAACACCGTTTTGGTCACAGGCACTACAGCTCCAGTATTCCTACCTTCCACTCTGTGAATAAAGACAATTGTGAATATAAAAGAAATAAATAGAACCAAATTATTTTAATATTCATCAAGGTAATTATAGAAAAAGTAAAAGCGGATGCAATTCCAAGTACAAGTCCATAAATTTATTTTCTGGTTTTACATTTTTATAATGTCTGTGAAAATCCTCCATAATCAATTAGTAAGTTTTGGAAACATTATGTCTTTTTTAGATTTTCCATGAGATATCTTTTTTTTTAATAAGCATATTATGCATATTTATTGCATTTTCTCTACCCCCTAGAGCACATAGGATATTGAAAAAACGCCCTGCTTTTATGGAAGTGCACAAGCTACATCCAGTGGGCAATACAGACTGTTTTGTGACATCAGAGCATCCTCCAGTTAGGCTGGAGACTTTAAGAATTAAAAAACATGTAGAGTGACCTGTCCTTTAGTTTAGACCTGTTACGTATTATATTATTCTGGTAATTTAGATTCTTAAACCAATTCTACGGACATTTAATAATAATGGAATTCTAATATGGTTGCTACAGTAGTATAACTTTGGGAGAGAATGTGGAACTTGACTGAGTCAAAAATATACTCCGTTGTGAGTATATTATTGCAATTATTCTCACAGACCAAATGACAGACAGTTTGGTCAGGAAAGAGAATCTGGCTCATGCCATGTCTTGTTGTATGCTCCAGGTACTTCAAACCTCTTCAGATTATTAGTTCTCATGTACCATTTCAGAACTGATGACTAATGTGTTATAGACAGAATAGTTGGGTCTATTGATCTTTTCCCATTTTCCTTTCTGGTTCCTCCTTGTTATGGGGTAGGTGGAGGGAATAAATATATATTAGAGTCCTCTTTATTATGTGTACATAGCTTCAATACTCAAACAACCTACTTAGAAGGTATTTCCTTTATCTTTCTGCATAGCGAAGTAGCCATTCCCACTGTCTAGCTCCAGGTATCTCTAGAATAATTTTGAAAATCTTGCATGAATAAGATAGAATTTACTGCAAGGAGAATCTAAGGGTATATATATTCCTCAGAACACTTTCATATGAGGATACTGAATACTTTTTTATTTCATCTCGAACTTTATGTTTTCCTGAATTTGCTGATTTGGGTTTTTCCCAGTAGCTCTTGACTGGCAAGACAATATAAGTTTTTACAAACACCAAAGTCCAAATAAAACTTCTACAGGATAATTTATTAGAAAATTTGCTTTCGGGTGAAAAAAAAAAGGGACAGGAGACTGTTTTCACTCTTAATTGTATAGGTGAGATCATGCACTGTCTAGAGCTTTCACTTGTCATTCTCTGATTTTCATTATTTGACTACACAGTTTGAATGATGATTTGTCAGGTTAAACAGAAGAAATGTCAACATTTTCTTTTGTATCTGGGTATTCCTCATAGTGAAGAGCCAGCACAGACTTGGATTTTGGCTGCCATTGGAGACTAGGGCCTGATAAAGAAGAGAAAACCCTGGGAAGTAAATGGTATTGATTTTTCTCAAGAGCTGACTTTGACCCAGTGACCACACTTCAGTGTTCAATTTGCTAAGTGACAAAAGATCCTTCTCCTTCTGTTTTGTTTGTGTAGGAGTATTGCTTTATTCACCTTTTTCTCTTTCAGTGCTCAATGTAAATCCTAGGAATCAGGGTAACATGATCAGAGTCTGTATTGGTTAAAAAACAAACAGAATAATGATTTTATACATTAAATCTTCTTAACGTCTTCCAGGCATCTGCAGTTAAATACCTTGAACCATTAGGGTCATTCTTATTAGTTGCAAGACAGAGCTACGAAGATTTCAACAAGAGCTGTATTAGAAATTGTAAAAGTAATGAATGGCTTTTACTTCACCATTGAGGGAGCAAATATAGTGGGAGAAAATGCAGAACCACAATAAAAGAAAAAAATGTTTGGACATCTACTTCTCAACGAAGTAGGTGACCTTTAGGTGGCAAGTAACTGTGGAACACTGATGCAGTCAGGACACCAATAAATCATTTCTTTTACAAAATTAGTCATATCCACTAAAGAATCAAATTTTTGTATGAAGCTCCTGTCAGAAGGAAGATCAAATGGAGCAACTGGCATTTCTAAACATTTCTGGTGTTTCACTGATGCTAGCCTGGATGGTTAACAAAAATAATTGACTTTCATTCCTTATATTTCATGCTGGGTCTGTTTTGGTTTTGACAAAAAAATGTATGCCAGTATTCTACCCTTACAGTAACATGGCCAAAGTTAAGGACAGCAAAATATATGTTCAGTAAAACAATAAAGAAAAATAAATACGGGCTACGAGAGATTTAATAAGTACTGGTTTTATGCTTTGCTTTTAGCCTGTCAGAGTACTCATTGGAATAAAGTCTTGTGGCAAAATTGCCAAACCTCATGATAGTCAGAGTCCTTTTGAAAGACTGGACACTTGCAGCTACTTGAGTATAATGAAGTCTATAATTTTAAAATAAAAATAGTCTGAGTTTAGTCCTCAGAGATAAATTTAAGAAAACATGAAAATTAAGGTTTAGGAGTAGTGGAGAAAACAAAAAAAAACCCCAAAACTAAATAAATCTCTACATGTACTATTTTAAAAAGCATAATTTTTAGCTTATTTCATAACATTTGTAACATGACTCATGAACACTGCATACTGGCAGTTGCAACACAAAATTATTCTGGTGACTTCAGTGAAGACTAATTTGAATTTCACTCTAAACAAAATGTGACTAATTGGCTGATTCATTTTGGCGTAAATGTAAAAGTGTAATTACTCCAATGTCCTTAAACTTGTATATGAGGCAGACTGAGCTTGGCATTGAGTTGGGCTGTCATATACAGCTTCATGTGGGCCTCTTTCTGGGTTCCAGACCAGGCACAGCAGGGGGAAGAGAAAACTGCTTAAGTAACATTGTGTGGTTCCTAAAAACCACTGAGTGGTTCCTGAGCCAAAATCAACAGAAGAATATATTTTGTCCATTTTTCTTTGCACTGGAGGTTCAATACAAATACAAAAGCGGGAGAAGTGCTGAAGTAGAAAGGCAACAGAGGAAAAAGGGGATGGAGGGAAGAGAATCAACAGAATGGAAGGGTGCCTGGGTGAAACTGAAGACATTAGGGAAACAGATCAAACAGGTCAAAGATAATAACAAAAGAGACCTCCATGCTCCTGAGCTCTGCTAGGCAGAGCATTGCCAACATCAAGGGAGGTGATTCTTCTCCTTGACTCAGTGCTTGTGAGACATGTCTGAGACACTGCATGCAGTGGTGGGCTTCCACATACAAGAGAGACATGGACAGACTGGAACAAGTTCAGAAGGGCCATGAAGATGGTTAAGGGACTGGAGGATCTGAGCTACATGGAGAACCTGAGAGAGTTGTGCCTCTACAGACTGAATAAGAGAAGGTTTGGGGATGTAAAACTGAAAGAATATAATGTAATAGAAAGTTTTGGGAAAGAGAAACAGTAGACCATTCCCATCCCTTCTCTTTATTACATATAAGGTGTTAGATGCCTTACAGAATAATTTTAGTATCAAATAACCAAATTTTTCATCTAACTATGAACAAGTGGAAGATTCAAATCAAATGTTGTCTGATTAATGACTTAAATAAGAATCCTTATAAGATCTGAAAAGAGAAAGCATAAGGGAAGCAACCCATGATGATATTAACTAGGAGTGCTAGTGATGAGTTGCTTTTTGAGCTTGCCTTTCTCCAATATTATTTCTTTGAAAAAAGAATTATAACAACTCCATTAAAAATGAAAGGTGATTTGAGACTACACAAAAATTCCTGGAAACACCATTTAAATTGAAGGGTATCATTAATGCTGGTCTATCTTCATTCACCATACCAACCTACTTTTTTTAGTAATTTTCAGAATCTGATGCTTCGTGGACAGTGAATCAGCATTTTCTGCTAATGGAAAATCAGAATCTGTAAAAGAATTCATTTAGAAGTCACATAGCATTACTGGGAAACACAACCACAACACCAACTTGAAAAATACTACAAATGTATTGGAATCTCTGACCTGTACAAAAAGATTTTAATGTTTATTCAAACATTTTGAGGATATTATTTTTATCCTTGCTTCCTCTATATTTTCTATCTACATTTTCTGTCCATATTTTCAAATTAAGAAATCTAACAGCCTATCTCTTCTCCTTTTCTCTTCTTTTAAATTGCAGTGCAGTCCTAAAGCCATCTGCTACAAAATATGTTGAGTTTTCTTAGTTTTACACTGGAGTTAAGGCAGGAAGTTTATCCAAAATAATTATTGAAATTCTGGAAAACAAATAAAAATAAGATATATTTGGATTCATTTTGAAGATATTTCTTGATTTTTCCTTTTTTTAATGGGTGGCTATACAATCAGTAACTTCCTGCCTTTACATGGAATATGTGTGTGCCCAGATAGCAACCAAGGGCTTATTTCCAATCTTTAGAGGACATTAATACAAAACACATATGGAGGAGGCCCTCTTGCATTTCATGAAAGGAGCAGTTTTTCAAAATGTCAGTAATTTGATTCTGACAGAGGAACTTGACCAAAACTAGTTTCATCTCCCCAGAGTTATGTGCAAGGCAATCCTGTAGAGACTTTGTCCATTCTCCATTCTTCTCTACTCAGTCTTCTGTCCATTTCTGTAGGTTTGTGAAGAAAAGCAATTAGTTAGCTCTTATTTTCCACAGGTGCTTGGATGGGGAGTGCTAAATAAATTTTTTGCATATGGGATAAACTGATCTGTGACTCTGACACACACAGTTTTGTCAAAATTAAAACATTTGGGTCTCAAACCAGTACAATTCTTATATCAGAGAATAAACAAAGAACTAAGCATATGTACATTATACAAGTTATTCTTACTTTTCTTATTCTTCCATAACAAGAATATATATTAACGGTATGTACTTTTACTGGACTGGCAGGTCTTTATACTTCTCTGATGTATATGCAGGTGTATCTTTTTGATGGCAAGATCTTAAGAAAAATGCACACTGTCACTGGCTAAAATTAATTCCATTAAAACTTGATGGTTTTTAAGAACGTTAAGAAATCTTGTGACTCATAACAGACATTTTATGCAGTAAAAAGCAAACATTTCCCTCTCTTCTTTTTAATTTCTAAATATGGTATATCTTCAGGCTGATTTAGTTCAGTAGGTAAATAGCAGGAAATCTGCTAGTCCTACCTATGGTTTTTCCAATGTTCAGCAATACCCAAATCCCCTAAGAGTCATTTAGCATATCACTGTCTAATAAATTTTATAAACATAAGCTTTGTAAGATATCTATGACATTTAAGTTGCATTATTAAAGAATAAAGTAGTGTATATGCTCAAACAACAACGTGTTTTATTATGCAGTGCAATAAAAAAGACAGAAAAGAGGGTAAAGTTTATATGCTTTACATGCATGATTTCCTTCCATTTTTCAGACTCCTGTAGGTACTGTGTGTCTCATTCCAGCATGCAGTAGTAATAAAAATATACAAAACTTCACTAACGGCTTTCTAATGAACTCCTTAAAAGAAGGCATTAGGGACCTTTTAGTTTTACTGCTACCATGAATATAGAAAGCTGTGAAAACACAGCTTCAGAATAAACAAGATGAAAAAAAAATTATGTTAGTTCTTTCTGGCAATAATTTCTTCAGTCTTGTAATTCCTTATGCTCAATTCTATTTCAAAAGACAGACGTAAAGCTGACCTCTGCTTTTATCCCATAATGAATACCTTAATTATTATCAAAGCACTGACCTACTGCCATTTACAAGAGCTACAGTGGTTGATAATCACCATAAATAATAGATTCTAATCTAAGTTGGTTAACTGCACAGATTGAAATGCGTGGCCATTCCTGCCTCCTTAATTCCATTTGGAGGCCTGAGTGACTTAATAATGCTGCAGCAATATCTGTCAGGTTTCTGAGGTCAGACAGTCCATACCTGAAGAAATTATCCCCCAAATTTTTCCATTAATTTGCATATCGGGTTGCTTTCATTCACCAGGTTTGCCATGGTAAGAAGAAAGTAAAGGTTTCACAAGCTCCTTCTAAGTTCTACACACTGAAAAGAAAAATAAAAGAAAAAAAAAAACGGAAAAGACAATAGAACAGCAGAAGGCAGAGGAAAAACACAAGGATGCTGAGGACTGTCTCTCTTTTGTATTCACATAAACAAAAGCAATACAATGCAAAATTAGTTTAAAACACTATGAGAAACCCCTTTAACCTTGCAGAGTTGAAAATTACTATATGACATACATAACTGGAGAATAAACTCCTTGGTCTTCCTTGGGTTTAATTTTCTCTTTTCTGACCAAGAAAAAAGGAGAAGTATAATTAATGGTTGCCACTAACACATGGGTATGTATATATGCTCAAAACCTGACTGCTTCTAGAATCAACAATTAGTTCATTCTAAATATTTTTGGGAAAAATAGTTGAATTTTAACGTTATTTAATAGCAGCTAGTTGGTTTCACCAATTTACATCAAGGAAATTGAGTGGTGTTAAGATTTGGAGATCTGTCTGAAAGCTCATTGGCGCACTGCTGTTGTGAAATGATTTGATGATGTGTCCTACACTTCTGAGATGTGACATCGTGTAATATTTAAAGGGCTATGAGTCCATAAATATCCTCCTCTTTTTTTGTCATATGAATATATGGTTTGAATTTTGTTTCTAAAATATGGTGTAAATGATATTTTTAATGCCCCTATTTTTAAGGATAGAATGAATACAGCTTTCAAGAGAAGATGATTTGCAATCAACTATTTGATTATCAGACTTCATATTTTCAAAAAATAATGTTCATAGACTTCTTTTCTCAGCATCAGGTGGACCAAATAACATGCACAGGATTTGTGACTAAGGTTCCATGCTCCTTTTCTCCTAAATAATCCTTGATTTACTTTAACAATTTTACATAACAATTCTGGAGATATAGGAAGGTACAGTGACACTAATCAATCCTTAAAAGTGTCTCTTAAATTGCACCAGATTTCTCAGTTTGAAAATTAGGTGGGTGGTATATTGTGTCAATAAGTCAAAAGACTGTTTTGAAGGGAATCCTATTCTGCCTTCTCCACCTTATATTGAATGTCTGTCTCATTTTACTTGAATTTCTCCCGAGCAGTAAAGGCTGGATGCACCCATATAAATGCAGCCAAGGCCAATTGAGATGCCCTAGACAGGCAGGGGGATGTACAGGGCTAGCAGTCATGAGAAAGAATTTGTGAAAAGCCTGGGAGTAGCAACCAAAGCCTAAGCAGAATACCCCATCATACCCAAAAATTACACATGCTGTATGTCTCTTTTACACTGAATTGAAGATAATTAATAAACTATGTGTGTAATAGCAATCACTCTTCTTTCTAAAAAAGGCAAACTAACTCTTCCCTAATATATGCTTCACCTGAGCCTCATAGCATTTTTTCTTATCAGATTGTCACATTATGGAGGTCAAAGTCTGTGGTTTTCTACGTTCTTCTAAAAGGAATTTAAAAAAATATTAATTTAAAGTACTTTATTATCCTCTGTCCTTTTGACACAGAGACAACATTAAGTAATACTCCATACATTAAGTCCATACTATCATATCTAGGTTTCTTGAAACTTTTGAAGGAATACCAGGTAGTCATAGTAACATTGTATAGTTCATTTAACAAATTGGTTCTACACTTCACTTTTGAAACTTTAAAAGATATCCTTAGGACAATAAAGTTAAGTTCAGTTTTAGAAATTGCAATTTCCATAGTGAAGCCCAATGTAAATACTTCAGTTAAGGCTTAAGATATGGTCTTATCCAAACTACTTCTTTTACACTTTTACCATCTGTAACTCTTTAGTTCACAGAAAAAAAAAATTCTAATATACTTCCTGGGGGCAGTCATTTATTTGTCATATATGACTTTATATACTCTTTAAAGTGCAATGTTATATTTCACTAGTGTAAACTATTTAGCTATTTCTATACAACTGATACCCTAACATTACAGCACACAAAGGTTATTCTCTTTCAACCAGTGTTCTGAGGTGACAATTGCAGTTATATTCTCAATTGACACATACCAACCCTAATACCTTACCAGAGGAAATGCAGAAGTTGTCTGTTCACCCTAGCTGTATTTACCGAGAGCTACAGTTTTTCTCTATGAAGTGTCCCTCTAAACTATCTCTATTTCACATGCATGGGAAGTGGGGCCAGAGAGGCACTATTGCTACTATAGACAGACAGTAGGACCAATTAATCTGCCTGTTTTCATATGAGTCTGAGCCAATTGTGATGCTCTTCATTCTGTGACTGAGCATTGCAATTGGACTCCCAGGGATAGGTACTAAATTGTTTGAATTAGAATTATATGGGCATAGGTTATGTCCCTTTCTGCTAATGTGTACTTGTTTTGCAATGGCCTGTGATCTTTGAACAGTTCAGTTATTAAAGGAACGTGAGGAAAAGAGGTGAATAAGACAATGGGCCCTTGATGTTGTTCAGCACAATCACTGTTTTTTCTCAGATTGGCAAGCTGCAGCACATTGGCCTAGATGCAGTGTTTAACAATGGGCATGAAGAAAGACGTGCCAACTTTTTGTGCTCCAGAATTGTCATAGGGATTTTTTCTTTTTTTATTTAATTTTTAATTTTCACCCTTATTTAATAATTCATTTATGAATAAAAAAATTAGCAAGTTGCTCTCATAATACTGTTTAAGAAACATGAAAGATCAGGAAAGTCTATGTCCACTGTGGTATACTGTTTCTTGGATTAAAAAAGAAAAACAAACAAACAAACAACTAAAAAAACAACAACAGGACAACCTGAAGGAAATCTAAAGCAGTAATTGATATTTTAATTGAGATTTCCATATGTTTATATGTGTACGGATATTCATAAATCTGCATGATGGAAGAATTAAAAAAAATATTACACATAGGCTTTTACAAACAAAACACTTTACAAGTAGTGAGAGAAAAGACTGTGTTTTTCACCATCTTGGATTAAGCACAGAATTGCCAGCTGGTCAAAGGAGGTGAGTGTCCCACTGTACTCCATGCCAGAGTCAATGCAGTCTTGGATCACAATATATTAGAGAGTGTCCATGGTAATATATAAATAAATATGGTAAAGGGCCTTGAGTGGAAGCCATGCAGGGAGTGGCTGAGGTCACTTGGTCTGTTTAGCCTGGAGAAGAGGAGCCTGAAGATATCAAGGCTGTATCATTGATCTATGCAAAGTGGATTAACTCACTCTTTGGGAAGTTACAGATGTAGGCAACATTCACTCCTGTGAATCACTCCTGTGATTCTTACCTGGTTCTGAGAACAATTGATGGAAATACATCTTGGAGCTCTTCACATAAACAGCCACCATTTACAAGGCAAAATCCTCAATCAGTAGGCAAGACCTTCATTAATGTTAATATAACTTATATTTTGCCAAAAGCTAAAATGAATATTGTACAGCACTGAACTTGTCCAACATCTCTGTTGTAGCACCTCCACACTGCAATTATTCTTTGAATTACAGTTAGAAAAAAACTTTTTCCTGACAGTTATAAAAATACTTGAAGAAAACCAATAAAAATGGATGCAAATCAACAGTCTAAATATTTGTCTTTGTGATATTTCAGTTGCCTAGAATTTTATTATTTGATAATTCAACAATCCACACATCCTCAGCAAAAAACATTTCCCTTTTTATTTCAGCAAAGTCCAAATAAAATTCATCACTATTTCTTTCAATACTAGGGGAAATAAAATCTAAGGCTCTGAGTAGCAAAGATCTTGTAAATGACATTATTTCTTTTCTGTAACAAAACTGTCTATAAGACAAAAAAATAAATAGGAGATACATTTGATGCGGCCTTCCAGCAGCAGTCCAAAGTGTCAGGGCCTCCTGTCAGTAGTCCCTGAACCTAAAATCAAGGGTTAACAAAATAGTCAAAATTTCACACCACTCAAGATTTTTTTCCTTGGCAAAAATAAATTACCAGTGCAGCATCACTAGTATGCTCACTGGTCCAAAAAATGCTGTTTCACCCCCAAAACTATAATTTCTGAATTCCATAATATAACTGACTTTAAAAACTGCAGTTATAGAAGTTCAAATCCTTTAATTTGTCAGTGTTCTAATCACTGAAAAGTTCTGAGTGGTGTGACATGAAAGGAAGAGAAAAGAAGATTCATATTTTAAGGTATTGAAATTAGTTAAAATAAAAGCCAACCAATACTTCATTAAAATCAAAGAGCTGAATATTTCTAAAGCTTAGTTTGTTCAGCTTCAATTTATAGGTGGAAGGCTGAGGTACACGGCCATATTTGCAACAAAATCAAAGATACAGGTTTGTCAGAGTTGGCAGGGCACTTATTCTTTCAGTCTAGATTTTCCATAGGCATTCAGATCTTTCAAATGTGTGCTTATTTTTTCTGTGGAGTACTTAAGTTACTGAAGATGAAAATGACACATATTGAGGTTCTATAACTGAAATGTAAATGCCATCCACCATCATACCTCCTTCTTTTTCTAAGTTGTGAGAAAAATAGCCCCAGGATTTTATCATAGGACCATAAAATTACTGAGATGGAAGGGACCCATCAGGATCATTGTATCCAACTCCTGGTCCTGCACAAGACATCTCAAGAATCAGACCATGTGCCTGAAAGTATTTTATGATTTTGTTTTATTTTACTGCTTGTTTGGGGAAGAAGTTTAGTAGGAGGGCAAGAGGATGGACTATTCATGAATAGAGTATTTTGAGCACTGCAGTATGGATTAGATCTCTTGCTCTGCTACAAATTTGGCATGACTTTAAACAAGTGACTTAGGGCTATATCTACAAATGAGTTCCAGGTATATTGTTGCAATCCATAACTTACAAGAATCCTGACATGTGGTGAAATCCATGCAGCTGTTCCCACAGGGAGAGACAGATGCATACATACCAAATCCAGAAAGCCAGCTTGCTGCACAGGGAGCTATATTGATATTGGCCAATAGCAAACATAAATGAAAAGTGCTGTCTGAGGTGAGTATACGAGTACCATAAACAGGAATGTTAATAGTAATTCTTGCCTGCCACGACCCTCTGGAAAGGACTGTCCAACCATTTCCTTATCCACCAACTACCCACATAACAAACACATCTCTCTGCAATTTACAAAAGAGGATGTTTTAGGGGACTGTGTGAAAGATCTTACAGAAGCCCAGATAGATGACATTAATAGATTTTCCCTTGTTCACTGATGTAATTATTCTATCATAGAAGGCCAAGATATGTTTTTTGAGGGTCATAATCTATGAATTTATGTTCTTAATCTCCCAAAGCGTTTGAATTTTATTTTGAAAAATATAAGTATTTTTGTGCATTTAGACCTAGTATTTCACAGATTTGGGAAGAAAATTACTTCCGTGTTGGCAATTCAGATGTTACAGTCATGGTTCAAACCAGTTGATTTGTAAGTGGGTAGTGTGAAAATATGGTTTTTGGAAAGCAGAAAAGCTTTTAAGCTAAAATCACAGGTATGTATGGTGGGTATATTCAGTAAGATTTGTTTGTGAAAAAACTGTAGGACAACAAATTTTGAGTTCTAGCCTATGCTATCCCTCAATGCAGAGCTATTTTAGTTCATACTGTCGTGCTACAGCCTCCTTCCCGCTCATTTCCCCTCCAATACTATCACCTGATATGTCCTTAAAATCATACAAGGAAAACAAGTTGTTCCAGTTCTGACTGCACAAAGGACTGAGTTCATTATCCCTACATATCTATAACAGGAAAACTGATATCAGTAACAGTGGTTGCCAGGGCTCAATTTATTGTATGAAGTAGAAGGAACTTTTAAGTCAAGAAAACTGTTTCCAGAAGACATTTGCAGGCTTTCAAAATTAATTTCTATCAAATGAGTTGTTCTTCTGCAGAGCAACCATTTTCATTTTTAATGATTGATAGTTAAAAGTCTGTATCATACATTTCTACCTATGTGGCCAGCATGTCAGACAATTATCCAAATTAAAGCACTATGGAATATCTGATCCAATTAGTGTACATGGACTGTATAATTACGGATTTATAACTTTTTCTCATTCTTTTCCATAATTTGCTATGAGTTGACTGTGAATATCTGCATACAGCTTTCAAATGTAAGGGACAAAAGCCAGGTCTTTCCAGCTAAACCTAGGTATGCAAATGCGTACAGTTATCAACAACTTGTTGAAGATAGTCAGAAGCCTCTGAGGTCAGACTGGAGAAAGATGAACAGTACAAATAAGAGAAAAGAGAGTAATATTTTTAAAAATTCATTTTAAAGTTATTAATAATATGCGTAATTTTTCAATGTTTTCTCTCATAATTAATGGAATGTGATTTTTATTTAAAATGTGACTATAGAAATAACGAAAAGGGGGTCATTCTTTCTAATTCAAGATTGCTGCTAACTAAGACTGAGGCTAATAAATTTCAAGACCTTTGGCTCAGGAGCCTAAATCAATAAACATTTCCCCTTTGGTTTTCATCCGATGGCAGGATTATTGCCTTCTATTATAAAAAGGATGACTAAATTAGAAGTTCAGTGAGCTACACAATTTCATCACCCACTATCATGAAGTCTTTTATTATTTGTCTCTCCCATAAGTGTTATATCATTTTACTGCATTTTTTTCCATTCATAACTCCCCACTACAGATAGGAAATACAAAAAGAAAAAGTCAAGAAAATACTTTATTGGTTGTTTGAATTCTCTGAAGTTGCATGTCACAATATGGGCCCTAATAAGTTCATGTTTATATCACCAACAATTTGGGTCTGAATGAATCTCTTATTAATTATATGGTGTTTCAACTTTAGGAGCCCAGTGGTCTATTTTCCTATATTTAGTTCTTGAATTTAATTTTTTTAACATGGTAGTATCTAAACAAAACAAAGATTCTAAGCTGATAGAAAACAAATTTCCTTCTTCCTATATGGCATCCCAGTCTTGACAGGTGTAGTGTTCTTAGTGCCTCTGCTTCAGTACTTCTAAGGAAAAAAATAATTGCTGGCAATCTTACTGCCAATCTTCCTATACTTAAAACATGGTTTCATGATGTGCAATGTGCAATTTTTCACTATATATATATATAAAATCTATACCTAGTACCAATTTGCAGAAACATACCATAAAGTATGATTATTTAAAAAGAAACCTGGACAGTGATTTTCCTGACAGACTTTATAACCATTTTAATCTTTTAGAGTTCACTTGAAGTCAGTGTAAGATCACCAAAAAGCCCACCATTACCATATTCCATTGTCTGCTTGAACTGGAAGAGAAATAGTCTCATGTGCTTATGCCTTTTCTGAATAAAATAGGTACCAGCAATTCTGAAGAGTTTAAATCCTTTATTTGTTTGTATTGATCAAAAGGTCAGTATATATTATTTAAGCACTGGAGTACTTATTTATAAAGTAAATCTTGTGGTTGTGAAGCAAAGGTAGAAAACATTAATTTTAAAGAGTGAAAACCTAGAAAGCAAATAAGAGTGACATAATGTTTGTTTTTATTTGTCTCCAGTTCTGTGATCTATTTTTAAGAAAGTGTCACTAAGAATGCTCAAGTGCCTGAAGAAACAACTACACATTTTTTTGAAAACCCTTTAAGATATCATATTTTCTTTTTCCAAGTACAGGATAAGGCATAATTAACCAATGTGTTTGTCAGGTCATCTGCTACTGAATTTCTAAAGAAAGAAAGAAAAAAAGAAAAGTGCCTACAGGTTTTGCAGGTCTTTTGGAGAGGTTGTTAGAGATCTATTTATCTATTAAACAAAGAAATAGCAAATAAATTTTTTTTTATTCTGATTAATTTTTTTTTTTCCATGTAATGTTCCTGAAAAAAAATACCTTACTCGGGAAACTGTCCCTTATAGATAAAAAATAAAGTTCTGCTTTATATATTTCATTCTATTACTTAAGCATTCTGGAAAGTTGGGAAAGACCAGCTGAACTGCAAAAGGAAATATTTTAGTTAGGAGTACGATGAATCTCAGTGTTACACTGAGATTTCATGCACTTCTCTGCATGGTCATATCAAAGTAAGGTGACATGTACATCTCAAAGGAGGTTCAAAGGTTGTAGATCCCTGTTGTAAATACAGTAAAGCTGAAGATCAAATCACTGAAAAAGAAAAATCATAGTACAATCATTGTTACCATGTGGATTATGGATACTATTATTTTCACAAATCTTTCCAAGGCTCCTCATTCAAATTGAGAACAAACTGTATATACAGTTTCCCCCTTTTGACAAACCTTTTAAAACCTGTCACTGAATAATTAGAGTGGTAAAAGCATATTTCTGTAGCAAATATATGCAGGTTGATATTGTGGAACCGTTATTCCTAGTTCAATCACTGAAATGGTGCATAATGCCATTTTGATGAAGTGTTGCCAGTTTACCTCATGCAAATTCTTGGCTCCTTTCACAAGGAATTAATTTTGCTACACGTTCTCTTTTCCTAGCAAAATGACATTGCAAAGGTTAGCTCTAAACAAGGTTTACAGAGACCAGGGAAAAGTGTGAAAATAATGACATGTGAACAGCCAGATTCTTCTCTGCTTCAATAAACAGTTCTAGAGAATGTGATCATGTAAATCCCTGTGCACAACACAGAATGCAGAAGACATCTGGACAGAAAATAAATACAAAAAGATACAGTAGAAAAAGAAACAATAATTTTTCACATCACTTTCTTATTTATTTATTATTTCTACAAAGTACTGGTATTGTCATTCTTCCACTGCATGAACAGCAGAACTTTAATGCATAATCATTGTGCTTTCATTCTTATTTTCATCACTATTAAATCTCACTAGATTTAATAAAATAGTTTTATATCAATTAACTTTTAGAAATCATAGCCTTGATCATTTGGGCTAGTTCTCATCCATACTATGTATTAAATAACACAGGTCTTGCTGTAACAGAACTAAAAGCCCTACAAAGACAAATTCCACATTGACAGCTGCATAACATGGTTTTGCCACTTTGGGCCTGAAGAACATGAGGAACACTATAGCAGAAATATAATGAATGAGACTTTGAAGAAAAGAAATATATATTTAATCCCTTTCCTAGCAGCTTTCTTTCCCCTATAACTGGCTGATACAGAGACAGTAATAAATAGCTGTATTTTTGCAAAAGATCAAGTTGAGATTTTTTTTTCTTTTAATTTCACAATAACCAGGGCATCCTCATATGTAATTACATTTTCTTCATGAGCTTATTAACAGTAAACTTAACATTTCACAAGTGTACATTTCATGCCATATTAACATTTGCTTGCGTGCTTCTGAAGTGGAGGAAGTTCCTGAATTTAAATATCAGTTTTTCCTTTGCATTTTAAGTAGGAGAAAACAGAAAGCAATTGGATTAAGTGCCGGGATTTCAGAAGTAAAAGTGCAAATAGCAATGTTTGAATACATTTGCAGAGTGCCAGTGAATAGAGCACTACACACTGCAGAAATACTCAGAGCTAGAACCTTATCTCTATGTGTACTAATAAAAAATAAATAGAGTCTGCTGTAGGCCCCTAAAGCTTCAGTTTGCAGAAAGGAGGGCACAAGGAACAAGGTTCTATTAAAACAAAAAAGATAAAATCAGGCAGCTTTTCCTCATTAATTTTTCCCCTTCTTTGCCACTGGTGATAAGGGCCAGCAATGCAAATCTCAGACCAGCTGGTGTTTCACAAAGAGAAAGCCTTGGGGAAAGGAGTCTCCTCCTGACAGGAGCAACCTGGGAGCCCTGCTGCAGAAACCAATGCTATTTACATAAGCACATAAAGACAAGTCACAATGCAATTAGCCATATCAGGATCACACCAGTGAACTTGAGGGCTCTTTATAAAGGTTCCCCCACACACTCTCATGATGGTGCTTTATGCTTTTAATTAGAACACTGCTTTTGACTTAAAGACTGATTCTCTGGGGTCTAGTGGTGATGAAGTTATGATAGGTGATTTCCCACGTTCAACCTCTTGTAAGTTACATTCTATACTATATTTGCTAAAATATAGGGCTTTATATTTAGGTAAAAATCCCCAAATCTTCTTTCTATTTTCCAGAAAGGAAAAATACTCCAGTGGTTCAGAAGTGCAATAACATACACAGGCCTTCGAAGAAAAAAAACATCATTTAGGTGTGTCAAAAGAGATGATAAATGTCAAGCACATTTTTAACAAATGGGAATCAAAAAAATGTAATAAGCAAAAAAGAGAAACACAACAGATAATTTTGAAGAAGAAGAAACTAATTAGAAATTATAACAAATAAAACAAACAAACAGACATAAAACCCTTCAACCAGATAGTAATTTATTACTTGATTTTTTTGTTCATAAAGTAATCTGATTGATCTGATTAGTAAATCATATCTTTGAGCATTCTATCATGCCCACTGCATTGTTTCACTGTGAAAGTTATTTTTGTTAAAATTTTTGTTATTTGTTTTTAGGGTTTTGTTATTCCTATAACATAGCTGAGAACCTCAGCTGTTCTTTGCCCTGTTGTCTTCTCACTGTATATGGAATAAGAAATAATGATTAGTTAGAAATAATGAATGGCAAATCAGGCAAATCAGTTCATCTGCAAATTTTCAAAAGATATTTACTTCCTCCTACATTAGGAAAACTTTGGTCATTCTTGCATATTTTCATAGGTGTTCTGTGGTGTTTTTCTTTCCAAACATGTCTGGATAGCAGGTATTGCTCCATCAAAAGTGATGTGTAAAAATATGAAAATTCTTTAGGCAAAAAAAAAAATATACAGAATAAGTTACTTTAGTAAACATTTAGCTGTAGTGAGTGTTAAGCGATAGCTTTTGAGTAAGTCATGCTTTGTCAATAACCCAAGTGACGGAAGATGTGATGGAAGACACCTGGTTGTTATTTTTCATCAGAGGGCAGAGGAAAGTTTGTTCTGTCTTGTGTTCACGTTTGTTCATTGAAGTTTGTTTTGTTATCCTATGGTAAGGAACAGAGATCACAAAGCATATTACATGCCTTGTATTTCAACAGGAAACAACAAGTGAGATAATGATGTTAGGGCCAAAAAGAAGATTTTTCTTTTTTTTCCTGAGAAAGAATTCACTTGTGAAATTCCTTGTTTGGGGAAATAATAGATAGGAAAAGTTTACATGGATCCAGAAGGTGACTGGATAGCTTATTCAGAGAGAAAATCCACTGGAGTCCTAAACACAAGCTACTTCTGACTCCAAACATATGGGAGCCATAAATTCTTGGAAGCAGAAATAAATACAGTGTTTGCTACTGGGTAATGTTGGAGTCAAGGTACATGCCAGATAGGCTTTCAATCTGTTATAGTATAGCCATGCTTTTGAATGTCATTCTTTGAGAGAGAAAAGAAAGCAGTGAACACGGCAATAAGAAAGAAAGAAAGGAAAGTAGGAGCATGCAGCATTAGGGTGCAACAGTAAAACACTTCAGTTGTAATTAATGACATTCCTATCCCCCCAGCTTTTGATCATTGTATGTGCTGCCTTTATAAAAATTTCTTGCTGCTATTGCAATAAATATGATGGAATAGAAATTGATATCCCACTCTCTAAACAGACCCATAATTTAGATAGCATTATGTTTTCATTTGATAGGATTAAGTATGTTATTTCATTTCATGGAGGGATCAATATTTTTCCCTTGTTACAATAGCACTTGTGTGGATGAACAATCTGTTGCTAACTGAGGTATAATTATTATATAAATGACCATTAGCATAAAAAAAAAT
Source organism: Toxostoma redivivum (assembly GCA_013397375.1). Lineage (NCBI taxonomy): Eukaryota > Metazoa > Chordata > Aves > Passeriformes > Mimidae > Toxostoma > Toxostoma redivivum. The sequence goes on along the minus strand of VXBI01012393.1, from coordinate 39,207 downwards.
TACTTTCTATGGAAATATACCATAACTAAAGTAAAAACTTAAAACACCAAGGAGTACTTACCCACATTTTTACCTACAATAATGTTACAGTGTATGTTTTGATATATAGTAATTTATGTGAAAATAGAATTAGTTAATTGCTCCTAATACATCTATTTAGATTTGTATATATATTTAAATTTGTATTATTACCAAGCACCTTATAAAGGTGTAACCTTGTATTTTTTTGCAAAGTTACAAACAGGATATACTATATAGTCAACTTTATTTGCTGAAATATATTTACCCTGGACACCATTTTGTTATCAATAAAAAGCCAATGAAACAAATGCCATACCAATTCCAAATTCCTGTACAATAAATAATCCAATATATTTACATTCTGATTAATAAGCAGAAGAACTCCTATCACAAGCCATTTTTTTTGCAAGAATGTTAGATTCTAGAAGAGAGCAGAAATTCTTCATGTTGAGTTTGTCAGAAATGGTCTAATTTTTTGCTTGTTATCAATCCTATATCAGTCATAACTATCACACAACACAAAATAAACTTCTAATAGTCACTGATCTTGAGAAGTCTTTTATACTTGAAATTTGCTTTTGTAAAAAAAACCAAAAAAGAACCAATCAAACAAATTAAAGGAGAAAACATCAGAATAGTGCTTTTTCTTTAAAGGTGAGGAAAACAGGTGCTTAAATTAGTGTAGTTTTCATAGACACAGTGAATTTTCAGATTTTTCAGAAAGGATCTTTTCATTAATTTTAGGTATTTCTAGCTTTTTATGTATGTTGAATACATATGAAACTGAATTGCATTTTTGCACTGAAGTATTAACATACGTGAGCTTCATTTTGTAACTTCTCTTAAGTCAAACATTGTACATTATGTGTTAAACTGATACTGAGAGTAAAATAGTTTGACTTTCTCATATGTGTCTCTTGTGAAAATATTATTTTAGCTTGATAAAGTCCAGATATCTAGAAAGAAATCACTGCCTTTCTATTTAAGACCTTAAAAGCACTATATTTATTGGCAATCACAGTGTAGCAGTAGCTGGTGGACTGATTGCAAGGCAGGAGCTTAGTAAAGGCTAGATCTGGGTTTATACTTCTTCAGTAAATTCATCAAGGCAGTTAATAACAGGTTTAAGTAGCTTTTTGCACTACCAGCCAATGGTAAGCATGCTTAAACAACACAATACATCAGGGCTTACAATCTCAGTTGTTTTTATCCATGCCAAAAGCTGTCAGACATCCCCTTTAGGGCTTCAGATGTATTTTTAGAAAATTCTAATCTACAGTATCTGTCAAGGTACTCCTATATTTAATGCAGATATAGAAGTAAATGGGGCAATAGAGAAGCTTCTGCAAGCTAACACAATATGTAATATTATCATTTCCCTTGTACATGCTACAGCTTAATTCCCTAAGACTGTGGCTGCAGTAATAGCCCCTGTATAGACCTCTCTCTTTTCAAACCCCCCACCCTCTCACTTTAGGTACTATTTCTTTACTTCATTATTTTGTGAGATTCAGAATTTTTTTTCTTGTTGTACAGGATTTTTAATCTCTCTGTTTGACAACTACTCACCATTTTCCAAGGACATTACTTTCAATAAATGTATTTTTAAAACCCTGTCTTCCAATACTATTAACATTTTCTCTGCCATTTTCTGAGAATGACGTACTGTTGGGAGTCTGCCCAGCCAAGCTGTGCCAGCACATTATGTTAAACAATGTATTGAGAGATGTCAAAACAGCTCTCAAAAAAATCACCATTTATTTCAACAATCAATAACACAGAAAATAAATTATGGGAAACCAATAAAAATACAGGCCTTCAATGCAATTTGGTATAACTTCAATTATTTTTTTTGACAGCAGCTGAGTGGCTAGGCCAATACATTTCTAAAAGCTGCAGCATACAACTAATTTCTGCTATTACTTCAGAGATGTATGCATTAATATCTCGACTAGGATTTGCTGATATTTTCATAGAAGTGCTGGAATTTTTGAATTCTTCTCTGAACATGGAAACTTCTCTCTAGATATTTTTACAGACTTGAATGACAACATCTAGAGTTTCCCAACCATTTTCACTACAGTTGTCTTCTACGTGGATATTTATTTAATAAAACATGAAATGAAACTGTGATCAGATTTCACCAGAACAACCTACCATATGCAATGTATATTGAGCTATTGGAAAGCTATTATACACTTTATCATGAAGAACTCTACATAAGAAAGACATCACAATGTACTGCAATGAGTCTGCCTTCTCTTCTAATTCAGCTCCATAATGACACTAGTTATGCACTGCTTTCTGCTGTAATGCATACAGTGGCAAGGCATGCTGTCCATTAGCAAAATCCCTCTTCTTATGTCACTCACTTTCAACATACTTCAATTAGAGCTGACTGCACACCCCAGATCCTTCAAGTGTCAGTAAAAAATGTGGTACCTGGGAGTAATTGTATATCACACAATACCAGTGTGGCTCACTGCAGTTAGTTAACCACAGCTAACAAAAGTAATGCCCTAAATTAAAAAAGGAGAAGCTGAAAGTAAGTCAACATTTTACAGTGGCTAAATGGAGCATTTTCAAAGGCAAAAAGCATGCAAAAAATCTAAAAAAGGTTTCTGGGAAACCTTTTTCACAGAAGGGCACTAGTTTCCTGATGCAAATTTCAGTTTGATTTTTCCCCATCCCCCTGGAGAACAATAAAACATAAAAGTTTACTTAGTAAATGTTCCAGATTTCTGATGTACTTTAGTGACAAAATTTCTTCTGAAACAATGAAACATTGAGATCATGTATTATCACTTATCAATTACACATTATGTGAAGATGTCTTTGATGCTGAGAGGAAAAAAATCATCCTTCTTATAGGTCTTTGTTTCTAAACACTCAAATTTATTAATGCTCCTATTCCTTCCTAGTTCACCTTCTACCATTAAGTTTCTTACTATCAGGGAAGTGCTCTCAAAACTTGGCATTCTCCTTAAATACTTTTTGCATATTTGAACTTCAACTTGAAGTTATTTTCTCTTGAGGCAAATTAATTTGAAATGTTGTAGCAGTCAAAACTTGATTATAAAAAAAAAAAAAAAGAGGAAATTTTTAGGTGGAAAATGTTACTATTTTAGCAGAATCAACAGCAATATGGAATTATTTCATGGCACTGACCAATGTTTCCCCTCTGTGTAAGAAAAACAAGAGATTGCTTGACTGCTTGATTGCTTGACTATGAGACTGCTTAGTCTCACTGAGGAGATAGAGGGCAAAATGACACAGATCTGTTTTGAGATTGGGGAAATATAAAGAATGCTTTAAGCAGATTTAAAAAGCACAGGGAGAAGGGAAGGCTAGAAGAGGAGCAATAAAATAAAGAAGGGAGTTCATGGAGAATAAAAGCAAAGGGGAAGCAAAGGAAGAAAGAGAAAGAACTGCTCTTGGCAATACAGTTTATCTGATACATTATTAGGAAATGTATCTTCATTGAAAAGCACTGATATATAAGCTCCAAATGTTTTGTCTGAAACATCTCAGATTTGATTAACTTTCATCAAATCTAAGGCCTGAACTGCAGAAAGGCTGCCTTGAGGCTGCAGATACTGGGAGCTGCAGATTGCATTCCCTCATCCTGGTTGTTGCCCAAAAGCCCAAGGAGTCCCAAACACTTCTTGACATAATTAATAACGAGTTTCTAACATTATTAAGAGGTTTGGAATAGTCCAAATCAAAATATAAAACCGTGTAACTTCCAAGAAATCAGAACTTCTCCTTTGTAACCCCAAATAGTCAGTATGTCTTCAACACTTTTTATGCATGTTCTGGCACTTCATAGGCATGGACTATGAGAAAATTACAATCTATTTTCCTGTTTTTCAGTTTCTGGCTACATGTGATAGCAAATGAGTCAATTTTATGAACAAGTCTTTCCTTAGGGGTTTTGCTACAGCACAACATAAAGCATCTATTACTGTGTAAGTAATTGCAAAGCACATAAATTTTACTTCCCAAAAGGTTTACCCCAGACCTATTTGTCCAATTACAGGGTAAGTGACTGCACAGTACAAAACACATAATTATTTATCTTTTGTTTACATGGCCTCAAAGCAATTCCTCTTTCTGCTTCTTTGATATTGTGAAAGTTACCTTTGCTTTGAACCCATGCCTCATTTTCACAAATGCATATGCTTCTAATTCAAAGACCCTGACAAACAGACCATCTCATTCAGTATAGGAAAAAACTGCAAAATCTGCACCCCATACAATGTGCCAGTCATAGTAGAACTGGAAAGACTTTTTCTCAGAACCTGAATCTTTCACTTCATCATACTCTTTCAATATTTTGCAAACTGATTGAACATTTCTTAGCTATGCTTGTTTCCTTAATTCTATTTTTAACAGCTTACCTTGTAAGCTACATCAGTTTTGAAAAAACAATGGAAACTTTTCAATGTGCTATCTAATCTTAGGATCTTGCATTTGTTGTAATATGGCTGTGTGCTTACTCACAGGCAGCCTTATCTAAATTAGCACAAGAGGATTCTATTCTTTGCAAATAGGACTCTGCCTGTGTACTGCACTTTCTCTTTAATAGTACTGGACAAGAAAATAGCCAGTGAAACAGCAGACTGTGGGTAGAATTTAAGAGATAGGGCTAGTTTAAAAAATGAAACAACATCTCCTGAATTTTGTTGCTTGGGGTTTTTTGGGGGTTTTTTTGTTTTGGTTTGGTTTGTTTTTAATTAGTTAAATAGTTTATAAATGTGTCTCTAGTGGTAAATTGTGGAGGCTGAAAGCCTCTCAGCAAATCAGCTAGTTCTCTCCCCTGGAGGTTTTATCTTTTGGCACTCCCTATTTTAATGGTTTCAAAAAGGCTACTCCCAGCATGCCTCCCTGTTTCATGTAAATTACCTGTACCCCATTGGCCCTTCCCCCTTTGTACCTCCCCTGAGCCCTCAGATGATTGGTTTAATCCTGCCCCCTGACTTTCCTATATCAACCCTGTCCTCAGACACCCTTGAGCCAGGTTGTTCTTGCACCACTTCAAAGAAGGAAGAGTACAACTTTGCCTTGGATCACCACACGTGCTTTCCCATCTCCTCCTCCTGCGCTGGCTGCAGTGAAGCTGTCACAAAAGAGCTGGAATCTCTCTCTGACGTGGAAGAAGTGCAGAGGATGTGCCTGTGCCTTGAGGACGTAACTCCCCAGGACGCTTCTCTAGAAGGTCACAGCACTCCACCAGGGCCCACCATGACAGTAAAAATATAAAAAACCCCATAAATTTAAATTGTTATATGTGTTTATAGCATATACGCTTTGAATGAATGCATCTTTAATGCACAGGAATGTTTACTAGGAAGTTTTCGTTTCTTGTGTTTATGCTTGACTCTCATTCTCAAAGATTCAGGCCAAATGGATGTTGATTGCATTTTTTCTCATACACTTTTTTTTTTTGTCACCCCTCTGAAAAGTTCAGGCTTTCAGTATAGGTTACACGCAGTTCATATCTGCATTACCCACCCGCTCACCCCAGCTAGAAACATCTTTCGTGATATTAGTGCTCAACTCTATAAAAATCTCTGCTGAACTTCTCTCTGTCCCTTAAATAATTTATCCTTTTGTGCTCTCTATTCATTCACTATTTTCCTCTTGCCTTACAAAGATTTTGACATCACATGGTTTTAATCCATGACTCTTCTGCCCACAAAAAAAAAATATGTAAAACAGAAGCATTTTATATGGCAAGAAAGGCATGTATTTGTAAAGAACTAAGTCAGTACTTCATTATAGGTGATTTCACACTGGACAGAGCTTATGAAAATGACAGCAGGTACTGTTAGACCTATTAGTAATTTCCATTAACTCATGTGGGCATCTGATTAAACTTCTTTTCTGTTTATATATTTTTCTGTATCTGGAGATGTTCCAAAAATATTTCCTAGAAGATCTCAAAAAGCATCACAAATTGATCATAGGCTTTTTCTTTAGAAAGTCAAATTACTTTGAGACCTTACAAATGTAAGGCAACAAAAGTCTTCCAGTTCTTCAGAAAATCTGAATAAAAATACCAAGATGTTCAGCAAAGAGTGAGTAGTTATGTACTGTTCCCTGCTTTAAAGCACTGGCACACCACAAGGATACAATGCCTCTTCATTTGTCAGGCTACCCAGGAGTAATCTTATCTCAAAGTTTAAGAGTAGAATGGTGTTTACCTAAACTATTATTTGAGATAGGAGTCAAGAAAAGATATGACAAAGCATCAGTATTGAGGCTATATTTAGCAAAGGATTCTCTTTGGGTGTTCCCGCAGTTATCTGTTTTGTCACTGCTGGGTAATTAGCCCATACAATGCACGCTTGGCCCTAGAGAGTTCTTTTGGCTATTTAATTCTCTTTCCTATTGTTGAAGAAGACTATCTGCAGCATCCAGGGTGGCTTCCCTGGGTCACCTGCCCTTTTTCTAAGCTTAAGTAGGATAACCTTATCTTTATTCTATGCTAATGTTTACCTACCTCTCACACTTCATTCAGCTTGGCACTGAGACATCACAGGGCAACAGAAGGGATTAAACAATTTCCTTTTCCTCTCTTTTTAGGATAATTTTATTAATATTTTTGTTACTTACTTTAATTACCACTTATATTTAGAGTGACTCAAGCCTTTTGCAGTTTTCTTGAGAATTCTTGTAAAGCTATTCATGATGTGTCTTCAAGATAAAGTGCACCTTTTTCTACTAGATTTACAGCTTCTTTTTCTCTATGCCTCTCTTATGAAGAGCAACCATTGCATAACAGGGATTGCAAGTTGAAAATATAATATTCTGTCAACATAATCACAGACAAATTTTTAATCCCCCACTCAGCCCCACAGATATTAACTGCCAAAAACACTATCTACAGATTTTTTTTTTCCTGCTTCCAGGGAGAAGGAAAATAATTCCATGCACTTACATGTTGATAGATCCACCTTGAGAGGAATGTTGAATTTGTCTTTACAAATGAGCTGTGGATCTGCTTGTAGACCAGACTAGCACTGAGAGATAAAAGAAACAATGGGATGGATTCCACTGATTGATGAATGGAAAAGTTATTTGCCTTTACAAACAAACTGTAGGGCTACTGATAAATGAATTTGGATGTCGAAAGATGAAAGAAGCAACGGGGAAAAACTATGAATTCAATAAGAATTAAAAATTAAAAGGGAGGGTTATACATTAGAGGGGGATTTTAGGTATCAGGCGTTCCGGGAAGTCTGTACCTCTCAAGTACCTCAGCCAATGGGGAAAGAGAGAGGGAAATGCGGCCGGGAAAATAGGATGAAAAGGAGGCTGCATCCTTCAAAAATTTGAGAGATCCCAGGGGAATGTCCCATGGCCTCTCCTTTTATTCGAATAAAGCAAAAAGGACTCCTCTGTCTCGTTTTTGGACATAAACCTCTGGTGTTTGTGGATTAATTTTCCTGACAACCTCTAAGCTCCATATCACAACCGATCAACAGAAAACCAGAAGAATCACTCCAAAGCTGTAATTCATTCTTCTGCCAAAGGGATAAGAGAAAACACACAACCAACATGTGTTGTGTGGGATATGGAATAGAATGGAAGGAGTGTGGCTATCCTATTATTTCTAGACAGCTGCTCCTGATTGCCAGTGTCTAACTACATTCAGGCTATGCTCTGTGACCACTGGCCTGTTGTCTCATAGTCACAGTTCTCAGAGAAGTTTGTCATACTTTCACAAGAAGAAGACTGGATTTTCAGAAGTAGCATAAATCCTTGTTTCTTCATCTTCTGGTGTCTATCTTTTGGAGATTTTCCATCTGTTAGTCTGTAAAACAGTCACGTTTGTGTAGAAGCTCCATACGTTGCAGGACATACCAAGCAATCATGAGATTTTGGTATTAAGAATCTAATAATAATTCTTTTGCCCACCTATTTCGGTTTTCTAGGTTATGATGTATTTTGTATACCAGACTTTCCTAGGTATGTGCTGTTTAGTCTGAGTTGTTTTTTAATTTTTGTGTGTATGGATTTATTATCTCAAAACTGGGCATTTTTCAATTTTCAACATTCACAGGCCCATAAAATTCAGTTCTCTCTATTTTCAGTTTTTTACAGTGAAAGGAGAATTTCCTAGTCTTCAAAACATATTTTGGAAAGTTGCTGTCAGGACTAGTAAATGTGGAACACTACCTCAAATAGAGCATCTGTGATTTCTATTTATTACTGAAATTTACTGATGATTTCAAACATAATACTAGGCACTTATCAAGGCTTTAAATAGTGGGACAATCAAACCCAGTCATTCACAGGCACTCATCACAGAGTGTCCTGCATTGAAAGGGACCTAAAAGGTGATGACCTTTTGTTCTAACCCCACTGACATGGGCAGACACTTTTCACTAGTCCAGGTTGCCCAGAGTTCCATTCAAACTGTCCTGAAAAAATCCAGGAATGTTGATACTTGTGCCTATATTTTATTTATTTATTTATTTATTTATTTATTTATTTATTTATTTATTTATTTATTTATTTATTTATTTATTTATTTATTTATTTATTTATTTATTTATTTATTTATTTATTTATTTATTTATTTATTTATTTATTATGGCTAATTAGGTGTTTGAGCCTGAACACACAAAACATTTTTTTGTCCGATCTGCTTTATTCTTGCGAAGTTAATAGATTAAATATTACATTTGAGTCCAAGCTTCTTGTTCATACTGAGGAGAAATTTCCGCCATGTCATACATATGAGATAATAATGACTGAATGAGAAACATAAGACAGCATTTTCATTAGTTGTAGATGAACTTTTTCTACTTAGGTAAACTCAAATGTTTATGTAACAGCGAAGTTTTTTTGATTCTTAGTATTGTCAGAAACTGCCTGAACAATGTGAGAATTTAATGCATTTGCTTTTAAAACAAATATTGTTTAGCTCAATATTACAATTTTGCATTTCCTTTTGTCATTCTTATTCAACTTTCTTCTCCTGTGATGAGCCCAGAATTCACAACAGCTGATTTCGTCTGTTTTTACCTTCTCTGTAAGATAAAACAGACAAAATATTTAGCATACTCATGATCCTCTGCTTATTTAAGAACTGGTGGACAAAAGCAGGATTTTTATTGTTTCTTTTTGCATCACGTATATCAGTATTAAAATGTCAAAAGCACAGTTCAATACTTGAAAGTTAGAATACCTATTTCTGAACATTTGGGGTATTACTTCATGTCTATGGTAATGAGAACTAGGAATCATATTTACACTTTGATGATTTTGCAAAACCTTAACTCAGGTTTTGGTTTTCTTCATATGTTTTTCATGGGGTTTTGCTTGTTTTTTTGTTTGTGTGGTTTTTTTTCAAAATGGAAAACACATGAAAATTATTGATTCAAAATTACTTTATGAAAGGAAAGATTCTTTCACAACTTTTCATAATTGAATGTTGAATGTGAAAATCTGACTTCTTATTGTACCAATAAGAAGATTGATCATATTTGTTAGAAATGCTAATTAAAGTAATTATCCTAGAGGCTGAAATGGTGAGCAAGTGTACCAGAATCTACCCCTTAGGCTCTTGAATCACACAGCTCAATGGAATCAATAGACCTTTCTCTAACATTTTCAGAGAGTTACATTTCATGAGTTAATAAACAATAATTATGAAATTTTAAAAATTGCTTGATTAAAATACAAAAGCATAGTCAGTCATCTCATAATTTGAAGCACTAATATGGTTCAGGCACTCACCTAGAAGGTAAAGGAAATTATCCACAATAAATTGCAAAACTAAGGGAGAGACTCATGCACATTTGCTGCATTGCAATGAAGTTTGTCACACATCAAGGCAGTGTTCATGCTGAGGAACACATAGAAAAAAATTGATATTGCTCCAATGAAAATTATGGTGAAAAGAGGACTGAATTGTTTTCATTTTTTTGCACTGGCTTAGCGTTTCCTAGTTTGGAAAATAGATTTATTTTCCATTAAAAACCGCTACTGTTAACACCATCAAATGACTGTGATCAATGGAAAAAACCTCCAAGCCAACAAAAAACAATGCCAAAACCAAAACAGAAGCTAAAAATAAGTTCTGATATAGTTGTCAAAACATGTTTCCATAATTTAAAAACCCTGGTCTTTGCATTTTATAATTCCTCAGATACTTCAATCTATTCCATAGTAAGTCTTTAGACTTAGGGCACAGTGATAGTTAAGTTCAAAATTTTCGATGTGTTGTCTCATGCCTGTAAGAAATATGAATCTGCAAAGAACCAGCCAGTGTTCTGGGTTACAAATTGCAATTGAACAACAAGCCTTGATCAAAGATCTTTTGATCACTGAAAATTCAAGGTAACCACAGTGACTGTATTAGGTTATCTGGAACCTCATTAAGGTGGAAAATTAATTATAACTAATGTTTCTGGAAAAAAAAAGCCTTTTGAAAACCCTTTGTTCCCTTCCACACACAATACCCAGAAAAAGTAATATCAATAACTTGAAACATTCAAATAGCAAATAGCCTTATAATTCAGCATTTGTTGTGTTATCTCAGATAAATTTAGTCCAAGCATGTGTGCACACAGCAATACTCAGTTGTGGTATCTCTGCTTCTGGTGACTTGTATGCCACATTCCACTAATATGTCTGTTTAAGCCATACCATTAGAACAAGACTGAATGATAACCATGGTGTCTAGAATAACACATACAACACCTCAATTTATTTTCAATTCTAGATGCAACACAGACATTTCTAAGTCCTCAGATCACTGAAACAGACATATGATTTGATTAAGATCTATCTATCTAAGTCTCAATTAAGATAAAAGAATATACATTCATGAGGTCAGCTAGATATTATCTTTCCATGTGGATCATGTTTGCAGTTTAGGTTTCATTACCAGTTCTGCTGCTAATGATTATACAAATGTCAGTAGTAGTGGGAACATGATTTATTTTTACTACTCATTATAGTGTGGCATGAAAATATCTGTTGCATATCCTGCTCCATATCTGGAACATATGTCCTGAAAATCTGAGGACATGGTGTTGAGAGTATTATACTATTTACTGGTTTGCTGGAAAATTTCAGAATGGAAAACCACTTTACTTCCAAAAATAAATTTTCTATTTGAAGCATATCTCATCAGTGCTGTAAGTCAGTTTCACCACTAGGAGCAGTCAGAAAACTTCACAGACAATACATTTAATGCTTTATGACCTCAGAGAAGTTTCGTACTTCTTGCAGCGTTACAGTGCACATCACAGAGAGAAGTGACTCTAGGACTACTAAGAGATTTTTTTTAGTATACAAAAGGAGATCATGTTACTTGATAATTACAGTTTTTATTGTCTTTTAAAAAATGTCTATCACTCGCCGGCAAGATTTTCAGCAAAAACTTTGCTTTTAGATTTCTTTGGCCGTGTACTCCTAACAATGTACTGAAATATTATGGCTTGTAGAAGATGTTAGTATGTATCGTACCTCCAAGGTCTGTTTGCTCATTGTAATGCTTCTGAACATTTTCAGTGTTCTAAAATTAGGATTAAGTGGACAATCCACACTTTCTCTTTTGTATATCACCTAATCTTTCTGCTGAACTGTTTCTCAAAATTGACAGTGTCTGAACATTCCTTGGCACTCTTTCACAAATTCTCATGCATTTAAGTCAGTTGCTAAGAACAGCCACGAAGTTCTTTGGATCTGTTGGGGAAAGACAAGTTACTTACAGATAAACTGAAATAAGAAATGTCAACTGACTCAAAATTAATGTTTTACAAACTACAAATACAAGCAAGGCAGCCAAAAACTAGTCACGACTATGTACACATTTATATAATGGGCACAGTAAAGCAGGGCTGAAAATTCTGGGAGTAAGAGATTTATAGGTTACTTGTGTATGAGTTAACAGCTTTTTAAACAACTATTCATGACTGAAAAATAGTTCACTGTTAATCAATAATTCCCAATATTAGTGCACCAAGAAACATATTGATAATTTGGAAGTCAAGAGTTTTGAATATTTTTCTTGCTTCATTAAATGTCATCGATTCAGAAAATGGCAATTTCATCATAGACCACTGAAGTTTAAGTAATAAATAATCTACATTTCACAGGGATAGTGTAGTCTAACACCCCTGTTGAGACAGAATCCCTGCTTTGTGCCTCATTTTTTGGTCATGCATATTAGGTAGCCTGCTCACATAAATAACCTGTTCAAAAAACTTCAGTAAGGATGTCTCCTCCCAAATGCTGTTACCATAAGCCCCATATGTAATAGAAACTGTTGTATCATGGCATAGTTTTTATGGTATAAACTGAATCAAAATTATTTAATGCTTTGTTTGACAAAAGTAAACTTTCAACTTAAGAAAATCTTTTGGCTCCAAACACAGAACACTGGCTACAGAGATAATATATTCCTTTAGAAAACTCTGTTCATTAGTTTGGCAGGCACATTCAGGACTTTTGCAGAGAACAAATTGTTTTGAAGAGGCAGGTTATGAACAATGCAATTTAATAACCCAATTTTACAGAGACAAAACCAAAAATAATTAAAATTTGAGATACGATGTTTTTTGTTTTTAAATTAAATCTATTAGAGTTTCTTGGATAGCCAAAGTACCAGAAGATGTTTGTGAGTGGGGAAATGTGATTGGTTTGGAGACTTTTAAATAATTATTGTCTGCAAAACCTTGTTATAAACTCTACCATTTGCTTTTCACTTATTTGAACTCTTATTTGAGCAATGTGTGCTATTCACAATACAGATATTTAAAAATATAAACAGATCGTAATTTTAAAAATTACATTTTCTGTGTGTACTATAGAAAACACCTAAAGAGACAATTTGCAGGGGTTCTGTTAGAATTACACTTAAAGTGTGTAAGACATTATGATGGGACTCACTGCTAAGAGGCACAATGGGGAAGTGACAGAGTCACTTCACACCACCAGCTGTATTGTATATGGCAGCCCAAAGATACAGCATCGGTTGCCTGGAAGCCATGGTAATTCTTTCTTTAAAATACAAAACCTGATGTCTGTTCAAATTATGAATAGCCTGCTGGTAGTATTCTTAGAATATCTGCTTAGGGTGGCATTACTCCAGATGTACTCATCTTGATTGTCCCTGGATGGCATGATAATTTTGTCACAGTCTATTCACAGAGAATTTTGGAAGATGGAATAGGCGACCCATCTACTTGGTTCATATCAAGTTGTCTACATAAGCAGTGTGAATTCTCCTGTGGTCAGAACTGTCTTTCAGACTTTCATTCTGCATTGACAGATTGGAAGGACTAAGACTTAAGGAACACAGCAGACAATAAGTTTTGTAAAGATTTATATAATTATTCATGGAATTCTACACTCTATAGTGGAGTGCTATACAATATTTAAAAGCCTACATAAAGCAAAATGTTTAATGGACTTAGTTATATAGGAATTTTCCAGGAAGGCTATCTAATATCCTTTCACTAAACAATCCTAGGGATTCCTTTGTGTTACACATTTTGAAAAAATATGATAAAATGCATAATAAAGTTCAAGCTAATCTGAAAAGTAATTTCTTGCAGGGTGGATAAATCCAAGTTAGCAATAAAAGACTGGAACTAGACCTTTATGTCACATGAAAATATAGTAACATCTGGAGACTCCAGTTAAAGGATAATGAGTATGACTCTTTCACTTTGAGTCTTTTTAATATCTAACAATTCTACTTCAATAATTCAAATTAAATCTGCCCATAATGACAGACTGTTTCCTAAGATAAGGCCAGCTTGCTTTGTTTGATGTAATTTCTTTGTCAGTATAGCTCACTTTTATCTTTGGTTTAAGTGCAAATTCTTAAAAAACTTAACTTGCAAAATATTTATGCAGAAACTGAGTATGCAAATAATCTGCAGCAGAAATTTTATATGAAGAACAATTGAGAGATTAAAAAGGACATTTAAAATAGAAATGAACAAAAAATTATTGAAGGAAAATAACACTTCAAAATATTTCCCAAGACTTTAAGAAAGACCACAAATTAAGGATTCTTCAAAATAGCTCCACATTTTCTTTCCTTTTCTGGGCTCAAGCATTTAGAAATATACTGTATTGTATCATTCAGCTAGTATAATTTAAAGTCTACTGCTTTTGTTTCTCTTTGCATACAGACCTGTTCATGCCATCTATTTTATTTACCACTCTCCATTCCTGACATTGTCAAAACATATACTACCTACTAGCTCTCACACATGAGAGCTTTCAGTGTTTTTTTCAAAACCTTTTTCATTCTCCTTCCTGAAGACTACAGAATGTCCAGCATTGAACAGGACAGCATGAAGGGATTAGAGAATAGAAATAAAATTTGCGGTTAAAGAGCCCATCGCCTGTAGTTAGCTAGAGATATACACAGAGCTTAATTCATGTAGTTATGTGGTTTGGAAAAGAAAAAAAAAAAAAAGAAAAAAGGAGGAAAAAAAAAAGGAACTTGTCAGTACACCTG
>VXBI01012393.1:0-20683 GCA_013397375.1 Toxostoma redivivum | reverse complement strand
CCTTCCTTCCCTCCTTTTGAGATGTCTCAATGCAATAGTTGAAAATCAATGGAAGCAAGTAACTGCATACAGAAATACTTTCTAGCAATTTCCAAAGTCACTTGTACTTAACTCAGTTGAAATGCAGTTTCTCCTATTGCCCCTTTTCCAGCTGAATTTGCCTGTATTGCACAAATCCCTTTCAGTAATTGTTTTAATATACTGGGGTATTAGCAGCTATTGCATATGTAAAATCATACTTGGCTATTTAATGCCACAATTTCTGTTTTCACAGTGATAAATCACTCTTTTCCAGCTCTAAAGATGGATATTTTTAAGTTTTCTCTCTTTCATCCATTAGGTATTCTGAGATATCAAAACATTATTTGCTCTAATCTGATTTTGATTCCCATAGAGTTTCCACTCATGTAAATATCTCACCTGAAATGTGAAGAGCTAGATAAAGTTACTGTAAGTGTGAATACACATTATCTGCATCTTCAAGATTCTTTAGGACCATTTAGGGATACCATAGGTGAGAAAAGTATCAAATGGTGGTCATCTTTGCCTATAGAATTATTAGCACAGTCAGATAACTGGCTTTAGTGTACAATATGAAAATTAACAAAGGACAATGAATATTCATGTCTACTAAATTTGTTTTCTGCAGTCTTGATAACATGATACTGTAGCCACTATCTCTGGCTGTATAAGTTGAGTTAAAATGAACATCAATCTTTTTATTCAGCTCAAGAATCCAAGAGTGCAGTGATCCCCAGTACAAGAAACACACCGGAGTGTGTGCGGGCCAATCAAGATAGAAGGGCTGTAGCACACAGCACAAAGAAGAGATTGAGAAAACTGGATTTGTTCTTAAAGGAGGAGGCTAAGGATATCTTAAGAAGTAGATGTTAACATGGTCTCATCTGTTGGAAGGCTATAGAGAAAATGGAGTAAGTCCACTCTTCTGAGAAGGGACAGTCTTAGGATGGAAGTCAAGAGTCACAAGTTTAACCCAGGAAATTCCCCTTAGTTATTAGGAAAAGAAAGGTTTCACCATAAGTGTAGTCAAACAGGAAGGGCTGTGAAATCTCTAAATCTCTGTTCTTGGAGAAGTTTAGTACTCTGGACAATTTCCTTTGTAACTTGGTTTGTTCTGGCCCTGGACTTGAACTTCATGTTGAACCGGGTAACCATAGGCTGTCCATTACAACCCAAATCATTCCACTGTTCCACAGTTCTCTGGATGATATGATGCTCCTCTGCCTCATAAGCCCTGGTCACACTGCGCCTCGACTCTATTCCCTCCCCTTCAGTGACAAAATGGAGAGACACTCATTTCAGGGGTGTTCTCTCCCTTGATATATCTAGTTTAAGCTGACTGTCACAGTACAGTTTGAACTTAAATGCACCATGCATGAAAAATAATAATCCAGGTATATGAAATGCTTGATAACCTATGAATTATTTTCAATCCTCAATATAGTGGATACACCAAAGTTAAAGACAGTATCTTTCATTTTTCGCTATTTTCACACACACATTTATTATTTCACAATCCATCATAGCCCTCTTCTGAGTCACTGAATCACATAAATTTTCCATGTGTTAATATTTTGATTAACAGTGTAATAAAAAATTAATCTCTTAAGAAGTGGTGGTGAAGCATAAGCATATTTTTGTGAGCAATACGGTTGCTGAAAAAAATAATTTTGCTATTTCAAAAAATATGTGTGTGCCAGAGAGAATTGTAAAGCTGTGAAAGATGAAACTGTGTAGATGCTGTTAGCCTCTGAGTCAGCAGCTCACATTTCGCAGAAATTAGCATTTTAAGCCTAAGTGCTCCCACTGCATGCTTGGAACCACCTTTCTGCATAGCCCACTGCCTGCTGCGGGCTGACAGTGCCTCAGAGCTCACACAATGGAAAGAGTAACAAACTGATTCACTGTAAATTAACAAAATGCAACCAGTCACGCTGAAGAAACATTTACCACAAGAGCAGCCTCTGTCATGGAGGGGGTAGGAGGAGCTGACAGCACACATATTTTTGCAGAGAGACACGCGTTTCTTACTGAGGCTGAAGGTGAAACACCTGCAAATAGGTCAAACGATTAATTTATTTCTTTAATAAATTAGGGAAAGCATCAGTCATTAACACAGACACACAAAAAGAAATTATTTATTGGAATTATTTAATATTTACTTTTTATAATTTAGAAGGATTTATGCAGCAATGTCACAGTATAGCCACAGCAGAGTTGCTGCTTCATAAAGAAGGATAGCTTTTCACAGTTATACAGCATTTTTAATAAAAGCCCTGTTAGTTTTGGTCTCTACTGGTGCTCTGCCAGCCTTGAATATGGTCACAGTGCCCTGGAAACAGTTTTCTTCTACACCCAGCTCCTTTGATAGCAGGAAGACACCGTGACACAGAGCTGCTCTGCTCTGAGTTGCCCTGATAAATCCAAACTGTCAGATGCAGCTGGTCAAAGGTAAATGGGACATCAAGGGGGGAAAAAAGAAGCACCAAGGATAAAAGAAGCATTGACTTGTTTTGCAGTGCACTTGCAGTTGTGTTCCATACTAGTTTAGCTGTTGACATAGCACTGAACAGAAAAAAAGGCTGCTCTGCATACAGCATGGCCTCTTTTAGTTATTCTTTTGTGTGAAGTGGTTACCACAGCTTTTGAAGACAGATAAAATCTAGCATAAAGATACATCTATAAATAAAAGATAATTTTAAGCAAGCTTTGAAATTATTAGACAAAGTGATGCAGTTTGCAAACAAAATCTGATCCATTAAGGATGATACATCTTAGGATGTAAAAAAGAACACTTGGGTCAAAGGATGCCCATCTAGCTCAAAACATAAAGCAGTGACCTGAAAACTGACAAGAAACCCAAGGAGGACAGATTTGATGAAAAAGTGTTTATAGAAGTAAAATGTGCTACTGCTGCACTCAAAAGATCATAAGCCAAACTAGTCTGGGGTTTACCAGCTCTTTGAGGAGTGTACAGAGGGTTGGTACAAAGGTAGTGCTAGAGAAAAATCTGCACAAAGTAGTATTGATTTTTTTGCTGACATATGTGGCATTTTAAAGTCAGAATACTATGTGCAGCCGTTTTTCCTGCAGAAGTAGAGCTTTGATCCACTCTAAAGAGTGAAAGAGAAATTCTGTGAAGTCTCAAAAAAGAAGGCATCTTTCTTTGATGTCCCCATCTGCCAAACCTCATGGTCATTGCTGTTTTCCATATTTTTTCCAGTGCTTTGAATGCAAGGAATTTCAAGTTTCTTACTATTTTAAAAGATATAGTTTTATCCATAAAACCTGATCATGTAGAATGGCCTTTATAGTCCAGTTAAAAGAGGACTATAGAGGCAAATACCCTCAGACTAGGTAACAGCACTGGATAGTGGGCAAGAATCAATTATTCATTCAGAAACATCTAGAGCTAGTCAGATGATCTATCTGCATAACAAATAAAACTGATGATTTGTCCTGTTTTTTGAATGCATGATTCATGATTATATGATTACTCATGAGCTCATGACAACATGATTTGATCCAATCCAAAAACAACCTTAGGAGGAATAGCTGAAGCATGTGGACCCTGATTCAAGCGTATGTGTTTGCTTTAAAATATGAATAGTCCTATTTAGGGAATTTGATTAATCTTACTCCTAAAGTTATTCATGTTAAGTTTATTGCTTAACAAGAGATATAAGGCACTTTAAAGAGGATGTGTGATAATAAAGTATCCTGGTACCTTCCAGGACAGTTAAATTTTTATGGTACTCATGAGGGTGCAGAGCCTGGAGCCTTGTGGGCGTGGCTGAGATTATTCTACAACACCTCACCCCATTGCTGGGTGCAGGAGTAAGACAAATCCATATTAGAGCTTGTTCTCACTCAATTCTCAGTGTCCCTCTACAGGGTTTACATTTTCATATATCTCTTTTACCAGCAAGCCCAGAAATGGACACAATACACCAGATATGTCTCACCAATGCTGAATAGAGGGGAAAGATCACCTCCTTTGACCTGCTGGCAGCACTCTTAAAGCAGCTCAGGGTACCACTAGCCTTCTGTATTGAAAGGACATACTGATGGCTCATTTTCTCCTTGCTGTCCACCAGAACCTCTAGCCCTTTCCTGTCAACCCAGTCAGTCCCTGTACTGAACAGTTCATGGGGTTATTCCTCCCCAGGTGCAGGACTTGACAATTCCCTTCACTGATTTTCATGGGATTCATGTTGATCCGTTTCTCTAGTCTTTTGAGGACCTTCCAAATGACAGCACAGTCCTATGGTGTACTAATAATTCCTTATAATTCTGTATCATCTGCAAACTTCCTGAGAATGCTCTTTGCTTTATTATCAAAGTAATTCATGAAGATGCTAATCAGTACTGGTGCCATTACTTACTCCTGTGGTATGCCACTATTGATGGGCCTCCAACTGGACTTTTTGCCTTCTATCAAAACTCTTTGGGACTAGCAATTTAGGCAATTTTCAATCCACCTCTAGTTATTTATCTGTTTGTCAATCAGGATGCTAACATAAAAGATGCAATTAGCAAGTATGGGTACCCATCACGATATAATTGCTACTGCTATCAACTAAAAATAGGTCTTATATCTGGATTTTCTAACAATCTTATTTTTGAAACAGAGAAGCAACATTCTGAAGCATATCATTCTGTAGCTATAATAAAAGAATTGCAATCTATTACTGTGCACTAAAGCTAAACTTTTCTGTTCTTACATCAGGGCAGATAACAAATAAACCTGGGTCAGCTAATTTGCCAGTGTGTGCACAACTGATAACAAGATATGAATTTACTCCTACATAATAAAAAAAATCAATGAAACCTAAATTGGCACTTTAAAAAAATGTAATGCAAATAAAACGTAAGAAAAAAGCATCCACAAAGTAGCACAACAGATGCAAAGAGTCTAGTAAACTAAAAACAAAACCAAGTAGATAGAACTTTCATAATACATCAGATTAGTTTTTCTTCTTATGAAATTTATTAATGATTGTTATCATCAAATCATGATCCGTTTCACACCATGTGGCCATTTTTTCTTTCTGAAGACTTACTCTTTTTTATCGGCCTGGCAGTTTCCTTGAAGAACACCTTTTATGATTAATTTGTTCCTGACTCTTTCTTTGTCTCCATTACAAAATCTAATATCTCTGGTGAAAAACTCAAACATCGTCTTTCTGGTGTGTCCTTCTGCCTTCTGCTTGTCCTTTGTTTGGGAAGTACATGAGCTTCTTTTGGGTGTCTATGATTTTGAATATGGAATCTGCAGTTTCTCCTGCTTGGGCTGAACATTCCATACCTGCTGTATCACCTGCTATAATATCACATGGTGTCTATATTGTTACAAATAATTACACATTAATTACATTTACTGTGGAAGAAATGTCTGTATAATGGAAATATTTTTATCCTGCCTTGAAAAATAACCAGCCAACAAAGTACAGTGTTGTATCTAATAGACCATTGAACTATAAAAACATAATGAAAAGTGCACAGAGCAACAGAATTAGAATTATTGATATTCAAATCCTTAAGGATAATCAGATTCTCTACCACTTGTTTAGGTGTTTCCACAAACACTTTGACAAAGCTTATGAACTGACATATCAAGGAGATTTACTGAAACAAAAGGCTCATGAATGCTGATTGTCAGATGAAAACCCAGAGCACTCAAACTGATTTAATCTGCCTTGTTAATTTGCAAGTTCATGCCTTTTGTAATATCTTATAACAGATCAATTATTAAAAATAAGATATCCACAAATAGACGAAGACATTTTTAAAATGAAAAAGACTTCTATATTTTATCTTCTGTATATATGACATACTTTGAAAGTTTCGTATTGTTCTTGGCCAGAATAAAGCATTTTGGCCTCTGCATGATGGTGATGATGTATGATCCTCAGGTTTCAAACACCTTAAAACCAAAAAGATAATTATCAGTTGGTATATTATAAACATATATATATAAAAGCATCAATTTGATAGAAATAAATTTTACACAATTTAATTTTCCATGACAGATCTTTATCTCCTGTAGAAAAAGAGAACATTTGAGGGTTTGTGGGCAGATTAGAACGGTTTTCTTGTTGGACATTTGGGGAAGAGGTTACAAAATAATTGTGGCGAAAATGCTTGAAAAACTTACAGTCTTAAGGTCTTTCTCTATCAGCTAGATCCCTGTTTTACATTGCTCATGCACTTGAACTCTGACATATATAAAACCATCTTCCAGAAATTAAAGGATCATTTCAGTCTTCAGTCTGTCCTTAGCCTCTCAGCTGATGATTCGAACAGAAGTGCCAATTAGTGCCAAACGTGGTGATATTCTGTGAATGCAATCCAATTAGAAACCATCAGTTCATTTGACAATTAGTGCCAGTAGAAAGTACACTGAGTTTCCAAGGAAGTTATTAATATATACAACTGTACACCAGAAACTTCCTCGGAAGCCGTTATTGTAAACAGTGGCAAGAAAATAGTGTAGAAAAGAGAGATCAGTAAGAGCTACCTTTTAAAGGAAAAGTAATGTGAGAGTTGACTTGTTTTAAATAAGGAAAAGAAGGAAGAGAAGGAAAAAACAAATAAAAAGAAATTCTGAAGTAATTTTGCATATTTATTTTGAATTACATATGTCTGAAAGTAACTAGACAAAGATTTATAACCATCCTTAAGTTTTAACTTTCATCTGATGTGAATTGTTATATAAATCCAGAACCTCAAATATAAAAGCTGATATTTTCTAGTAGATACTATACTAAAACATCATACATACCCTCAAAAGCATACACTTAAGGGTTTTGGGAGTTTATTAGTTTTTATAAGATTCCTGCCTGCTTCTTTTCTGAAATAGATGATCTGTCATTGCACTGCATATTAGGCACTACCTTTTTATTCAACACATAAGAGTTATTCACATATTCCTTCATCCATATAACACAGTCAACAATTGCATATGGTACACTGAAAATATAAATTATATATTCTTTGCTGAAACAGAATGATCTTGTATTTTATATAGTGGGTTTTTCTTTAAAAGGAGAAGCTTGGGGTAAGAATAGTTGGCAATAACTTATTTTCAAGATAAGAAGAGAGCAAATCTTACCTCCAACCCATATAGTGCTCTATTTTGAAATAAAATGCTTTAACAGGATTTTAGATAATTGGAAGCTGAACTCAGTGTAAATCCATTCATGATTTATAGTCCAAATCAGCACTTTTGTACTTCTTTTTCAGTGACACTTTGATATTGCTTTTGTAATTTTTGTCACTACTTATGAAAGTTACACAACTCTTTTAGGTAAATGAAAGAACATGCCACCTAAAAGCAAGCAACAAACTGAGAATGGACTTAAACAAAAGATTTCATGAGTTAAAATAAACTGTTCTGGTAAGTAGATTGGATAGATTGGATGACATTTTCTTATCTGCAATGATAGAGCACCATTAGCAGAGCTCTGCAAAGCAATGGGATTTGGGTGCATTACCAGTCAAGGTACTATCCTGAAAATTAGAGATATTATTAAAGAATGATAACTTTATGATATCTTCAAATTCTATCTTGCATTTAAGAATTAAAAGATAGTTGGCTTCATTTATGCTTCTTTGTCTTGCACCACCCTTTCCTCTTTCACCCTGCTCACTTTTCAGTATATTTTTCCTTAGATGTATCCTCATTACACTTGCTTTTAGCCTTTTCTTGCTGGTATAAGGAAATAATTATTGGTGCTGAGAAAACAGCCTCACCTAACCTGAGTAACATAATTCATAAGAAAACATACAGATTTAAAATTTTAATGATGATTAATTCAAACAGATAAACAAAGGTTTAACTTCAGCAAAAGGATA
Source organism: Toxostoma redivivum (assembly GCA_013397375.1). NCBI lineage: Eukaryota > Metazoa > Chordata > Aves > Passeriformes > Mimidae > Toxostoma > Toxostoma redivivum. The sequence goes on along the minus strand of VXBI01012393.1, from coordinate 12,805 downwards.
AAAATAAAGAATAAAAAAGAAAGGATAAAAATAATTTTTTCTGTGAAAATAGCAAGAAAATATTGGTACATTTTACAAATGTTTGGTAGCTTGCAGTTTTGAAATTTATGAGTAGTTTTTTGAATCTAACAAGTAAAGATGTCTGCATAGGACTGCCATATTAAATACTAAAATATTACTTAGAACAGAAAATGGTTGATTCCTTTTCAGTTCCTGTAATTGTTGCATTAGTATTCTTTATTTCTGTGTCTATTTCAGTATGAGATGTGTAATTGCTTCCTGGCAAGCATTCTTAAACTAAGAAAACTCCAAGTTCAGTGTGCTGGGACTACTACAGTCTTGAATTTGATTAATGTGTGATTCCTTGCAAGACACTCCATTCAGTTGTTTCTCCATCTTAACTTCCAGTCCTCAATCTGAAGGAATCAGGACTTTTTTGTAACCTCTGATCTGTAAAACAATGACAAATTCTACAATAGCTTTTTGGGTTTGGTTTTATTTTTTTACAGTAAACCCATTAATTCATTAGCAGAATGATAGTTCTCCTCTGATCCAATACTTGTGTTTTAGAAAAGGAAGGAGGCTTGATCTGAACATTTTCTTGGCTATGTAGGTACAAGGAGTTCTGGCTGATCTTCCACCACCATCTGCTCAAGTGCTTTTGTGTGTCTGTGTCTGCAGCAAACTTTTTTTTCCCATCCCTATTACCATAATTACCCTCCTATTCCAAGAAAGCTTCCATTTATGTAGTGGTCCACTTCTTCAACTATGATGCACTGATACCACATGATCTTAGACATTTACATTATAGACATAATAATCTGAAATGTGGTTGTCAGAACTCCATTTATAGTTGAAATATAAAAATAGGGCATTTATGTCACATCTCATCCTCATCCTTATGTAAAACCTAAAAATAAATCACATGAATTACAATTTAGAAGTTACTATTTTTCTCTAGTGAGTGACTAAAAAGGGAGGCAAGGATGACTAATTCAAATATATCCCTCTGTTTTGTAGATGTTCAAATCAAATAACTAATATACATATTTTATTTACTACATATCTTGTACTGCTTTTGCTCATTCACATATTAAGAATTTTAAGAAAATTCTTAATCGCACATATTATTTTTTTCCCTCTTCTTTCTCTCTCTTTTCAGATAGGAAAGGAAGTAGCTGACTCTCCCGGATATCATCTTTTTTTTTAAGCTTTCATGATTTAAGTAGGAGTTATTTGCTTCAGTCATTGAGATTATATCACAAAATCTTAGAAGGAATTTTACATTATCAGTGCAATTCTGAACACATACCTCACTTACTAATGAAGTAAGACAAAAGATACCACAAGAAATTTTGTTTAACATTTCATTCTCCATTTAATTTACTACAACAGAAAGGCAGTGATCAGGTAAGAGGCAAAAGCAGGAGGCAACAGTAGATTTACAGATTACTTCTGAACAAAATGTTCATCTAGATTGGCCTTCTTTAAGCCTTTGATGGTTAACACTGGACGAGATCAATGTTTTCTAGAGGTATGGGGTAATCATTGTAGTTTATTAGCACCAATTTGTTACCACACTAGCTCTGACCAAAGGATAGTGCCACAAGAAAGAAAGCTGTAATTTAGGAAATTTAATTAGCTGTAATTTTTTCCCTCTTTCCCAAAGACTTCTTCAAATACTTTACTCTAAAGACTATTAACATTATGATTTTAAAAACTCGTTAACTGAGATGTTTCCATATGATATTCAGTCTTTGAGAAGTAAAATGGTCTCTGAACATCCAGTTTGCTATCACTTTCTCCTCAAAAGACGATATACAGGCAGTGTGTGGTGTACTTAGCTGTTCAGAGTGTATCAGCTGGTGCTGATACATCCTACCACTTCATACACAGAAGATACAGGATAGAAATACATCATGTTAAACTACAATGCAAGAGGGCACTCATGTAAATAGATGGCAGTCTTTGTCATCTATTAAAATAATAATAATCTTTTGTCATAAAAAAAAAAAAGAGTGTTATACATGATTCCAAGGACAACCTGTTGACCCAGACTCCTTCACTTAGATTGTGCTTTATGCAAATTCAGGAGGATTCTGGAAATGTGCATCTATAAAAACATTCTCTGAAATATCATCCATTATCAGAAGTAACCATCATCTCACTTACAGCTTGCTGCTTCTCAGGCTTCCAGATTGCTTGATTACTGTTGAGAACTTAAGGATGATATTTCTAGACTATCCAATTATAGTTTCTTGTGACTGTAGGAATAGGCGATAATAACACTAAGAAAATCTAGTGCTCACAGGATCAGTTCTATAGAGCTCACATGAATAACATTTTAATAACAACCAAATGAAATGTTCAATTTCAGGCACAAAATTATGAGATACAGTAGCTCAGGGTTCAACTCGATTCCTAATATGACATTGTTTCACTCATTAATCACATAGCTTCAAGAGGTCAATATTTATTGAATGATGCAGAAAAAACTTACTGAGAAAACTTATAATGGTCTAAAAGTAACTGCAGTGAGGAATATGATGGATATCTCACAACACTTAAAATGGTGTGTGAAAATGCATAATAAGGATATTACAACCATTTAACGACCTCCTAGGACTATTGAAGACAGGAAATTCACCTTACATGAAATGATCTTGAAATCATCAATGATGACTGAAAACAAAGTATAAGAGTCAAGAAAATTAGCACATAACCCTAGAGAACAGGGAGAACTCCTCTGCAGTTGTACTCTGCAATTTTGCAGTTCACTCTTACCTGAAAAAAAAAGACTAATGGCCAGAAAGATTAAACCACCAAAATGAAGGATATTTAATGTAGTTGGTTTTAAACCACAGTATATCACAGCCCTCTATCCAGATGATGTGTTGTACACATAGTGACAATATATAATAATGTAATATATTTTGTGTGCTTTGGCTTGGATTGATTTGGAGAGAAAGTAACATGGAAGTAAAAAGCATAGTGAACTNTAAAGAAAAAAATGAAAGAAAAAAGGGAATAGGCAGAGATTATGGAGTATAGAGGAGTAGAAGACACACATACATGCGAAAATGAGAAAAAAGAAAACTAACAATCTTCAGTGGAACAAGAAGAGAGAGGGGGGAAAAGCCATGAGCAAAAAATGAAGCAAATTGAGGAATAAAAGATTGCTGGGATCACAGTCCCACCAACCTGTGAATTTTGAATGGGTACCAGCCAGCTGCTGGGAGAAGGCCAAAGAGTAGCTTGGCTAAATGAGAAGCAGTTGGCATCCTGATATTTCACATGTGATGAGCATCCAATATGTGACACTTGATCTTATGCCAGGGAGATGATATGGTTTGAAATTTCTAGCAGCCAATCAGGACTGACTACTTTCTTTTATCATATTAATTGCATGTCCTGCACCAAAGAATACTTAATCCAGATGCACATGAATTTATATGGAACAAAACTCAGACTGTTTAAAACAGCTGTTCAAAATCAGTCCATAAAAAATAAATTCTGTTCTGGGCAGAAACTTTTTTCTTAGATCAAAGTGCTTCACTCATTCCACATTTTTCATTCTGTAACAAAAAAAATTCAAATCAATCAGGAACTGTTTTTATTTAATTATATGTTTATTTGATAGCCTTCAGACAGATATGGCTATCAGAGATGGCACTAGAAGTACACTCACTTATATTTGGCAATCTCTAAATCTTGAATTTATGATGTTGCAGCACTAATTCATGCTGTGATTCTAACACTGAGAGTAATCTCTAATCAATAAAAAGGTATGGTTTTAGCTTAATGATCATTCCTTTATTAGAGAATATATTTCTTTTAGTGAGTAATATGTATGCCCTTGCAATATATGATTAAAAACTATGAAGTTGTTATATATTTTAATACTAATATTTATCCTGAGCCAGGTTTAAAATGATGCTTTAAAAAATCTCATTTCTAAAGATTAAAAGGAGGTAAGCAAAGTAGGATGAGATCAATTTAAATTTTCTTATCCTACATGTCTTTTTCTACACTTACACAAATTTGACTGCTTTAAATCTCTTGCTTGTTAATTTTGCTAAAAGAATGTATCTGCTAATAAATAGTTGCAGATAGTTCAAGCCAGAAAGATGGCCTATGATTCCCTAGTTACAGGCTTGACATAGGGGGTGTAATTTGTTAATATAGTCTTTTCTTCTTATTTTTTAATTTATGTAAGGTTCTGAAAGCACTCACTTCCTCTGTGTTCCAGAAATATTGCAGAGACATCCCTGAGCATTTATCAGATTTATGCACACGAGAAAAGCTTCTATATTGATATTCAGTGGAGTCCTTTCATAATACTATTTTCGTTGCAGAATATATCCCTAATTAGGATATTACCTATAGAAATATTAAAGGTGTTGAATATCAGGAACAGTCCAACTGGGATAACACCTAGCCAGCCCTGAACTGACCCATTCATCAGTTCTCAGAATAGACTTTCTTTCCAATGTCTGCTTAGGGTTAAGAACTAAATTGTAAAATTAATGAACTACTCAAGAGTGAAAATATTTTGGAGCATGCAAACTAGTATTTCAAAAGCTTTAAATGAGGTCACACAATAACAGGTCAAATTTTGCTGCTGTAGAATCTACCAATTTTTGTTGTGTTAATTGTAACATGAGCCAATCTCAATTTTTTTTTTTCATCCAAGACTCCAGCAATACTTGGATGTGGGATTTTCATTCAGGTCTCTGAACTCGGCATGAGGTGTAATTGTGAATATGCTTACACAGGCAATTTGCATCTCTCACAGAAAGATTTGTCTTCACCTCCACAAGTATTCTGGAAGCAGATGTAGTCACTGGAAATTTCTCTCTAGGATTCTATACTTTTAGATGCATGTAAATGTCTTGTTGTGAGCTTTTGGCCCATTGGATAAAATTAATTTAAAAATAAATGTATTAATCTAAAATATAGAGTGAATTTTATTTTCCTAATGAAATAGTGCCAGTCCTCATTGTATACTTACATATTCTGAATAGTTTTTAATCTATTGTACTGATTTTTAACATCCAAATAAGATTAAATTGGAAACACAATATATAAACCATCTTCTATAATTTAATGGTGCTTTTAACACTAGTAAGAATAGTCACATTGTAACTGTGCCTTTTAAAGTAAAAAATAAGACTGTGTAGGGAAGGTGATGACTTTATTCAAATTGGTAAACATTGGTAAAAGTTTCTGTGAGCTCATTATTCTACAGAAAATGAAGCAACTGTATTTCACAGCACAAGCCCTGCTTTAAAAAGCACAGTGCTTTTATTCCCTCTGTGACTTTGATAAACATCCTACACCATGGTGATTGCAAGCATGTGACCACAACAAAAGTCTCATATGACTCCCAGGGGCAGCTCAGCATGAGTAAGCAATTACTAGCACAGTCCAAAGCCACATTCCAGTAAGAGATTACAGTTTTTGTACAGCCTCATGATTCCTGCCACTCCCCATCCCCCAACAAAAACATCATTGTTGTTATTTCCTCTATATCAGGAGACTTAATGACTATCACACCTAACACTTTAACATTTCTTAGGAATAAGAAATAAGCCCATTTTCTATTTTGGTGTTGAGTGATGACAAACGTGCTAATGGGCCCCAGATAAACTAATGGAGAGCTTCATTGAATCCAGAATGTCATAATGCATTTGGAAACAAGACAAAGTGTTTCCAAGAAAGATATGGTTTTACCCATCACAAATAACCCAATTAAGTGAGTGTTTTACAGGGAAACTCATAGAAAGTCAGGATTTTGCTTCCAGTGAATACACAAGATTTCCCAATTCATGATTCAAGCCTGAACAAATTAAAATAAATTCAGAGGCTCTTTACAATAGGCGGTTTTTTAGAGGAGTCTTACGAGACCACCTGCACCTTCTCCATCCTTTATCTTTTAAATTAAAAAAAAAAAAAAACAAAACTAACCAACCAAAACAAACAAACAAAACCAAAACACCCAAACAAAAAAAAAACCCAAAACACCACAGTTATATTTTAGTATATGCTGACATCCTGGTGAGGAGTTGGTCTGCTTTGATAACTCTACTGCACAAACTTGAGCTTACTGAAGAAACAGCAGTCTATTTCTCAAATCAGAAGCTTTGTAAGTGTAAGAAAAGGCTGCTGGGCCAGTGCAGCTGCTGTGCTTCTTCCTGTCATCTATGCTGTTTCATCTACATTGAGCAGTTTCATTCCATGTGAATAAATATAACTAATCTGGACAGCTGTATTCTGTAAATGTAGCAAGAGAATGTGAAAAGTGTCTGAACCATGGTTAAAGTACCTTTTTTTTTTTACATTAATTTACATAATATTTAATGTCACCTCTCATTAACACCATCTTATGCCTCTGATGCAGGGTCTGAACCTGCATAATGCTCATCAATTAGGAACCATTTCTTTTCTATGAAGTTGCCACCAAAGAAGCTTTTTCCAAATCTTCTATTTGCAGACCACAAAATAGTGAACACTTTACTTAGCCATTCCAGCACATCTTTGCCACCCTGCATCCACTTATCCTCTGAAAGAGTAAGTTTGTAGATTAATTTCCACAAATATATCCTTCTATATAACACTTGCAAATTTTAAAATATGGCCTAGCTACCAACACTTTTATTTACTTTGCCTTCTACATGCTCCAACTTGCTTTGAAAGGTATAGCAATGTCTCAAAATCTATTTCAAAGCTTCTTCTGGAATCCAGATGGAAAGCTGACCTGAAGCTTAACATGTTATGCAAACTACTATAAAATCTTGCTTTACAGGGGTTTTCATGAATACATGGCCAAAAAACTGACTAAGAATCATAGAATTGTCAAGATTAGAAGAGATCTTTAAAGGCATCCAGTTCAACTGTCCACCCAGCACTACCACTGTAACCCCTAAACCACAAAACCATCACAGTGCCAGATCCAGACAAACACTTTCAGGGATGGTGGCTCCACCACCTCACTAGGCAACCTATTCCAAAGCATGACCACCCCAACAGTGAAAATATTTTTCCTGTTATCCATTATGCATGTCCTCTGTCTCAGCTCAAAGCCATCTCCTCTGGTCCTCTCACTGCAAGCTCAGTAGAAAAGACTGGTCGCCACCTCACCACAGCCTTTTTCAGAGAGTTGTAGAAAGCAATGAGCTCATCCTGTGCCTCCTCGAGGCTAAACAAACCCACTCCCTTAGCTGCTCCTCTTAAGATGTTTCTAAACCTTTCATGAGCTTTGCTGCCCTTTGCTGGACACACTCCAGCATCTCAATGTCCTTTGTAAAGTGAGGAGAGATCACCTCTAGTACATTATCTGTTGCCCCACTGGGCTCTCTGTCCCTGCAAGCAATCAGCACTCTGGATTAAACCAAATTAGTGCAGTTTCAAGATATTAAAAATTTGTTTTATCCTCTTCTTTTTGGCTGTACATGTTGAAATAGATGTCATAGTATTCTTGCAATGTTTCTCATGAATCTAGTTAATAATATATGCGGATTTTTTTTCTTGATATCTTGACAACACTTTATGCCTTTTTGCTTTAAGGGTTGGGCGGAGTTTTTTGAATTAGTGTTTTGAGACATATCTTTCTTTTCTTGTTGTGAATCTTTTACAATGTGGTGGTAACATTCCAAATGGAACTAGGAATCACTCTATCAGTCTTTACATATGCTAACAAAGAAATTATAATTTCTCCTATTTTGTATATTGCAGAGACTAGTTTAGCATAAATATATGGAATGCCTGACACAATATATTCCAGACTATGCTTTGAGTCCCATAAATTATTAAATAATGGTAGTAGGTTAAATGCTTGGTGGGGATAAAGAGGTGAAAGTGCAGTTAGAGGTGGGTATACAGGCAAGTATAGCCAGTTAAAATCATAACAGATGTCATTGGGAAGCTACTGAAGAGCTCTAAATGTGGAGCCAGACACATCAGTTTAATCCAATAACAGATTTTAGGGGTGGCTGATAGAACACATTGGATAGTTGCCAAGGAGTGCCTGGTGGTTACATTGGACTCTCCCAGGCTTAGAAGCACCTAAGTTTCATTTCTAAATGGGTTGGATTTAACTTCTTATTACAATCCTAGTAGGAAGACAGGATAGGCAAGGAAGCTGATGAGTATTATCTTGATCTCTAGTCCCAGTATTGATGTCCCTGTGCCTTTGTTAGGTACAAGAATTATTTATAGAACACTTACTAATCACACAGGGTGTGATCATTGACTAATTAAATTGACATTAAGTTTCTCTAATTAGACAGTGTTTGGGAAACATTTCAAATGTTAAGAGAACTGCATTAATGAAAGAACCATAAATCATTTGATCCTGTGGGCTCAGCAAATGACCATAATACACATCCCTGATTATCAGCATTTAAGTACCCAGGTAGCTACATTTGCTTTAATAAAACTTAATGATATTCTTTTAGTCAGGCATTTACATTGACCTGCTAGCTTTGAAATGTTTTACTTACCTCTGCAAATCACCTGATCTTCTCTCACCTATTTATCTTGTTTCACTCACCCTATGAGATCAGGAGAAGAGGCTCTTGAATAGTTTCAACCAGTTTGGGATTTAACAAGAGAAAGCTAGACATTAAAAGAGCCTGCTGGCATCAAAAGAAAACCAATACTCTAACCCTTGGCTGTGAATGACAAAACAATTGTTGAGCATGACAGCCTCACTGTGCTTTAAGTACTCTCATATATTCCTTAAGCAAAATTGCTATTCAAAACAATGGAAATTTCCTTAAAAAGAAAATTTTCGTAAGACTATGTTTTTGAACCCTTGAGGCTGAGAGTTAGTGACTGATGCATTTTTAGGAACACTTTTATCTTTATTCTAGAAATAGTAGTTTTTGCAGGTGGATTTTTATTTGGCCATATGTGAGAGTGGATGATCTAAAAAAAATTTAACTAATCTCAGATGAAAAACTATTTTTCTTAAAATATATTGACAGGATTGTGATAGTGTAATGTTAGTACTGAGATGCAGGTGAGTATTTTCATATCACTGTAGAAATCAAGGTTTGATTTTGATTTTATCAAAACACAATGATATAGCATTGCTGTCTGAAGTAGTATTCATGATTATCAATAGGAGAACAGTATGGCAAAAATTCTCACTTTCTGTGCTTTTTTCAATAAATTTTTACTTCAACACCTAATCTTTGCAGACCTTTTCATAATTATCCTGAATTAGATTATGTATATCTAGAATAAAAATTGTAAAGGCATACAAAAGCAGAATTGTTAGCTTCTTTCTCTGCTTAAAATATTTTATTTTCACACTGACTATGAACAGTATGACAACTGTTATTTGGAAAAGGAGTAATACAGAAAGAAGATAATTATCTATAGGGAAAAGTGACAGGAGTTAATCCAGTAGCGAAATGGAGAAAAGGCTGCCATAGCTTCATATTCACAGGTGCAACCAGCAATGAGGCTGAGCCTGAGTCTCCAGTAGTCACACATGTGCACACATACACACCAAGTTTGTGCATACGTAGATATGTACACACAGCTAGTCACACAGACCATAGCATGGACAGACTCACACAAACAGCATCAATATATTTTCCCTGTTTCCATTTCTGGCTAGTGAGAATGAAGGTTAATAAGTGAAACACATACTCTGTGTGGGTCTCTCCAGCATTTGGGCTCAGACTGCAGCAGCTACCCCGGGATCACAGATCTCCCCATCACTGGCACCTGGACATATGAGCCTGCAAGTCCACAGCCCTAGTCCAGCTGCTGATACTCAGAGCATCTTTGGCAAAGCACAGAGACTGACAGACAGACACATCATCTATATCTCCAGTAAGTTGCCTGAGTGGGCATTCTGTCTACTCAGTCTCTGGGTTTCATTCTGAGTTCATGCACAAACACATATTAACAGGCTTCTCCATAGATGATTCCCACTTCTGGTCTTAGCCAAACTTCAGATCTCATGTTTTTACACAAGTTGGCCTGGACCTCCAGGTCCCTCCAGAACCAGTTCTCAGACCCCTCTCCAAGCTCTGACCCAGCCTTTTGGCTACTCCAAAACTTGACTCTCAAATCTCTTATCCTGCTAGCTTGCTAGACCAGCCAGATGTTTGCTGCCAATTGCACACGCTGACATGCACACCCACACTACACACACCAGTTTCTCTAGGTGATGGCACCATAGATTCATGGATCCCTAGACTTGCTGCCCTACCCAGTAGCTAGACCTCCATGCACAGACATGAGCACAGAATGGAGTCCTCAAAATAGTTAAAGATTTTACAGATCAGGCAGAAGGCATGACCATGCAAACAGTGACCAGTCCCTCTGTTACATTCAACTGGCTTCTTTTACCCTGACCCTGTTTTCCCATGCTTGTTCCTCTTCAAACTGCCTTGGCTCCTTCCTTTGTTGGATCTTTCCCCCAAATATGCCAAGTCTTGCCCAAAATGCTCTTCCACAGCGTCCCATAACCCTGTAGCAATAGCGCCTTTCCCCATCTCCAGTCTAAAAGACTTTCCTTGGGGAAAGCCTCTCCTTCAGCCTTCCTCCAGGAAAAGCCTCTCCCTTTGACTTGAATTGACAAGTGTCAAGCCCCGTGGGCCATGGGGTTGATCATCCTTCCAGGGCAGCCCTGGGAGGAGCCAGGTCAGAGGTCCCTGATAAACTTCTTGGTGTTCCCCAGCTGCCATTGCTCCTCTGGGCTCCTTTGTGCTCGTGTTCATTCAAACAACCTAACAGAAAGATTTCTCATTGGGTAAGAGATGATGTTCTACACTTCTGGAAAGAAGAGGAATGAAGATGGATTAGTTTTCACAACTGTATTTATTAAGCATTTTGTCTAGTTCCTAGGTCAAACTAGCTTCAGCTTCTTTTGTACTCATGTTTTAGGCCCTGGGGAGTCAAGGAAGGGATAGGTCAGACATTTCCTAGTTTAGGTGGCCAAAACACAATTTCATACAGCACTCTGCACTGCCATAAGTTCTTTTGTAGTGTTTTCCAGATCAATAATCTTTCTTGCCTCTATCTTGTTTTCTCCTTTTTCTGAAAAGTGGAAATATTAAACTTATATAACAACATGCATTGAGGACAATAGTCACAAATTAAAACCATGACACCAATATTAGGATAATATATTCATAGCTATTTGTGCCACTGCTTAGCAGTGGCATAACTGGAGTACATATACCCAGGAAAGTCTCCACCCTAGAGAATTTATCACATGAGATAGGAGAATGAGTCAGGTAGGAAAAAAGAGGCACAGTCTTGCTTAGCAAGTCAGTGGCAGAAGTGAGACAATATGTTTTAAAAAGATGGGCAGAGCCTCAGGAAGTTTAAGTGATCTCATTGAAGATATTGAAATACCTTATAAATGGAGAAAGAGGAAGTCAGATGATCTTAATATCTTCAGAGAATACTGTTAGATAAGACTTAGAAATTCTTGAAGGTGTGTATTTTGGTTTACATTATTACCTTTAGTGGTACTAATTGTATTTGGTTAAGTGTTGGTTAACCAAAGCCTGATGCATTACTTTTTCACTAAAGTACTGTTAAACCTATGAAAGAATATTCTAAGTTTTATTGATAGAAATTTGCATTTTAGCTTTTTTTATTAAATGTTTGCTATTTTTCTATTTCTATATGTTTAATTCTTGTACATAAAGGCATTAATTGAGCATGGTTTACTAATCCATACAAGAAAAACAATATATATATTTAATTTTGTAGAATTTATAATTCATTTATAGATAGATTTATTGAAATTTAAACTCTTGTTTGTTTGGCTTGCAATGATAGATTTTCCCATCACATTCATTCTAATACTTCTGTGTCTGTCACTTCACTTTTGCCTTGTGTTCTTTTCAATGCAAAAAACACGCTTCTTATAATTCCTTTATTTTTCTACCCTTCTCTTTCTGACCTTCCTTTTGGTCTCTAGACACTTCAATTTCTTGTGCATCACAGTCTTCTCTCTCTTCCTAAGGCTTGTCAAAATGTATCTTCCAAAAAGCATCTTAGAAATTATTGTTCTTTAATTCCTTAAATCTTACAATCATATTTACACATGATTATTGTCTGCATTACTAGACTTCAATGCCCTGTCTTTTAAAAATTTTAAAATTCACATCTCCCTTCAAAAGACTTGCAATGGGCTGTGTTTTATTTTGCTTTATTTAGCTTTATAATTAGTAACTGTGATGTAACAAACATAGTGAATGAACACCTGGCCATGGTTAATGTCCTGTTCTGACTCCTGACTACATAAATAAGATGATTTGGAGTTACAGCTGGTACAGATCAATGTGAAATCAGTGTCAGGCCTGGTACGTCAGCTAGCTTGGTTGTAGCAGAGGGCGAAACTTCTGATCTAATTTCCTGCCATACAACATAGAAGAACCTTCCTTCAAGCACTCCTATAAAATTAAACATTACAGTTTCATAATATAATACTATTCATGGATGGAATTTGAATTTAGATGCTGTCATGCCAACCAGAACTGCTATCATTAGAGAAAAGGTCTTTTAGCATCTGTAATAATTTCTTAGATGGAGACATGCATTTGGCCAAAAGATTGCATCAGGTTTTCTTCAAGTTGGAGGACCATCCCAAGCCTTTCAGTTACTGTGCTGGGTTAGGGTTGCCCAACAGTCAAACTCTCACTCAGCTGCTCATCCACCCCTCTCCTCAGAGGGGCAGGGGGAGGATGTGAGATGTCAAAAATCCTGGGTCAAGGTAAAAACACAGACGGAACCTACCAATTACCATGACAAGCTGTTGGGGGTTGAATAA
>VXBI01012390.1:61255-76335 GCA_013397375.1 Toxostoma redivivum | reverse complement strand
GGGAAGGAGATGCCAGACTGGAGGAGCCTCGACTGTCTCTTTTCCCAACTCCACGTGCCAGCCCGCGAGAGATCTCCTCCAGGCCCCCACCCCTCTTCCTTNAGCCCGCGAGAGATCTCCTCCAGGCCCCACCCCTCTTCCTTTTTTCCGGATCCCTTTGTCCATTCCTCCTCCTCTCACCTTCCTGTGAGGTACAGCTATTACTAAGTTGTAGCCACAAGTCCTTAGCATAACAATGGGAAAAAAATTCCACAGACAGGAAAAGAAAGGAAAAAAAAATTCTTCAACCCCCAACAATTGTTTTACGAGTCAGTATTCTGGTCTCAAAGCTGCCACATCACATTTAGTGAGAAAGATGTGAACTACTGACCACTTTTGTGGAAAGTAGTCCACATTTCTAATGTTTTTCAAAACACAATATTGTCAGAATTGGGTTATAAAAAAACCAAATAAACAAAACAAAAACAAAAACAAACCAATCAACCAACCAACCAACCAACCAACGCAAATAAAGACAAGTTTATTATAGTAACATTGGCAGAATGGAATTATTCTACTGAAAATACAAATCACTGCATACTTTTTTTTGACAAATATGGCAGAATCTGTCCCACTCCTTTGCAAAAATTTCAGTGAAAAGCAGAATTTACTAGATGAAGCAAAGTATCCCTGCTGCAGAAGATGCATAACTACATAGAAAATATACCTCCCAAAGGAAAAAAAAGCCTACAACTTCTCATTAGGTAATTGCAGATACTGTCATGAGACTTGAGTTATCTACCCAGTGACTAAATGTCATTCATCAGNTGTGACTTTTCAGTTCTCATATAAAGCTGCTAATTTGTTTCAAGGGCTATAATCAAACCCACAGATGTTTTGGGCATCATTCCAGGGTCTCAGAGCCCCCTGACCAGGGTCTCAGCAACTCTGGACTCCCAAAGGGATGTCTTAGACTCTGACACAGTCCCAAAGGTAGCTTAATAGATTTACCATCTCTCAGGAAAAAATGAAAGGCTACTCCTGTGTGGTCTGTATTGCTGACTCCCTAACACAATTTCCTGCAGTCTCCCATACAAGCTCTCCCTCATGCCTGATGACCATACACAGGCTGGTGCCTGGACTCATCCTAAACAGTAACTGGTTTTTACTGATTTTGGAAGGAAAAGGGTTTTCTGACAGGGGAGCTGTTGTCTGGCTTGCTTTTAATTCTTGTGAGAATGAATGTAAATAAAAGTAAGAAGTGAATTTGGTGTCCAAATGCTTTGTATTGTTCCAGAAACAGTACAATGCCAACAGCAACAAATTCTGGCACAGCACATTCACAGTGATAGTGGCAGTCACAGACTGTCTCCAGGCCCTGTTTAATCATTTTTCTCTAATGCAGTACATCCTTTGCATCATGTGGGACAGCCCAGGCAGCACAGGAAACTAGTCAGACTGAAAAGGAGTAATGTCCTCTTCTAACTGGCAAATAGGTAAAATCCACCCAAGGCTTCTCTTGAGCAGCGGAGCTCTAGCAAGGGATCAGGTACCAGGTGTCTGGGGAGAGAAGTCTCTTCAGCTAGAAGAGAGCTACTGCATTAGAGGTGAGACAACAGACAATCCCAGCCAAAGCAGAGGAGACTGGAACAAGCTGGTAATGCAACAAGGGTGTTTTTCACTTTGGTCTTTGCAGCTGCTCTACAGTTGTAAGATGATCATCTACAGCCACCTCACAGATAGCACAATCTGCAAAACCTCAGGTCTTCAGCAGGTGAAAGAAAGAATTCTGCTTTGAGAAAGTTGCCAAACATTGCTCTCAAGCTCTTCCTTTAACATCTGAAAGCCTGAATAAAAGATTAAATTGAAGAAGGGTAGTTAATCAACACAAGACTTTTCTTTAGTTGAAACCAAACAAAACAACATGCTTTGGGAACTTGTAATATCATACCGCCTGTATAAAAGAAGCATTTGTACTGACATCCTTACAAATCCTGGGATTTTGTCAAGAGGTTAAATCTTTATTTTATTATTTAGTTTAAAATTCAGGAATCCCACAGATACAGTTTTTGGTCTCTAGGTTTCTAGCACTTATGATGTACATGAAAACTTGAAAAGTGTCATAAATCTCTTTCCCTGTCTTCCTCCTGCCCCCAACCTTCCACCCCAGAAGAAAAAAATAATATTTTTTTTAAAGGAGACCACTATGATTTTTATACCTCTGTCATAATATTCAAATGCTACATTAACAATATTTTTTCATGGAAAATTTATGAAAATTTTCCTACCACTGAAGTTACATTCCTTGATAATAATCTAAGCTATTAAAATAGATCTTTCCTTCCATGAAAAAGACTGGAGCATTTAAATTAGCCTTCAAGAATTAGATAGAGATAATTTTCTCTAATTAACCATTCCAATTTCTTCCTAAATTACTTCCCCCAGTAAGTCAAAGATATTTCCCTTCTTAATTCTGCTACTACTGTCTCTAAAATAAGTCTACACTCAGTTTTACATTTCATTTTCTGCTACAGTGGATCTAATAAAGCACCTGATTTACACAAGAGAATGCACAGTGCTTAGGGGCTACAGGGAGAGGTTGTTCAACCCATTGGTTTCAGAGAGTAATTAAAATTTACCTTCTCTCCAGCTCACAGCAAATAAGATACATTTTGCAAGTGTGCTTCCCAAAAGTCAGCGAAGATAACCGTGACTGGAAGAAGAAGGTGCTTGAGGTGATGTGCTCTTTTGTCAACAAAACTTAGCTGTCAGAGGTATCAAGAACAGGATTTTAGGTGAATTGCCAAATTTTCTCCAGATGTTATCTCCCATATTATCCTTGTCCAGAAGAGCATTTGTCACTGGTCATAGTCCAATACTGGATATTGAAGCTGGGTGATCTGTGGTCTCTGGTCCCAGTCAAGCATTTCCTCCATTTCATTTATAGACTTCTCCAGCAAAAGGGAGATCCTAGTCTCAGGGGGGAGATAATCTCTCTTATCTTGTGAAGTAGAGATTTTCAGTATCCTGCTAATCATGGAAACACTTTAATCATTCAGCATCATATATATTCCCCCCAAACAGGCCTACCATGTTTCTCCTCATGGAGAGTTTCCTGGGAGAGAAATCATGTCCATGCATGGAGAGAAACTTTTTATAAGGGGATAGGATAAGGGGAGGTGGTTTAAAATTACAAGACAACAATTTAGATTAGATATTAGAAAGAAATTCTTCCCTGTGAGGGTGGCAAGGCACTAGAACAGGTTGTCCAAAGAAACTATGGGTGCCCCATCCCTGGAAGTGTTAACAGACAGGTTGGATGGGGCTTTGAAAAACGTGGTCTAATGGAAGGTGTCCCTGCCCATGGTGGGGGATTTAGAAGTAGATAACGTTTCAAGGTCCCTTCCAACCCACACCATTCTATGATTCTATGTTTCTGTGTCCAGCTCACTGCACAGAACATGTCACTTCACAGATAAGATTGTGCAATGAACCCCTGGGATCCTTAGTGACTTCCTCTGTATTGTGAACAAAAGATTCAACACATCCATTTCAGTGTGCAGCAAATATGGCAGTTGCATAGAACACACCACTTCCTCTGCAGTGCTCCAATTCTAAATTTCCGCACAACAACTCTGATCAGGACATTGAACATCTGGAATTACAGGCAAACATCCAAATATGGCAGATTTCAACCAAACAATTTTCAGCAAAGATGGTATATGTGAAAGAGCTGGAAGCATAACAGTTTTACAAACCCAGAGCCAGCAGATCCTGTCAGAACTGAAATCTCCTACTCACTCATTATAAAATCAGCTTTTTTTACAACAAAAAGCAAATCTTTTTGGCTTTTATTACAGAACTTTATATTAGAGACCTTAGAAGAGCCATCCTGTCTCTTTTTCTATTCTCCCTGTGCTTCTCAGATACTAATTCTCTGGTTTTCCTTGTTGGCACTCCTGGCCTGACTTTCCCTGCCTTATTCAAAGTATAAGCAGTCACTGAAAATTTTTCCACTGATTCAAGCCCTGAGCACACATGCAGTCTCCAGAGAGTTTGTCAGGCAAGAATTTGCCTTTATCCAGTCCAAAGCCATTTAGATTGCAAACTCAAGAGAGGCCCTCTGGAGTCAATAAAAGGAAGCTGCAAACGTCTCCCGAGGCTCACTGTGTCCCAGCACTTGCTGTCTCCTCCCTGCCTTGTGACGCAGTATAGACATGAGCAGGACAGTGGAGAAAGAAGGTTGCCCCCATGGGAAACACTAGGAGCAAAGAAAGAGAAAGAAAATCCCAGGAGCTGCAGCCAGTCTCCCCACAGACCAAAAACAGGAGAAACCCGGACAACCGAAAAACACATTTTCCTCCAAAACAAGAATTGGGCATACGCAGCTGTGGGGCCACTGGAGATGCACATGTAGAAGGCACATCACCCAGGTGTGCAGCTACTAGACTGAAATGTTTATGACACAGGAAGAACCAGCATTAGACCTCTGGTTGGAAGAACATTATAACTTTGGGTAATAGTCACTTCCCGTTACCAGCTCTGTGGTATGTGTTTGAACTGGATAAAATTTAGGTATAAAAGTAACTTGTATCATGCATACAGTAGCCTTCTCACCTTCCCCCAAGGGAAGAAAGGTTGAACCCAAATGAGTCTTACAGTCTTCTTCCTGGCAAACAAAAAATTTCCTCTTTAGAGTACTTCAGTGTTGCAGTGAATATTTCACGAAGAGCAGAAAATCCTTTGCTAGGGAGCAGCAGTTTGCTATTAACAAATGCAGTGTGTTACTGCCTAGTGGAGCAGAGCAGCTCACAGAAAATCTCTGTGCTTTCCCTTTTTATTCAAAAGGTCATACAGTGTCTCAGAGACAGTATTGACTACTTTCACAGCTACTTCCATAGCTAGGAAAGAACTTTGCATAGCTGCCTGAACACTAGAATAAGTCCTTGGCATAACAGCGAAAATTTGCCCATTGAGCTACCAGTGAGAATCTGGCCATTCAGCTAGCAAGGAAACCCTCTCTGAGCTTTTGTGCAAGGTCTTATAAAATATGAATATATTCAATAGCAGGAATAGCAGTAAAATACTTCTACATAGCCATAGATAAAGCCATGTCAACACCCCAGTCCAGGCTCTAAGTGTTTCACCCCCAGACTCTGATCCCAGATTGATAGCAAAGATTTCATTCAATCTAACTCCCTTTTGGAGGAAAAATGCACAGCTGACAGGATTATTTTTCCATTTTTGTCTCCAGATATGATCATCCTATAGACCTGCACCCCTAAAAGTTATCCTCTTCCATGGTGCACACAACAGAGCATGGAATCTAGAATGCAGGAGAGTTGTCTGCAATGAAATGGGGATGTGATAGTCCCAAGCAGGAGAGAGACAAGTCTCAGTTCACCTAAGATGATGTTTGTCTTCTGCAGACCATCTAGAGTTGTGGAAATATAGACAGCCCAAACACACATGGTTTGACTTTCCACTCATAATTCCATCTGCCTTGCCAATTCTTCTTGTGTCCATGGACCTCCTTACCTAGGCTAAGGAAGAACTTCCTGCATGATCTCTCCATTCCTAGCACAGAGGAAAGGGTGATCTGGCATGCAGCTGTGGCCCTTTTCCCTCAATTCTTCCCTCTCTCCCTTGTGTTCTCAGCATCACAAGCAGGACAGACTTGCCTTGCACTTGGATCAGCCAGGTTTGGGACCCAGGAGGAGTAGAGGGAGCAAAGGATTATGCTGAGATAAAGGAGGGAAGGGACATGGTGTGAGATCCCTGAATCTCACTGCCTCACTAGAGAGACAGCCCCCTCTCTAGTGTTTAAGTGGCTGCGTAGCCTGGGGGTTATCAACAGAGAGGCAGTGCCTTCACCTCAGACCCCTGGCCAAGCAACCCATGCCAGGGCCGTGCTTCCTGCAGCACCAGCACCATGGAGGCCAATGCTGCAGCCTGCCCCGTGCCCCCAGAAAGCAGTAAAGCAAGCCCTGAGATGAGCCAAGGGGGTGAGGCATTCCTACTGCAATTCTTATGCAATTCCTCGACTTTGAAGGATACAAAACCTACAAGTCACTCTGGGGAAGAAGACTGGGCCACAGTGGGGATTAAAGCAAGCCCACATTGCCCTGCCAGCCTTCTCCAGATGAATGGCAAGGTAGGGGTTGCTGGTCTGCTAAATCCCCTTTCCATGCAGCAGGAGTGCTGAGGTTCAAGGGCAACCTCTGGAAAAGGACTGAGACTCCACCACAGCCCTCAATTAACCTAGGTGGGAAAAACTACCCTTCATTTCAGCTTTGAATTTGTTTTGTTTTAAGCTGCAGCAACTGGGTCTTGTTATCTGTCTGCCTGCTTCACTGAAGAGCCCTCTGTCATCACATCTCTGTTTTTAGCAAGTATTTACAGATTTGGATCAAGTCAGCCAGTGGCCTCCTGGGTGATAAGTCAAATAAATTGAACTCCCAATTATTTCATTACAAAAGCAAGTTTGCTAGTATCCTACTTGTTTTCCTCCCTCCTCTGAGAGCCTCCTCCAAATTAGCAGCACGTTTTTGAGCTGCAAGCTCGGGGCTGGACACAGCATTTCTGCTGCAGTCACGGCAGTAGCAAACACAGAGGTGACACTGCTGCTCCATTTCTATCCCAATGCTGCTGTTCACATTCCAGACCCACTCTAGGATACCCATCTGGGTGAATATCCAGCATAAGATCTGTCATGCTGTATATGGGCTGCCTTTTTCATTGACAAGACCTTTGTCCAAACAGTTTGTCTGCACCCACCTCGAATGGGTTCCAGGTTCTTTTACAGAGTAGTGACATATCTCAACAATTATTTTTCTAATCTGTGTTTATTACAACCTTAGTATTGTAATTTCTTTTGTGCTCCTTGATGCCTTGATCCAACCCACCACCACATCCCAAGCTATCTGTCTCCTTAAAGTGGACAGGAGGATCCCTTCTCTTCCTAGAAACAAAGGCAGATTTACCTATCAATGGATATGTTGGCACACATCCCAGACCACATCAGAAAGGTTTGTCCCACTACCTGTCAGTCTGAGAAGGGGTCCTGGGTGCCTGCCACCAGCACGCCCTTGTCATAGTTGACTGCTATATGCCAAACCAGCCAGAAGAACCTCCTGGGAGAGACAGATTCTCCAGGGCAGAGTGGGATTCAGCCTCAAGCTCTGTACCTTGTGTAGCCGAAGCCAAGAGCAAGGAAGGAGGGAAGTGGTTCTATGGCCATGGCCTCACTCCCACAGAACAGTGGTACTGCAGGGAGGATCCATGCTCCTGCCTCCTTGACACATCTGCTGTGCCAGGGTGCAGCCATTCACTGAGCAGTGACATAGCTCAGCAATTTCACATCATCACGTGAAGGAAAGAGTGTCTCCCAGATCCCACCTCATTTTATATTCCTGCATCATGGCCAGTGTGTATTCCTTGAGCTCCTGGGGCAACCAGGATTTGACCAAGGTAGCAGGCTGCTAGTCTCCAAACCTGTGTCATTCCTTCATCCAGCATGCATCTGCAGCAATGTCTCAATCACTACTGTAAAGTTCAGGGTGGCCCCTTGCAAGGAAACCAAGGTGCAATAACATTGCTTCTCTGTGCTCAGTTACTGGAAAAACTTGAAGGTATTTCCAGCTCTTTGAGAGAGAGTTTAATTCATTAAAGGGTCTGTCCCAGCTCTGCTCCATGGTTGCATTCTGTCCAAAGGAATAAGAGGATGCCTCCAACTGCTGTAAAAGTGAAGCTGTGCTTGGAAATCTGACCTAAGTCCCCTGGCCTGTCATCAGGGAGTGTTACAAAAGAAGGACCACTCTACAAAAACAACCAGGGCTTTTCTTCCTCATTGTGTGTTTTCTCCAGGGTACTTATTTTCTACAAATTTAAATATTTTGCTTAGCACCAGTGTGAGCCCAAAACACTGAGGCATTGGGGCATGAAGGGCACTGGGAAACATTTTTTAGCCAAACAATTGTTTAATGTCTTTTCATTTAGAAGGCATTTTGATGACAAGTTCCACAGGGATATATTCAAACACTCTCTCAAGACTAATTTAATGTGTGCCAGGTGAGACATGACCATAATGGGTTTCAATTTGATTTGGATTCATTTTACTGCCTTTCCAGAACTCTTGTTTGTTGACAAGTGTTTGCTGTATGAACATTTTTAACTAGTATTTTAATACCCACCAGTAGCTGTTTGGCTCGACTGTTACTCAAGACACTCTCAAAAAGCTCATGTTTCCTTTGATAAATATGGAGGCACTGTTGCAATGCATTGAACATAACACAAAGGAGCTTGAGGGCTGAGTTAATTTTGAGTAAGGAGAAAACCTCAAGTGTAGACATTATCCTTCATTTCTAAGAGCACATTTGTCAGCTCATTGCACAAGCAAATTAACTCAGTAGATTACAGATCACTTTTTAGAGTAAATGCAGATCAGACATGTTTAGTTTTTGGGTTTTGGATGAAGAGCCATACAGGCCTATGAAACTGTGAGTGTGTGTGAGTGTGCTCTGTGTGTGTGTGTGTGTGTGTGTGTGTTTGCAGTGAATTCATCAACCGAGTAGCAGCAACTTTCTGTAAGGAGGTGGACCAAGAAAGAGCTGCAGCAGTCCAAGCAGTGACAGAAACCTCTGTCCCTCAGGACTGAGCAGTAGCAGGGTTTTGCCTAAATTGATGGCTTCAAGCAGCAGTACAAGCAAGGAGGAAGAGTGTACAGCTTTTTTCATGCTTTGGCTTATGCCAAATATTTTGTCATGCATGTTGGGGGTTTGGGGAGATTTAGTATTTCATAAGCATTTAATAAGCATTAGCATTTCATAAGGTCCATAAATGGGGATATGATTGCATAAATAGAGGAGGGTCCATTCTTGGATGCTGCAAGGGCAGCTTCAGGGATGGTCCTGTTACTCACTAGAGAAAATAGGCACTCTTTTTACCATCCCTACAGGCTGTCCCTACCTTGCAGTACTTCCTTATTTTCAGAATAGCTCCCAGAAGCTTACAATACTCCTGCACACTGCTGATGTTCCAGCCTGTAATACAGCTATCTTCCACCTTTCCTCCCAGTAGTCCTTCACCAGATCAGCTGGGGATCCTGAAGTTAACTGAGGTTTTCAGAGAGAAGCAAATATTAACATTCCCAAAATTGCAGGGCTCCTAGATCGCCAAAGCCTTATCTAACAGAAGTTCACCCCTCTGCATTCCCACCCAGTATCATGTGGCTTTCTCTAGGGCACACTCCTCCATCCAAAATAAAGGCACAGGCAAAGGGTTTTCTCCTTGCTGTGGAAGAAGTGGTAATTTTCCCACTGAAAGGAAAATTCCCTCCAATGTACAAAAAGAGAAACAATAAAATCAGCTATATAATAACAATTAACATTATTTGTTTTGAGTTGTCAGAACTTAGTTTCGTATGTTAAGTTCTCAGATCATTTAACATACATCTGTTACATATGAATGGATATTAATAATGCTATAGCAGTAGGCTGAAAGAGTGCACACATAAACACTTAATCTTAATCCAGAACACATACATGACTCTCTACATTTCCCACTCTATGTCTTTTAATGGCAGGAATTTCACATTATGATCACTTCTAACTCTAGGTATCTTATTTTGGAAATAATCTTTTCAAAATATGTTAATGCTTTAAGCATCCCACACAGAACTGGTTACTCTGAGTTCTCCATTATTCTTTTAGCATAGTGAATGCATACTTAAAATTTCCTAATAGGTACTAAGAAGCTCGAGGCAGAAAAGATTTCTAAAATAACTCATGCTATTTTCAGAGAATCCAATTTAAACAAGTGCCAGCTAAAATATTTCTGGATTGAAAAGTTTTCTATAGTAACTTGCAAATACAAAATCCGTCACCAGGACAGTTCTAGCTGCTATCTTTTTTGTCACAGACCTATACTTCTGTCCAGTTAAAAATTCCTAATTTGAAATAGGAAGGTGTGAGATGAGCACAGATTTTTATCTAAATGTTTCATAAAACATATTCATATTTTTAAACCACAGATTACCAGTAAGGTCAAAGAATAAGTCTGTACAGGGGTTAGTTCAAGGCTTGCTCCTAAAGCTGCTGGAGGAAACAGAGCTATAGCTTCTGAACACAGGATTGGTGATCAGGTTCTGGCCAGTGCAAGTCTGGGCAGCCGCGGTCAAACACAGCATTCTCTGTGGATCTCACAGACCTTTTGTTATAGCATCCCAGTCAAGTGCATTTGCAAGATCAAGACCAGAAGTTCCACTGCACCTACTCTATTTTTCATCCTGGTCTCCCTTTATATTCTCACTGCAGAGCAAAGCAAAAGCTACTTTGTGATATCAAAGGGGAGAAAACTGGAGCTGGACATAAAAAGAGGCTGAAAACTTGATGTCAGTCACACAAGCCTTTTGGGTAGTTCTGTTGTTTTGTTTCAAAATGGTTGCTATTAAAGCCTTTGGGATATTCTCTGACCATCTGAATGTCAGGCTGCAGATCTCAGCCTCTATGTGAGACTTTAAGCACCTGCCTTTCAGCAAGTAATTTCCAGACTCCAGGCTCTGCTCACAGACTCCTGTGACCCTTACACTGTGCACCCAAGTCAAAGAATCAGTTAGAAAGATATAGGGACATGCAGGTATGAAAGGTATGAATGGCATGCTGGAATGCTCAGGCAGGCAGGGAAACATGGCACACCCTCTTCAACATGTGCTGCTGCATGGTCCCTCCTGCCCACGCTGGTGCTGGGCTGGGGAGAGGGCACACCCTGCTCAGTGCATTCAGGTCCCTGGACACAGCCTCCTGCTTATGCTTTCAACAGCTTGGAGACAGCTTCTCTCTCACAGCAGCTCTTCATATCCCTGCACCACTCCCCATACTCCCCCGCCACTTTTTCATAGCTCAATCTTTCATAGCTGCTTTACTTCCAACACAGAAGACTGGTCCACTGGGGCAGCTCTGCAAGTAGAAGCAGCAGATAGAATTGTCTCCATCAAGAAACAAACAGCATAAAACAGCTGTTTTAGCCCCACAGAAGTGGCTGTCAAGCATCTTCTCTTCCTGGAGAGATCGAGACTGTACAGGTCTCTAGCATAACATTAGCTGCCACACAGAAGACCCCAGCACACAGGAAGATTTGAAAGCCTGCATCCTAGAAACTCGATGAGATCAATCCCACGGGGGATGGAGAAGCCAAGGCAGAGCACTGACTAGCACCCACACGCATCACTTCTTCCTCTGTCTCAGTTGGACAGACAGAGCATAAGTCATCAGGAAAGTTCACACACTGGTGCTTTAAATAGCAGGTAATCCCCAAAGCCCAGTACTCAACAGAAAGCTGCCTGAGGAAAAACATTCAACAGCCTGAAAGTCCCATATTAATTCATTCTGATTGCTGCTGCCAAATAAACGGAAGTGGATTAATGGCAGCACATAGCAGACAACTGAATGTAAAGGCTGGTTTTTGGCTTGTTGCTCGGTTCTCCAGAAAACATCACAGGACATCTCCATGCGGGGAGCTCCAGCTGCTCTGTTCCCAAGCAGCCTTTGTAAGACAGGAGGCCAGGGGCTGGGGCTGGGATTTCACCATGTGTGTGGGCATGCTTCTGCTTTCAAGGACTTGTTGAAAATCCACCTAAAGTAGCCTGTGCAAGACCAGGGCTGAGTTTACACCTAGCCCCAGCAGCCCCAGTGCAGCCGCTCACCTTCACACAGTGGTAGTGCCATTGCCTCAGCACCAGCACTGCAACACCTGCCCTGGCCCATTCGTGTCTGCAGAGGGTGGCCTCCCCACTGAGGATCTCACACATTCCCTTCCTGCCACGTTCTGTCTGTGAGGCCCTCGAGGTAGAGGCTTTTAAGACAGAAGCAACAGTTACCTCCAGGCACTGCTAGTGCCTACATCATGGATATGGGGTTTCTGTCTTCCCTCATAACCCATCTGTGCCAGAACAGTGAAATCTCCCAGTTGAGCATATACACACCTGGGAAAATGGTGGTGGCTTCCTGTAAAGCACAGAAATTAAGAGCTCACCACCTTCCATTTCATTTGGGAACCTCATCCTCTGGCAGCCTGTAGCTCTTTGAAATAATGTTCCCAAGAAGCTCCACCCTCATCTGCCAACACCTCATCAACTGACTTCTTGCTTTTGTTGGAGTCACCCAAGAGGGCAGCATGCCCACAGAACAGCTCTCCTCTTACATTAGACACTGGAGATCCATGCACACCTTCAGATAACTCTATTCTTGACATTACCCTTGAAACTTGTGCTACTTTTCTTTCAGGCTTTTCATCTGGACGAGACAACCCTGCTCACTTCACTCAATTTAAGAAAGTTTTTGCCTTTTCTTCACAAATTCTCTTTGAGGTCTGGAAAACAGTTGTCTTCAGGTTAGAAAAGCCTCCAACAGTTGGAAGGAACCACTGAAATGTTGCTTCTCACACACCAGAGGAGCAGATTCACCAGAGAAACCATTCTTGTCTACTCACATGAACATGGACAATCACAAGTCTGGATGGGACTGCTGAATCCTAGCTTAAAGGACATCAGTCTCTAAAAGCACGGGTTGAAAGCTTCCTGCAGAGCTGCAGGAATTGCCGAGCTCTTCCTTCCTGCACATCAACTGGGAGTGAGATGTTTCCAGGGCTTTGCCCAGCCACCTGCAGTGTAGTAAGCTGCCTTCTTCCACAAGCCCTTGCAGATGGCCATAGAAGGAAATGTCATTAGTTGGGGTTTCTGGAAGGTGGCACATGTTTTCCTTTGGCTTTCTAACTTTTTATCACTGATATTTCCCTCACATGCATATTCTTTGTGTAGACCTGCACACAAGAACTTGTCTTTTTGCTTTAGCTAATCAAATTTATTCTCTCCCCTGCATGCTTTGCCTTTACAAGAAATCATGTCCACTCTAGATCTGACCTGTAGAAACTGTCTTTGTACACAGGGACATCTTGCCTGGTTCTCTGCAAGTCACACTGCAAGCTGTGCTGAGGCCAGTGCTCCTTGTTTTCCCTCTCAGTCCTTCAGCTTACCTAAGTCATGTAAATATTCATAGCACGGAGGAAAACAGCTCATTAGCTG
Organism: Toxostoma redivivum; assembly: GCA_013397375.1. Lineage (NCBI taxonomy): Eukaryota > Metazoa > Chordata > Aves > Passeriformes > Mimidae > Toxostoma > Toxostoma redivivum. The sequence continues at coordinate 63,278 of VXBI01012390.1, read as the reverse complement.
GGGGAGGGACGTCTGCTCTGATGGATGTTCAGCTGCTTCATACAAAGGGAAAGAGAGTCAAGAGGAGGGGCTGTATTGAATTTGTGTGGACAAGCTTTGGTGGTGAGGAGACTGCAAGAGTGGCCCCATGTCCAACAGAGCCAATGCCAAATGTCTCCAGGATGGACCTGCCATTGGTCAGGGCTGAGGCAGCCAAGAATTACAGTGATGCCTCTGTGATAACACATTTTAGAAAGAAAAAAAGAAAGTTGCTGTGCAGATGCAGTTGTGGCCAGAGAAAAGTGGGATGAGAATATGAGAGAGGAACAGCTCTGCAGACACTAAGGTCAGTCACTGGAGCTGAGATTCCCCTGCAGCCCATGGTCCAGACAGCCCATGGTGAAGCTGCATGGTGCCCCTGCAGCCATGAAGGATCACTGGGATGCAGAGTCCATGGGGGAGCCCCCCAGTGGAGCAGGTGGGTGCCTGGAGGAGGCTGTGACCCTCTGGAAGGCCCATCCTGGAACAGGCTCCTGGCAGGGACCTGCAGACCCATGGAGAGAGGAGCTGGAGCAGTTTGTGGTAAGACTTGTGACCCTGTGGGGGACCCACGCTGGACCAGACTGTGCCTGAAGGACTGCATCCTGTGCAAGAATGATCCATGTTGGACAGTTCATGGAGAACTGTCTCCAGTGAGAGGGATGCCACGCTGGAGCAGGGGAACAACTCCTGTCCCTGAGCAGCAGCAGAAACAACGTGCGATGAACTGACCCCCATTCCCTGTCTCCCTGCTTCTCTGGGGAAGGAGGTAGAGCTGGGAAGGGGTGGGAGGAGATGAGGGGAAGATGTTTTTAATACTTATTTTATTTCTCATTATCCTGCTCTGATTTTACTAGTAATAAATTCAATTAATATCCTCAAGCTGAGTCAGTTTTGCCTGTGATGGTATTTGGTGAGTGATCTTTCCCAGTCCTTATCTCAAGTCGTGAACCTTTTGTTGAACCTTTCTCTTCCCTGTGCACTGTTAGAGAGGAGTGAGAGAGTGCCTTTGGTAGTGCCTTGCATTCAGCATGGGTCAAACCACTACAAGATAAAAACACACTTCAGTTAAAGCTCCTGACTGCCTAGAGCTGGAGGCATTCAGACAACTGTCCCCTCATCTTGGCCATATTGAAGCTCTAATCAGGGAGCTCTGGAGAAAAAGCTGCCACTGCAGTTTAGTGTCCCATTTTGTGACTGATCTCCAAGTTTTACCTCTAACCATACAACTAATGCTGTGAATTCAGCCTGGACTGGGGAAGCTGAGCATGGGTAGAAGCTTGTTTTCTGGTGAAATCATTGCACAGCAGGAGAAAGGATAGACTAAGTGGTTCCCTTTTGCCCTCTTCATGCCTCCTCCTGCAGGATCAGAGCTAGACCAGCTGTGGTTTCTGCACCACAGTATGCTGCCAGCCTCATCAGTTACCAGACTGAAATACTCATGTTTTTGTAAATGTTGTTTCATACAACAGACAGCAGTTATGGAGAAGAGGATGCAGAAGAGGATGAGTTTGATCTCTGTCATTTAATTTGGGAAAACAATTTGTCATTTAAAGAAGTAAAATCCCAGAAACTTCCCCCTGCCCCATTTGTCTACATACCAACAAGGCAGTAATTGCCCTGTGAAAGTAGAGGCACAGCACTACTAATCTAAAACAGCTTTTTCCCTCTTGGAACATGGTTTAGTTTCTCTCAACGTAGCTATGTGAAATGCAGCAGATGAACAAACACATAGACAGAAAGGCATGCATAAAGTTGTGAGATGCACTCTGAAAAAGGCACATGATAGTGGTGTTCCCACAAGCTAGTTTGTGCAGCTGAGTAGTTTAGGGACTCAGCAGCTTCAGTAATTAAAGCAAGAGAGGGTAGAAGTTGCCTGAAAGCTAGAAGTGATGACTCAGAAACAAGCAAAACAAGCAAATACAGGTGCTGTCTTCCACTTGTCTTGCATGTTCCTGTAAAATGCTGCGTTCAGGAAATATGGGGTTTCTAGATATATCTATCT
>VXBI01012390.1:46281-57256 GCA_013397375.1 Toxostoma redivivum | reverse complement strand
GACCCCCAGGTCCTTCTCCACAGAGCTGCTTTCCAGCAGGTCATCCCCAGCCTGGGCTGCTGCCTGGGGTTGTTCCTCCCCAGGTGCAGGACTCTAAACTTGCCCTTGTTGAACCCCATTAGGTTTCTCTCTGCCCAGCTCTCCAGCCTACCAAGGTCCCTCTGAGTGGCAGCAAAGTCTTCAGGTGTGCCAGCCACTCCCCCAGTTTTGTATCACCTGCAAGCTGGCTTAGGGTTTGTGCTATCCCTTCACCAAGGTGTTGATAAACAAACTGAGTAAGACCGGACCCAGTACTGATTCCTGGGGAATTCCACCACTTCAGGCCTCCAATTGGATTCTACTCTGCTGGTCACAGCCCTCTGAGCTCTGCCATTTCAGCCAGCTCTTGATCCAGCTCACTGTACATTCATCTAACCCACATTTCTTGAGCTTACCTGCAAGAATGCTATGTGAAACTGGGCCAAAAGCCTTGTTTCCCATCCATAAACTCAGGACTGATATGCTTTTGCATTACTGAGCATACAGTGTCTCTTCATTGCTTGCTGAAAGTGGCTGCTCACCTGCTTGCTAAGGATAGTCTGCAGATAATGATGTAGCCCTGTGAGTGGTAGGTCTCATTCTTGATAGCAGCTGTGTGCAAGAGAAGTACTGAAGTGAATTAAAGTGTTTTTTTCATTACTACGTCAGTCATAGGTGTGTCATAGGGGGGCAATCTTGCAGAACTTCTTTGTAGTTATTTGTGGAAGAAAGTGGAAAAGCATGTTCAACAAAAGGAACAGAAGCCAAGCCAAATCCCTAATGACCTATTCTTCCTCCTGCTAAGTGGTTACATGTGTTTTATTGCTGAGCATCCAGCTAAAACTTTCAGGGAAATTTTGGTGTGGTGTACTGGGACTGCTGACTCAGTGCAGCTCTTGCAGCCTATTCAACAAAAACATCTGGTACAGCTCTGATTTACACTTGTTTGAAGAGAGAAAAGCAGGTGCAGCTACTGCTGCAGTGGGAAGCTGTCAAAAGAAGGGATCTTCTGCACCAGCACTTATCCTGGCAACTCTGAGAGTCATCACTGCTGTGACTCTTACACTTCAGAAGCCTCATACTCTACCTCAGCACATAAATGTAAGGCAACTCTCAATTAGCTTATAATGAGAGACCACTATTTCCTTCTTACACAGGACAATTTACACCACTAATGAGGAATTTATCTGTTCAGTGTAAGTGAATTCAAACTGATTTAGATTAGGTGGATTAATTTATCTGAATGGAAAAATATCTTACAACGAAATGGGATAACCTCCCAGGAGCATAATAACTAGTAAAAGTTGCTGAAACTTTCTCCTATGAAAGAAGCCTGATCTAACAGATGCCCTGAATGAAAGTACTAAGCACTCATCCCTTTGCTGTGATACCCTGACACAATCCAGGAAGCAGAGAAAGAGTTGTGAAGTGAGTCTGCTCCTCTGGTTCTGAAGAAGGCTGAAGGCCCACTCTCATAAGCATGCATGAGCACCAATTGAACTGTCCTAGTTTATGGTTTCTTGGGCACCAATGTAGTAATCCACTAGTGAAGCCAGGATATATTCCTGTCTCAAATGCTCCTTTTCCAACAGTTTAGCTGAAGTTTTAAATGTAGGGACCATCTGCATTGTAAAGCTAAACTGAACTTTATGTTAAGTAAACTTACAGGATTAATTAGGCTGCTGTAGTTTCATTCAAATCACTGGAGTTAACACTGGCACAGAGTTGGAAGAAGTGGCAAATGGAGCTCTAATCCCCTGTCATCAGTGAGCAATGTACTCTTGTGACAAAGTAGGTCAACAACATCTTTTGCCGAATTAGGAAGGGTGCTGCAAACAGATCAAGGGATGCAATCCTTCCACTCAGCTCAGCACTTTTGAGACATATCTACAATTCTAGCTCCATCTCTGGGCTCTCCAATATAAGAGATGCATGAACATATTGGAAAATAGCCCAGCAAAGGGGCACAAAAAGGATAGAGAAGTTGGAACATGTGACATATGAGGAGAGGCTGAGACAGCTGTGATTTCTTATTCTGCAGAACAGAAGAGTTGGGTGAATCTCACCCTTATGTATGAATATCTGTTGGGGATGAATAAAGAAGATGGAGCGAAAATCTTTACAGAGGTGCCCAATGAAAGGACAAGTGACAATGGGAGAAAAGAAGATTTTGGTTTGTGGGTTTATTTTTGTTGTTTCACTGTTACAGTGGCTGAACACTGGCAGAAATTGGACAGAGAGACTGTGGCCTCCATCCTCAGACATATTCAAAATCTGACTATTCGATATCCTGAGTAACTTGATGTAAGCAATCGTGCTCTGGGCAGGGAGTTTGGTCTAGGTATCTCTGGAGGTTTCTCTGAGGTCCATCCCAACCTCAGTCATTCTGGGATCTTGCCACTGAAGAAAGATGCAATGTTGCAGCCAGCTTCACTATGGTATAGAACTGCCATGGTCTTCAATTCACCCTAACTTTAGAGAGATCCAGTTCATGTAATGTTTAGGCTTCACTTGTCAGTCTTCCGTTCTTTTAAACATGGCTCATACTAATCCAGATATCAAGGAAACTCTCAACAGGTTATATTAGGGCACAGGGAATTGTCTACAATACAGGTAATCTTTATAATTACAGAAAAATTTAAGGAGATAGATGAACAGTGCTCTGACTGTTACTCAGTGAAAGAGCAAATGAGCTTAGATAGCAGAGAGGAAATGCTCTGCTGAGCCAGTCAAATGGAAGGTAGGATTTTCAAGTCTAACCATGATTCTGTTTCGCATGTCACTTTGCTATGAAAGACCCTGAGTATTAAATTTCATGTACAGGTTTCCTGTGTTTTTGCAGTTACATCTACTGGGTATAACCTTGCCACTTGTACTTCATTAAGAATGCTTGAGGTGATAGCTCAGTTGAATAGAACCTGGATAAATCCTCCATACTTACTTCAGCTCTGAAGGTTGAGGAATTAGTAGGAAGCATCAACATTCTGACCAAGCTTAGTTTTCCCAGGTTTGCTTTCCCAATTAGATGAAATTCCCATTCTCCAAAAGATAATTATGGGTAGAAACTGGAGTCCTAGACTCAGCTTGTGATGTGTAACCGAAGGCAGTCTGCGGCATTCAGGTAGACGCTATAATCCCAAGGATTTTAGCCAAGGTTGCTCTGTGGTTTAGGAACAAAAGTTCACCTGAACTTCAGAGCACTGTTTTTTACCTGGAAAAAGCCTTGCAGAGAGTTTTTGAAGCCTTCCCAAAGGTTCCAAGGGGGAACAAAAGCACTTCATGCTGTTCTAATGTTTTACATCTATGTGAGTGATCCCTAGATTTCTGAGATACCCAAGTGTTAGGAGGCAGCAAGGTTTTACTAAAGCAGCTTCTGGGAACACTGAATTATCTATGCAAAGCCACTTCAGATGAAAAATACTAGCTACGTTAAAAGGAAAAATAAAGCAATTTGGAAGTTTTGTGACAATGGTAGAGTGCTTAAATGGGCTTACATGATTATGATGTTGTGAGAAAATATTTTGACTGTGGGAAACCATCAGGTTTGCACACAGCCACTGTTCCTTTGTGTTTGCAGGTGCTTGCTGTATTCAGGTTTCTCTCTTGACTGTTATTTTCTCATTCCAGGTGTATTCGCTCTCAAATACCAAGAGTGCTTGGAACGCAGCTATTATTTTAAATCACCTACTATTGCCCACAGTGAACGAACAGTCTGTAAAGGCAAGGACAACTTTTTTGTTCACATATGCAATGAGGTGTCTTGCCCGGAAATTGACATTATCACCTACTGTTCTCTACTTTGAGGTCAGTAACTACAATTTCTGATGATTGCCAGACAATACAAATGACTGTGGCTTAATTAGGGCATAAAGAAACACAGCACTTTCTTCCTGAATTCAAAAAAGAGTGTTGAAAAGACTTTCAGGTATGTCTTGTTCATGGTGTGGCATGGTGAAAACAGTGCCTAGGCTCTCAGGACACAGAGAAGGCATTTGCAAAGCCATCCTAGCCTAAAGCTCCAGGGATGGGTATTCAATATTGTAATAGAAGAAGAGGTACAGCGAACAAGGTCTGTCAGGGTACTTGCTTTTTGGAATCCACCCTCAGCAGCAGAGGGGCTAGGATACCACTGGCCCTGCAGATATCTATGTCTTGAACCTTCATGTAACCAGACTCTAGTCTTTTTTGTACACATGACTTTGGATCCCTGAGAATACAAAAGACTGAAGGATGCTTCAGTGTGAAATGGACTCAGCCTTTGTCCAGTCGGGTCTTGAAGAACTCTGAGGATTGAGACTGTATCTCCTCTTTGGATTCCAGTCTATGCAGCAAAACCCTTCTGTTTATACCTGGTCTGAAACAATTGTGTAACTTTTGCCCATTGTCCCTCATCCTCCCTCCCTAGAAGAGAAGTCCCCAGCCCTGTGTCACTGATCCCTTTCGCACAGGTACAGTGGGATTGTCAAAGCAAAGCCGTATTGATTGTTCCATACAATTTGCTGCCAGCTGACATCCAGATAAGTCTGCTCCACCACCTTCTCCAGCTCACTAACAATGATGCCTCACTCTGCCTTGCCCCAGCTAAGGTGTTACCATTAATTGTGCTAAATAAAAGTAGCCTAGGTAATCTAGGTGTGTGTTCACCCTGTGGTCAGCTCCACAATGGCGCAGGAAATTAAATTTTATGGAACTGATCTTGCTGGGTGCCTTTCTTGGGCAAAATAGGTGAATTTTAAAGATTTGTAAGAATTTGTAAGAAGTAGGACATTATGTTTATGTGCATGCATATATTCAGCATAAAATTTTGTATGCGAGAATGTTTTCTTAAATTTGTCTATTATTTTTGCTTTTGCTTTTTAATATTACAGTTAATGTAATGGCCATATTTTCTTTTCACAAGGCTCCAGCTGACTCCAGTGTCCATCCTTCACAGAGGTGCTGAAGAAGATGGCTGGTAGTGACTGGACGACAGTCCACAAAGAATCACAAAGCAAGTGCATCTGCTTTGGATTTCTGACCTGCTACGATTGTGTGATGATAGCAGCCTGTCAGGTAAGTTGATCCAGGTGGTCACTGTGGAGTGACAAGGAATCACACAGCTCTGGTGTTATTCAAGGACTTCTGTGCTGCACTGCAGCAGAGGAAGCTCTGGCCTGTTACTTAGGTATTTGTTTGGTGGCACTGAGATGAAAATCCTGTTTCTGGGATGTATGAGTTGACTGACACAGGTGACAGAAGTGTAACAAATGAGGTCCAGGTTGTGGGTAAGAAGGGATCTAAAAGTGAGTCCCTAGTAGCAATGCAGTGGTGTATGAAGCAAGACTTAAAAATATAGTGTGGATAACAGAGAGAAAGAAGGAACGAAGGATTCCAGGATTCCAGGAAGGAAGGAAGTATTCCAAGAAGGAAGGATTCCAGGATTCCAGGATTCCAGGAAGGAAGGAAGGAAGGAAGGTGAGGGCGGGAGAGCGGTGGAAGGAGCAAAAATTTACAGAGTGACATTGAAATAGGGAAAATATAAAGTAATCTGAAATGGAACACACACATGTTCTCTGTGGGTGAGAACAATGTGAGAAGAATGGAGCTGGAGGAGTGACCTGTTGTCAACACTGAATTATCAATCATTATTCTGTATTTCTTGCACTCCCTGAGCAAAAGCACTTTGTCTTGGAACAAGGAGAATGTAGGCATTGTCTACCTACCTTCTCCAGTTCTGTACCTTCTCCTCCTGCATTCAGGGCTTGGCAACAAACTTCTGAAAACCTATTAGGAGGCTGGACATAACAGTCTAGTGATGAGGGTCTGTGAGGACTAGTTAATGAAATTACTGAAGGCTGAGGGCCTGACTAAATGCGTGTGTGATTGCAGCTTGTCTGTCTTCAAGACAAAGGTGGCAGAGCCTGTGTCTGAACTACAGACTTCAGCTTTACCACAGACAGATTTCAGCTCATGAATTTTCTGCATTGATTATGGAGAACAATAAAATGTGTGTTCACACTTGGTCTGCTAAAGCCCTGCTGGGCTCTCAGAAGAGAAAGCTGATCCATAAATAAAGAGAGATCCTTGGAGAATAGACAGGCAAAAATTTAACACAGAGTGAAACTGAACCTTCTGAGACTAATGAAAACATCCTCAAGCATCCTGTTTTGCAATGATTGCAAAGGATGATGTTGTGTGTTTGTCTTTGTTTAATATGTACAGCTGATTAGCAAATGCAGGCACAATATGAAATGTGCTGGTTGTTTCCATTAGGGAAACAAGACCAGCAGTAAATTTTTCCAAGATTCTATGAGGAGCTGCCAGCCACTGGATCTCAATGAGCCTGGCCTCAGCAATGTGGACTCTGTGGGGAGTCCAGCAGTTGTGCTGACCTGCATGTAGGAGCGCATTTGAGACCTGACCAGCGATTTCAGAGGGAGGAAAAGTCAGCTCAGGGTGCCAGAGGGATTGCTTCTGCAACAGCTGGAGGTTGTTCCTGAATAGTCATTCTTTTCTACCAAGAGAGAAGTGTGGTAGTTTGGCAGTGAGCAGGAATAGTGTTGCTATCTTGGGTCCTTTTCTTTCACACCTCTCAAATGCTTCCTAGAATGGATTATGAGACACCAAATTTGTTTGCAGACTGCAGCTCTCGCTGTATCACTGTGCAGGAGATGTTTATCTGGTTGTCTCTTTCTGCACAACACATTTTAACCACCTTTCACTAGGATTTTGCTGTAAACTGACGTATGCAATGCCTTTTCTTTGGTTTTGCCTGTCTCTGCTAAGTTAGGCCCTTATCCAAGCAAACATTTTCCTATCTCTTTGAAGTTAAGCCTCCTGCCCTTGTTGAAATCATTAAGATTCCTTGGGTCATTAGTTTTGATGTATGTGTGCATGCACATGACTAGCAATGATGCTTAGTGACTATGAGAAAATACTTCCCCCCTAGGTAGATTGCTGAGAGGAGGTTCAGTCTATAAAAATCATGTAGTTACAAAAGCTCTTCCACTTCATCTTAGCCTGATGAAATCTGTGGCATCTCTCCAGATGAAGACTGGAAATGTTTTCATTCCTTTTTTAGCTCACTGGGTTTGTGTGTGTGCCACAGGCACTTTATATCATTCTAGTTTATTTATACTTTCAACTTATTGATTGGTAGATGGGATGATAGCCTTTTGGATTTATTTTGCTGCTCATTTATAATTAATTTGGCGCAGGCATAAAAAATTCAACCTTTATTAATTTACTGTCTATTCACTGTGATTTTTTTTAGGAAACTTAAAAGTAGAAGAGCCATGCACTAGGCAACATGCCAACATGCACATGATTCTCACATGTTGCTGTAAGACCTGGCTATCAATTTTACCTGCATTTGCCCAAAAGGGGGAGTATTCTTTGGCTACATGTACAGTGTGAGGACCTCCAGCCATTCTGGTGAGTGCTTGTGCAGAGCTGCCAAAGCTGGTGTGACTTCTACCAGTATGTGTTATGGGAATGAAGAGGGAAGCTATTGCTTTGAGGACATCTGTGTCTTGCAAGCTCTTGAGGGTGATCCATACTGGGTGAAGCAGGAGGTCATTAGAGAAGGATGGCCACAGAAGTGAGCTTTGGGCTCTTGACAGAAAGCAAACCCACTGCTTTGCCAGTTGGCAGCCCTGCTGCTGGAGCAGTGATGGACTTGTAGAATAACTGTGCTGCTCCTGAGTTCTGATCACTTATAGCCCACTGGGCTGATCACACACAGCTCACAGGGAGTATGCTCTGTATCACTCTCCCCAGCTGCCAATAACAACTGTCTGTAATTTGACTTGATAAATACAATAGATATGAGCATTTAATTCAAAATGACAATTCAAGGTTTCAAGGCAGTTCAACTGCTCTGCAATGCTTTAAAGATCTCCCAAAAGCAATCTTTTGTATGTGCTTGAAATCTGCCTCTGCCACTACTCAGATATATTTATAGACTACTGGTGGGCTGCCTATGAAAATTCTCATCCCACAGTTTTTCCTTAAGGTTGGTGAAAGCTTCTATGTTTCACGAAGGTTAAGCTACAAAGAGAGAGGATAGGACTGTAAATGCCTGCTAAGTCCCTGAATCTGTGATCTCAGTAACGCGTTCACTGTGCACTGTAGAAGCACACTTCTGTATTGCTCATGTAGAATCAAAGGGCTGCTTCGCTTTCCTTGATCCTTGAAATACGTCCACCTATGTCTCTTTTAAATCACTCCTGCAGATTATCTTCTGTGGATTTCCACTACTGTCCAAAATAATAAAATAAAGTCTTGGTTCCCCCTATTTTCCTGCGTCCCTCTTCTCAGCATGCAAGCACGCCCAAGATGAATCACTGCATAATTATATTCCTACTGCTTGTATCCTTCCGTTGGCTCTCTCCTTCTGCCTGTTTCATGCTTACTTGCCAATCAAGCATATCATTTGGGGCCTGATTATTTGCCGGGGTTCATTAACCAAAGAAGATCTTCAGCAGCAGTCTAGGGGACACCTGAGAGCCTCCAGCCCACATCACAATCTCAGAAGGGCAGGCTTTACATGGTCTCGCAGGCACAACATCCCTTAATTTGCCTTGAAATATTGAGCCCTGCTTTAGGCTCCTAGCAAATGTTGTGCTTTGAAATGGTGTCTGGGGTGAGAGAAGAGTTTGCCTGACTTTCCAGCTGTGCACAGGGGGGCACAAGCTGTGGGGATGCTGGCCTCAAGGGCAATTATGGGTGCCAGGGATATGCTTATACTGCGGATAAGGACAGGAAGGTAGCTCAGGTAGGCCAACACTAGGTAAATGAGGTGAGGGATTGACAGAGCGATTTGTGGCTTCACATTGATGCTTCATTTTCTGCACACATGCTGCTGTGGTTCCTGGTGGGGTACTCCCCTGGGAGGACAGTCATGTGTATACATGGGAAGCAGGAAAGATCTGCAGTCTTTGAAGGCTTGATAAAAGCGTGCCCTAAAATATGCTGGTCAAGATTAAACATCAAGTTAAGAAACCAGGGTTGGACATACAGTTAGAGGCCTGACCAGGTAGACTTGATCCTTATCTTCTCTTTTTGTCAATTAAATACTTGGCTTGCAGCTCTCAGAGGGACCCCAAGTGTGTCAGGAGCCTGAATTGACTGGGCATTGTTTTGATGCCTTCCTTCAAACCTCACAGCCTGTAGTGGTAATAAGGGCATTCTTGCAATGTTAACAGACATCCTGTAGCACAGGCAGCTGCTGCAAGAGTATGGGAGTACTTACTCCCTCTGGTTTTCAAACTTGTTTTGTACCCCTGAGTCTGAATCCCTATAAAGCTGTGTAGAGCCACAAGTCCCATACAGCATCCCTGCTTTCAGGAGGGGCCAGGTTTCCTGGTGGGAGCTGGGACCTTTTTCTGTCCCTGCTCTAACTGTGCATCACCTTCTGGGTGTCACTTCTTTGTGCTGTTGGTTTCAGCCACTTTCAGCAACTGCTGCACTGCTCTCTTTTGTTCTGACTCTGGGTTTTGTGGTTGCAAAGCACTGGACTTCTCAAGCTATAGTTAAAACTGCTGCTTTTCTCTGTCCAGCTCCTCTCAATTTCAGCTGTATGTGTGCTGCTTATCTTCTAGTGCTTCAAGAGACATTTTTTCAGGTTTATTGGTGCTTTAACTTTTTGTAGCTGTAAGGTCTTTCTTCCATGCCCAAAACACCATGCAACACCAGTGCCTCAGCCAACACCACATCCAGCATTTCCATGGAGCAGGGTTCTCCTCTGTTGCCTGGAGAAAAGGGATGTTGCTTTGCCCTTGGTCCAAGGCTGTTTCCAGTAAAGAAGGCCTTCCCTCCAGAAGAGAAAGGCAGGGAAGAGGAAGAAAGCAATGGTCAGTTGTTCCTGTGCTGCTTTGTCTGCAGAGCTGGGTAGCTGGGAGGAGAGTGTCCCATCCTCTGCAGCACATGCTCCCTTGAGGATGTGCTGGGCACAGTCCTCCCCCAGCCCCACCCTGGCCAGCACACGATTTTCACAAAAATATACAATACAGTTCTTAACGTCTAATCTTATTCTGAGAACACTTTCCAGCTTTTCACTGGGAAGATGATTAATACTGCATTGCCCAGCCAGTCACACTATCCACAGTAGAGCTATAAATAAATACCACCCAGCAGTTGCATACAGCAAGCCCTATTTTATTATTTTCCATTCATAGTAAAAAACATGACAAGGAACTGCTGGTTAGAGAAGAGGCTGAGTAACAGCTGTAGTTTAGTAGGCACCTTAGTCTTTCATCCTCCAATATCCAGAGGGTAAAGAAATCCACACTTATTTTTGTGCAAGTTTGCTGTTCTCTACTTATAAAGGTTATTTGTCCATCTAGTTTGCTGACCCATACACGATTAAGTGTGCAATGTACTTCACGTGGCCCTAGGAAGGATGGCTTTTTCTTTTCAAAATTAGGTGAAAGCCCTCTACTAGGATTGCTTTGTTCAATGGAAAATTGGTTTCTTAGCCAAATGCAAACAACTGCTATGGTTGCCATGGTTTCGTTATTTCTTATAAAGCAGAACTCCCTTCCAATGTTGGGCAAGCAGTTTTGGTTAAAAAAAAAAAAAATCAAAAATACCCCAGTATTGGAGATTAAAACTGCCAAGTGAAAAATGAAGCCCTTTTCAAGAATGGTTACCAGTGAGATTTTACTGTTTTTTGAGATTTGGAATTTTAATTAAAAAAAGAAACCCAAAACGAAAAACAAAACAAAAAAAACAAAACCAAAAAGAACACAATAAAACCAAGCCGAAACAAACAAAACCACAAAACCCACAACAGATCATGAAAACTGTTAAACTGCAAGCTCTAGAGATTCCGACCCCAAACTATTTTTCGGCTAGCTTCATTAATGACCCCGCCAGATCTATTGAGCTGTGAGTCATGCCGGGGTTGGGTGGGAGGATGGGAGGAGGGATGCGGGATGCGGGCGGGGCCAGGGGCTGGCGTCTCTCCGGTGTGGGA
>VXBI01012390.1:0-46240 GCA_013397375.1 Toxostoma redivivum | reverse complement strand
GGGCGAGGCGGGGCTGGTGCGGCTGCCTGCCTGCCTGCAGCCGGGCTGGGCCGGGCTGGGCCGGACCGGGCCGGGCTCCCGGTCGTTGTGGCCCCGGGACAGAAGCTGCTGCCTGCCCCAGAACTGCCTTGTGGAACCTGGTGTGGCCCCCGCAGCAGCAGCCCCTGGGTGCGACTGCCGAGCCTGCCAGGGGAAACGCAGCTTCTCTTTCACTGTGGCTGTGCGCGGGGAAGGAGCTGCTGCTACACGAACACTTCTAATTATATGGGCTTTGTTTTCACACAGCTGCTAGCTTTCTGAAACATATTCGGGAAAAAAAATATCTGCCATGACTGTATTACTCACCAAAGCCTAGATTTTATCAAACACTGCTCACAATAAACTTGCAGAAGCTACATAATTTGTTGGAAAAAAGTTCAATGCGCTAATAAGATGTTTCATAGGATTAATTTCTTTGTTTGTTCTACAAAAACCTAGGCACAGTAAAAAATGAAATCCCTCCAATCTCTTGCACAGAAATTGTTTCATAATCTTTTTGGGGGATACTTTCTCCAGCACACTAAGGCACTTGCTTAATGATTAACTGAAAGGACTTAATTGGTCCCAGTAAAGACATACTTTCTTGAAATCAGCCAACGATAATTCCTCTTCAAATTGTAGTCTTTATGATTTTGCCATAGGGAGTCAAACACAGAGCTAATTATAACACTGTTGAGGGAAAAAATAGAACCAAAGTAAGGATTTAAAAAAAAAGAAAATAAAAGGTAGTATTATCTTGATCTAGTTAAAATCTTTCAATGATGGCTGCATAATGAGTTGCCGAATTTTCTTTGCTAGAAACTCCTTCTTGATTGCTTTTGGTGAAAGAGGATAATTTTTTCATTATGCCAAATAAAATGTACAGCAGCCATGAGCAAAAAATGGAAATGTTAAGAAAACATGGGAAAGCAGGCTTACAGAGAAATATGTTAGTGACTCAATAATCACTTATTCAGGTGTTTGATCCCCTATTTTGAGACTGAAGGAGATGAAGGTTATTGGTTACATATTCTTATTGTTGAAAAATCATGGCTATGTCTCTTGCAATTTGTAAGACTTTGTTAATAGTCATGGACTTGGAGCTGGAGGTGAAGAGGATTTCTCTCCTAGGCACTCATACTTCTCTGGTTTCCTCCCTTTGCTTTCACATAAAGCACTGGAAGTGTCCTCTTGCCTGCAGAGGTGCAGATGAGGTGCTGCCAAGCCCTCAGGAAGGACAATGCTTTTACAGGGATAAGTGTCTGGGATGCAATACTCTAGTGTTGTGTGCAGCAGGTGATGTCCTCTGTGTCTGCTCTTGATCAGGTCTTATGTGGCACTGTTACAAGGACTGCCAATACTTTAGGCTGCAGCTGCAGTCATCCAGGAGCAAGTGCATCTTCAGGTGGTCCCTCCAAAGAACCTGATGCAGCAAACCCTACAGCTTGCAAAGCTTTATCTTCCTCTTAGGCTCAATCTGCTGGCTGTTCTTGTGAGATTTGTGATGCTTGCTGTTCAGTAAATGGCATCTACCAGAAGAGAAAACATGATCCTGAACAGGGATTTCTCCTTTATCAGCAGGGAGAGAACAGGTCCTGCCTAGCTGCACCCCAGAGTGTGCCCAATGACTCTCCAATGATTCTGCAGTGACTGCTGAAGATTCACTTTCTGTAAGACTGCCATTTGAAAAGTCCTCTCGTCGGTGATGCAGCTGCTCAGGTTTAGAGCAGAAGATTTTGTCACCCTGATTTTTCTTTTCTTCCCTAGCAGACAAGTTGTGAAACTGAAGATAAGAAGTACATATTCCTGGATGGACACTAATTAATATTAATTTCTGAATTGAGAAAGCTCCCAGTAATAAGGTCACTTGAAAGCCACTCTGAGGGGACATCCACCTGCACTTGGGAGTCCATGTAAACTATCAGGTTAGGCTACCAAAGTGAATTCCCCATGTGAGAAAACAAGATGCTCTTTGGCCACCTAGTTCCCTGGGATTAGTCAATCTGGGACAGTTCAATGGTGTGTTTCCCTGTTGAGGGGCTCCTTTCCATGGAAGGCAAGGCAGGAATCTGAACCTTTAGCAGTAACCAAGGAACATTTGCAAGTGAGAAAAAAATCCATAAACCAAGCACTTAACTAATTTGTCTGAAGCATTGTGCTAGTCAAACAAGTAAAATTTTCTGAAAATATTCCCAAGTGCAGGCCCAGAAAATTTTTGTGATGCCACCTTTAGATTAAAAACCAGTAAGTCCAGCAAAGGAAAATGTTGAGTGGTTCTGCTCTGTTTTTTTTTCAGAGGCAGACAGTCTCCACAATATGAAACTTCAGCCCAGTTCAAAAATCTGCCAATTGCCCAGGCATTTTTCTGAGCTATTTTTATATGCCTGAGGGTGTGAAGCTAAATTATTATCCAAGGCAAACTCCTGCTGTTACTTGCAGAAAAATGCATCAGTTGTGTGTTTCCCACACTTGTGACTGGAGATTGCGTGTCCTTCCTTCTTTGAAGTTGGGTACAAGGATGCATATCTTGTTCCTTTTTAGGATGCTGGTTTCATTCAAATTGGAAAAGAATCAGGAGCACTTATGCTAAGAGCAACTGTGTGTAGCAAATGCATGAGTGACAGGCTGACAGATATGAAGAACAATACTGAAACATGAATTTTCTGACTCTTTTCCTTCGTACCCCAGCAGGTTCCATACAGGGACACACATATTTTATTGGTAAAATAGTATATTTAGTAGACTATATACAGGTCAGGGTCTGAAGCAAAATAAACATTTTACTTGACTTTACTGCTAGTCAGCCTGTGTTCTTAAATACTTCATATATTTTTCTTCCTACATTCTGTCTGGTCCATATATTTGCTGCAGAAATGTGTGAGCGCACATTTCATCCAGCATGGTAGATAATTAGATAATGCTATTGAAATTCCAGTGTTGGCATTTCAGCTACAGAGTACAGCAGTGTTTATCCTCAGTTGTAATAAGCAAAGCACTCAATTTTTTTTAATCTCCTGTAAGCCTGCATATTACAGGTGCAGTATTTATTCTTTAACATTAGAAATCACTGGATGTTTGGCTGATTAATGCTTGAGAATATATAATGCACCTGGCCAGTTTTTTTTTCAATAAAATTTGGATCAAATATTATATTAGAAACAAAAGCTTCTCTGTACCTTTTTTATTTTTTTAATTATTATCTCTCTTGATAATATGTTTTAAGAATTTAAATGTGAAACTATTCAATCTGGAGGATCATAGCTTTGCATTTGATCTCAGACACTATGCATTATGGATTTTCACTATGTGAAGAGTATTTAAAATGTCTGCAATAAAAATCTTTCATTGCTTTTGAAATTAAAATCAATTTTACATGCATTATGTTGCAGGGAGTTGAAACTTGTTAAGTAGGTTAAGAAGTGGGAGGAATATTATAGAAAATTATTGCATTCCTTTGTAAGATAAATTAAAAAATAGTACAATAAGTAGAGAAATAAAGTTCTGCAATTTAATACAAAAATATACTAATGTAAAGTTATTGCTAAGCGTTGAGAAAGAGATAATGAAATGTTGAAGTCTGATCTGTAATGACCATCTCCCTGACAGTAAATCTTCCTTTAGTTAATGAATCATAGGTTGCATCTCAGGTAATAGTGATAACAATCTCAGCTTTTAATTCCCAGTTTAAGTGTCTTTTTGCAGGCTTAATCCCAGACTGAGTGGACCAGGACCAGGCTGCCATTCTGGGGCCAGGAGGAAAACTGTCACTCTATTTGTCCCTACTGCCCTTCTCTCTGGAGAGGAAGAGGTCTAGGGGGTGCAGCAGGGCGATTTCAGGTGTAGAGTTCGTTTCACCTGTGCTTGACTACAGCACCATGCAGGATCCCAGCTACCTGTTCAGGCTGTCTTTGTAGCTGCTAGGTAACAGCAGGCAGCTTGCTGTGTTCCTGTGCTGGGGACAGCCACCAGTCCCTACAGGCTGCTGTGGAAGCCCAGGCAGCAGCCTTGCATGTCTGACTAGAGGAGGACAGCCTATATCTCACACCAGTGTCTCTCTCAGACCAGCAGACTTGCTCAGGGTTGCTCCCCACAAAGCCTGGCTGTTCTGCACCCTGCTGTGGGTGCATGGCCTTGCTCCCTGGGCATCTGCAGATGCATACAGATCACACAGATTCCCCAGAGACATGTGTTGGCCCTTTTTAAACTGGAAAGGTTTGCATTTCTGAAATAATCTAAGATTTTGTGTGTTTGTTTGTTTGTTTTCTTGAGAGCAACCCTGGCTTTGTTCTTCCTCTCCTGAGAGCAGTTCTGGTTGGTGTTGCTGTTGCATGGTGTAGAATATTGCCCCTCCATGCTGGCCCCTTCTGAATGGAGCTCCCAGGGGAGCCAGTCTTCTCAATGTTCAAGTGATGCTACGGGCAGCTTTCCAGTACAAATCAGTGCGTATTTCTCTTCTCCTCCTTGCACCCCCTCAAAGTGCAATCTCACGCATGTTCATGTTTGAATCTCTTTTTATTTTTGTAATGTATTGGAGACAAAACCTGTCTTACTTTCTTTGGCTTGCAAGTTTGTATACTGAAGGGAGCAATAATGACTGGACAGCTTTGATTCACTCTCAGTTATATGCAGAATCCTTTCACAAACCCAAAAAAGCACACACCAGCCTCAGCTTCTCCTATTTGCTGCCTTGTTCCTGCGTTCTGCTGCCAGCTCTGCCTGGTAAAAGAGAAATTTTGTTCTCTGGATTTTCTGCCTTCACATTATTTATTGGCAGTCTCCCTTGTGAGCATAGATAGTAGCCTGTCTAAGGGACATCTGAGCTTCCTCTGGGCACTAAGAAAACCATCATTATCATTGTGCAGTTTTATAGGGCTTTAAAATATATATTCTACTGGAAAATACATAAGAAATAAAAAAGTGTGAATTAACAGAGGGTAAACACTTGCTCCCTGAATTTGTACTGGCCATCTCTTCTCTCCATTAGATACAGAACCTAATCTGATGCAATTTTTTCTTTAATTGCTCTCTCTGATATTCTCTGTAAAGAAAGGGTAGTAAAAATATAAACACACTTTTGTGTTTCTGGTGCTGGTCTGACCTCTGATCTTGTTCACTTGTTTTTAAGAATCCATATGATATTCACGGAGATCCAAGGATGGCTCAGTTTCCCCAGGATTGTCAAAGAGTTTGCACCGAGTTCCAAAAATAGAAGATTGTCCCTCTCCCTTTGGACTTTTTTCTAGGGTTTGGTTTATTTTCTTTTTTTCAGAATAAAATCTACTTTTCCCTCTCTTGCCTCTTTCCACCAACACAAGGTAATTTTTATTAGCTGCTGCTCTGGCAGGATACTGCTATTAGTAGTGATAACAATGGTAGATTTATTACTTTACTTGCCAATAATCAAGGTGGCAGATTTTCATGGTGCTCTTTTTGAGGGAGAGTGAGATCTGCAGCATTGTGTAATTGCTTATGTCACATCTAACTTTCTTGTTTTCCAGACAATTAAGGGAAAGAAGCCAGTGGCTTGCAAAGTTGAGATAAAGAAATTAAAACTTTCTATACTAACAGGTAACTAATTTTCCATGAAAATCTATTTTCCTAGTCTTAATGCTGCTACTTTTCTTTAGCTTTGGGAGTTTGTTACTATGTAGAATAACAAGATCATACATAGATTAGCATAATAGCAGTTGCTACAATAGTATTTTTTAATAGATCATTTAGTAGTGCTTTGATGTTTTCAACAATCTCTAATGGTTCAGAATTAGAAATGATTCTCTAAGTGCTCAGAAATTAGGCCTTAAAAAGAAAAAAAAAGCTCTCATTATAGAAAAGGCTCGTATTGATCCCTGTAGCAGAACTGGGATGCTATCTCACCCTCTAGTTCTTCTGAATAAATAATGACCTTTGACATAATGCAGCACAGTACAGGTTAGAAATAGCAGCTAGCCTGTGAGAGAGGCTGAGATATAACAGCTTCTCAGCTGAAATGAAGCTGAGATCTGCTAGGGATGGGGTCACCTTTTCACTCAGCTCTGCCACAGGATCTAACTAGAATTAAATATATTTGACAAATGATCTGGGAGATTCTTGCTGAAGAGTTTCTTCTAATCAGAGGCAAAGAGGTCTGAGATTCTGTAGAAGTCCCCAAACGCTAAACTCTGCAGATGTACCTGAGGGGCTGGGTGTGGTTTCACCATAACATGACTGCTGTGGCAGAAGTGGATTTCATTGCTTATTCTGCAGGAGACCCAGAGCCTTTTGGTACTGCTATTTTCTTTTAAAAACACTTGACCAGAGTCTTTGGAATTTCTTCCATATATTCCAGATGAGGATGTGCCTCCCTGAGCTGCTGCAAAGCAGTCCAAAATACCATCTGCCAGGGGTCTTTGTTGAACAACACCTGTTATTCTTTCCCCTCACATTCCTTGGTCTCTTCTGAAACCCTCCAGGTGAAGCACAGGCTATGCAGTGCTACCTTGCAGAGAGATCTTCAAAGTCATCTGCAGGCAGCATGCTCCTTGTCCCTGTGCATGGGGAGAGATCCCTTGGCCTCTGGAAGAAAAGTGCTCACAATGGCACATCAGACTCCCAGGATAACTAGGGTTTGCTGAGGTCTCCTTAGGGCAAGGGGGCCACTGGCACAGCCATATCTGTGCCTGTTTCTGCAGCTAGCTCAGCCCAAGCAGGTCAGTGGTTGCTGTGTGGTGCTCCATCTCAAGGCATCACCATCACATGAGCAGAGGACCCTACAAGGTCCTGTAACCTCTGGGAAGGTGGTTTGTAAGGAGATGAAAGTAATCTTTTAGGAAAAGCCCCACCAATAACATCAGAGGACTAAATAAAGCGTGTATTTGCAAGTCTCTGCCAGGGTTGCCATTTTATTCCAATCCAAGTTCCAGCTCTACATGCTCTGGTTGTCTCAGCTGAAAGTTTTTGGGCTCTTGCTACAGGCTATGGTCCCTGCTGTTTTCTGATACAGAATACTGACCTGTAAGAGAGATGTGGTATTGATCTTTAGTGACTACCCTGCATGTCTCTGGTGTTTATGTTTTCCCTTTGGAAGTAGAAGTACTGCATTTTCTTACCAGGAAGATCCCTTTACCATGCAGAGTCTGTTAGAGCTGCACTGAGATTATTTGCAGTTGGCTAGCACCAGAACTAGGCAGGCTTGTGTATACAGAGATTACAAGGTCTAGGAATAAGAAATTAGTAAAAACCACTTGCTAGAAACAAGATCTTGGAAGTGTGATTATTAGAGGTGAACCAAGGCTTTTGGAAAGTGTGTAATTTCCAAGAAAATAGGATTTTTTTTTATTTTTAATTATTTACATGATCTCTCAAATAACCTGATGTGACAGTGTCCTGTCCTTCCACTATGTAGTTGGGCATGAACTTTCATGAAAGGTGTCCACAGATCTTACAAAACTGAGAGCCAAACTCAAAGCCACCCAAGAGTTCAGATGAGTCATAAGGCTCAGTGTAGAATCCTTCAAGAACATGGATTTTCTATCCTAGGGAGTTTAAATCTAGATTTGAAAATTATGCATACATAGTTTATATTGGTTTCATCACCAAAATGTGTCTCCACAGCAGCAATCAAAGCCTTGGAAGATATGTCTGTAAGTCAGTGTTGGGAATCTTTTAAAGAGAAAACCTCCAAATGGGATATTTATATCTTCACAGGCTATCTTTAGGTGCCATTTGTCAAGTTCTTGCACAGTGTCTCCCAAACCTCCTCTTTCTGAAACAGCAATATTCCACACCTCATTTTTAAACTTTGGGAAAACATGGAAAGCTCCTAAAATAATTTTCATTCATTTTGTAGAGCAATAGCATCAATGCCAGTAAAATGAAATTGAGCCTCCTGAAATTGAGCTTCCTCAAAGGCAATTTTGGAATAGCTTTTTCACATCAGCTGTGAATCACTATCAAGGACAGTAGGTTCCCAGCCTTATTGTTTTCTGTGAGAAGAGCAGAGCAGCACACCACATTTGGGATCTGCTGCATGTAGGAATGATGTCTCCCTGTGCCACAGCATCTCCGTGGGGCAGGAGGGAGTGTGAATGAAACAACAGACAGCATGAGCAAGAGACTGGACTCATGTAGGGCTGGCACTGAGCCTGGGAATGGAAGGGGAGACTCAGCAAGGCGCTGTCAAAACAGATGTAAAACAGAGAGTGCTGTAGCCATGCATGTGTCAGGGGAGAGCACTGATTTTTGTGGAGTGTGGGGAGAAAAACAGAGAAAAGCACATGCAACCATTTTGCATAGAAGATATATCCTGCTAATGAATAAGTCAGGAAAGAGCAAAGTGAACTTAAGAAATATCCATAACAGGAGTTCAATGCAAGACTGGGGACAAGGTTCTTAATTAGTGTGTTGTGATCTCAGAAAAAGGTATTTGCTGGCTCTCAAAGCTGTGAATCCAGTATGCACTGTGTGTCTTACCTAATGGCAGAGAGTGGGGACTGCATAAAAATATAAAATAGGAAACACAGAACAGGTGGGAGAGGGAGGAAGATGTGCAAAACTGTGTTATGGATTGTTTTAAGCGAGGAAAAAGTTTTTAAGGAAGGCAGAGCCACCAGAAGAAATTTCATGCTTAGGTGGACCAAGACAGTTTGGGGTATATAAGGCCTATATAAGGCCAACAAGATCTGACATAAGGGTGGTGAAGATGTTGATGAGCAGGAGCGGTAAAAGTATTCTAGTTCTTCCTGTCTCCTGCACTTGGAAGAAGAAGCATGGAATGATGCCTAACTGATGAAAACTGTAGGTAATTCAACATAGACTTTCAATCAGTAGTCTAAGTAATTGACTTTCATGATCTCAAAAGAGAGAATGAAAGCAAGAAAGATGCAACTTCTGCTCTGTAACTGAAAAATATTTTATGGATAATTTATAAAAATATATTAAAATAGTTGGAAAACTGATTAAATATCTGAAGACTAGAAGTTGACTATTACTGGGTGAACAAGATGACACAAGAAAGTGTAGGTCAGTTGAACTAACATCACTTCTGAGGAAAATAATGGAAAAACTGATCTAGGATTCAATTAGAAGAGAAATAAAGTGTAGGAATATAATTAATGCCAGTCAACATAGCTTTATGCCAAATATACCTTGTCAAATAGAATTTATTTTATTACTTCAGATAATGTCTTATTGATAAAGGGAGATGTGGAGGCATATGATTCTCTGTAATGATATTGATCTTATCCCACTGTCTTTTTGATACAGAAGCACATGCTATTTGATACTGAATGTGCAGGCACTAAGAATTGGCTAGCTGACATAAGTAGTTTCTGAGGGAAGTTATGATAAATACAGGTTCTTACAGTGTGTTCTGAATTTTTTTCTAATGAGCCTATTTGGTATCTTTCCTAATACCTGCAGGAGAATACAAACTCCCTGAAAAGTACAGCTGACTCTATGTCAGATAAAATGTCTGCAAAACCACGTGCAAAAAACTGCTGTACAAAAGGAGCAATCAGGATTATTCAGCAGGCCATTTGGAGAAAAATGGTACTGTTCAGGGTAGGGCTGTGCAAATATGGATAGGGAATGGTGGCCTTACCTGCAGGGTGTGGGATTACAGCCTGGAAAATAGTTTGGGGATCAAAATGGATAAAACTGCTGAAATATTAAAACACAGTTGTTGTCACAGCAGGTGGATGTAATGTTGCCTTTGGAGATACATGCAATTGAGAAATGAAGGCTAGAAATGCCATGCTGAAAATTCATTATAGGAATACAGCATTTGTCCATGACAATAGGAAATATTTCAGAAAAGAGAAAATGGTGGAATTGGGGGCTGGGGACAGAGAGGCAGAAAACTGTCCTGAAATGTGGAAATTGGACCTTTACTTTGTGGTGATATTAGGGAATGCAGTTTGGATTAGCTGCAAATACAGATTTTGGAAAGACTAAGCTCAAGTGGCTTGTTTTTTACCTGTCCTCATTCAGAAAATATGACTGTACTTCATTATAAATAGTTAATTCCACTGGAAAAGAAAGCAAAACTGAACTGAAGGGTCTTTCACTCTGTCTGCTTATTTCCAACAAGAACATAAATTTAAGAATTAATTCAGATAATCTTGTCCAATAGCCTCTGTAGAGACAAATTTGGAAAGCATTCAAGAGGTTTCATTTGTTGCACACCTCCACATGGTCCCTCCCTCTAATGTCTAAAGCGCCATTAGAGCATAAGTACCAGAGGGGAGCTTTGGGTGTAGAAAAGAAAGATAGTAGGAAACTAATAGTTAAATGTCAGATCAGAATTTCAGGCTAAAGGAGAGGAATATGTGTTTTTAACCATGTTGGACCAAAGTCATATAAAAACTGGTGTCTCTCTGAGCAAAGATGGGAGACATATCTGGAAAAATGCTAAGAGTCAAAAGAATTCGAGAGCTCATCAGGAGGTTAACATGAAATATTAAGCAACTTCAGTTCCACAGGAAATCTTGATACAACATCTGACCATGTTTAATCTTAAGTGCGGTAACTAAAGGGAAGCTCATGGTCCAGTGAAGCATGTAAGCAGCAGTATCATTAAGAAGTCCCAGTAAGAACTGGTTCTGAAATAAATGCCACATCAGGCGAAACCGCAGTGTGCATGCATCAGGGAGACTGGAGTTGAGCAGGGATATTTGGCTGTGCTGCTCCTGCTAAGTCACAGCTTTGGCATGTGACATTCACCAAGGCTCAAAGATGAGCCTCAGGGTTTGGGTGTATCAGCCTCCTGGGAGGACTTCACTCCCATCTGGTGCAAAGAAAGATTTTCACCTACTTGGCCATGCCTGAACATTATGAAAAGCAGGACTGTGAGAAGCCTTATCTGAAAATACTGCAGAAGCTGTTCAGTCCTTGTCCTCACATTACACCTGTCACGCTGCACTAGTCTTTATAGCTGATATGCTGATAGCTGGTATGTTGTTTCTATTTGGCATTGAGCTGCACCCCGTTACAGAAGGAAATTTAGTTATGTGTTCGAAAATCTTTTCTGTTTTTCTCAACAGCCCTGAAGAAAAACTTTTACTGGGTTCACAAAATAAAGAATGTAGTTTTAAATTTCCAAGAATCATTCCTTCTGCTAAGTAAATGTAATGTCGAGCAGCTGTCTTTATTTTTTCCGTATGTTATTCCTTTTGCCTTTGTCCCTTAGGTACTAGTGACTCAGAGTGGCTTATAAAATATGAAGAACAACATTCAAAGTCTCTCAGAGAATAAACAGTATTATTTCCTGACAAAACTGCACACTGACAATTATTGAGCAACAGCATGACATGCACAAGATATAGAAACCCTAAAAATGGAGCTGACGTGGTTGTGAGACTCCCACACAAACTGAGAGTATAAGAGGTTCACAGGTAGGACTCAGTTAAACACTTCTCAACCTTGCTACTCACAGATTACATCCCCAAGGAAAGGAAATGTTTTGGGTTTTTTTGACATAGGCTAATGACATGAGCAATAGCTTCTCAGTACTAGCAGTCCTTTGCTTTTGGGAGCAAGGAATTTATGGTTTAACGTCTAAGTATCCAGAGATTCAAAGAAATTAATCTTCCAAGTAGTTACACAGCAGAATTGCCCAAGTACCCAAATGTGCTCAGTGCCTGGCATTTGCCATCTTTGCTAAGATTTCTATTGCCTAGTGCTTGGGACTCTTTGATGAATACCTGTGTCTCAAGCCAATTCTTTCTTTATCTTCTTGTACTCTTCATTTCTTTTTCTGAATGTTCATGGGACTTTCACCCCTTCTGTCCATCCTCTTTTCCATAGTTTTAACTTTAAACAAAGATGTGGTTTGTTATTTGCTGGTAACTCTCGTGCGTTATCTAATTTGAATCAGCTGCTTTGTATTCTGTGTCTCTGCAAGTATCATTTCATGCAGGAAGACATTTTGCTTTTTCTTTCTGATATGTTCTTATATGGTCAAATACAACATGAACAAAGTGGAATTCCAGAGATCTCCCACTGGAATTTTTCCTATTCCTATATGGATATTGTGGGTGGCAGCAGTATGATATCCAAATAAGTGGCTTCAGAGAAGAATGTTAACAAAAACTCCTAAACTTCCAGCCACAAGCACCAAAGTAGGCAGGTTTGACATTCTGATAAATGGACAACTACTTAAAACTGGGGAGTGTGGTTTTATCTGTCTTTTCCTTTCTGCCACTCTGGTACACTAAGCAGGACAGCTTCTCACTGCCCTTTATTCTGGCAGGAACACCTTTTTAGGAGCTGGACTTGTCTGTCTCCCATTTTTATGGCACAGTCAGTCCCTTTTAATCACCTCTCAGAGCTCTTCACCCATTCTCTATAGCTACCCTTTTTACTGTCTGTTATGTTTCTCCTCTGACTCCATCTCACAATTGATGAGAATGAAGCTGGTGGCAAGGCACAGCATTCCTCCTCCTAGTGTGCCAGCAGTACTTAGAGCAGTTAACAGCAGATCAGTTCTCTGCAGCAGAGAAGGCAATTACTGTCCTGTACTCAGCACTGATGAGATCTTCTTTAGGAAATTAGAAACAAACTGGAGAGTCCACAGGAGGAAGAAAGAGCAATTAAAGGTGAGAAAGTCTGTAATCAGAAAATCTTGAAAGAAAACACTTTTCTGAGAGAGAGAAAAGGAAAGAAATAAGATCTCCTTCCACTGCACATTTCTTCAGAGGTTAGTGAATAATTGTTAGCAGGCCCTGGGAGGATGAGGCAGGTAACCTGCAGTGAAGGAGAGCTGCCCTCACCTTCCTCTAACTGATGTGCAGAGGTGCAGAACAGGTCAGGTTTTGTCCTGCCAAAAATGGTAACCACCAACATAATAGGTGCAGCCCAGCAATACCCATCCTTGGCAAGCTGTAACAAAGCCTGACACTTTTCTGTCATGGTGTGGGAGCTTGTCACCATGACAGTACCACAGAGTCTGCTTGTGGGCTTGAGTATCCAAGAAGGTAGGGGCAAGGTAGGGGAGTTTTCTGACCTTGTCTAGGTTGTGTGGGCTGGATCCCATCATACAAAGTGTCAGAACAATTGAATTTTCATCTGCATGCAAATTTAGTTCACTTTACTCTTCAGTTTAATTGAACAAAAAATTGGATAAAAAATTTGAAACAGTGCTCATATTGCAATTAAGGCTTAGCTCCAGTGTTTCATATCATAATAGCATAAGCAGTATTTTGACAGGGTTGGCAGCAATCAGATCTAAAAAAGCTCCCCTGACCTCACGGTTACTTTCTGCTGCTAGCCTGCTCCTCCACCAGCTCCCCAAACAAACTTTTGTGATTTGTCTGTGTGACTCCTTTTGAAGACTCAGCACAGATTGCCCTTCTCCGACTCCAATGAGAATGGCAAAATCTGCTTTCCGGAACTGCAGAAATAATCCTCCTATGCTTGTTAGAAGGTCCCTGAAATAAACAGCCAGGGTAGGAGGCTGGAAATCAGCTTCACTGAGGAGGCCTGCCTTTGGAAACTTTCTGCAGAAGTGCTGTTTTTAATTGGACAGGGTTATGAACTTGCAGACATCACATGCTGCCCACAGCCGGTTAATCTGCCGCACTTTTTCTGGTGAGATTGTTAAGAACCATTTGAGCAGGAGTATGCACAGCTCTTGACAATGTTCTGTGTAAGCAATTTGCTTCATCATCAATTCCTCCACAGCTGTAGGGAATGCCGGGACTGCTTCCAGCCTGCTGTAACGTCAGCAAGAAAGAATCCTGCTCAGCTCTGTTGCCTATTTCTGCAGCTCAAGAGCCCTGAGCACTTTCTGCCCCTTGCAGACCAGATGTTGCTGTCACATGTGTCACATTACAGTTTATACTGATCCAAAGCCCTGACTGACTCCTTGCTAAGGGAAGGAGCATTAAAACCTGACACAGAAAGAGAGGGAGAGATCACACTGACCTTCTGCCATGTTCATTAGCAGCAAGGTTGAAAGAAGTGTTGATGATCATAGTGTGGCTGCTGGAAAGCCCCATACTTGCCATACAGGATTGCTTAATTGCACCCTGCCAAATTCAGATCACTCAGTCAATTAAAAGTAACTGAGAAAGCACAGTGACCTTTCTAGGCCAGTAGCATTTCTGGCAAAATGAATTCCATTTTTAGATTTCAGCAGGAGGGATGCTGAACCATAAAACGAAGATTTGCTGCACCCAGGGTCAAGTTGTCGTGTTTTTTTCTACCAAAAGATCTAGTGTTTTGTGCTCTACCTTCTCCCACATAGTATGGACACACTATGGAGGGACTTGTGAACTCTTTCTTTCCTCTCCTTATTGATCCAACTGCATCTTTTGTGGGCAGGGGGGTTGGCAGGTGGAGGATGCAGTTTGTTTGATAAAATTCTCCTTTGCTGATGGCAAACAGAGTGTAGCTGCTAGAATCCAAGCAACTTCTGTGGATACAGGCTGGTAAATGTTTCCATGTGATTTCATATGTTCTCTTCACATATAATTAAAGGCAAGCATAAGAAAACAGCAGGCATTTGCTTTTGTTCATAAGAGTTATAGGTTAAAAGATTAGCTTTCAAAAATTCTTCTGAGAAGTAATGACTATGAATGTGGTAAACTATAACTAAGGTATTTGGCGATTTGAAATAGATTTTGAGAACAATGCCTTATACTTTTACATTAAGTAAGAATATACCTTCTGTATAAGTAAAGGTAATCACTTAACTAGGGTTATTCTCTTCCTGTCTACGAAAGCTATTGCTTATTTAGAAGTGAAGAAAATAAGGAGTGGCTGGAGATGTGTGCAATATTGCAAAACAAAAAGACAGTTGGACAGAATATGTTTGCTAATGAGTAAGATGTTCAGTGATTCACAACAGTAAACAGTCTCAGCTCTTCTTTCATGTGAAAAAAGCACTGGTAATATGATATCTTTGTGTGTGTGTTGCTGAGAGTGGAGAAAGGGACTACATGCCTGTCTCCCAAAGAAGAAATTTTTGAGTTTTCAGCTGCACTCTGAGTTTCTCACAGGAACTCCTAGTAAAAATTACTCAGAAACCACCATGTTTGCATATGTGGTTCTGCAGTTCAGAAGACATTTCTCACCTTCAGCAACCATCTTATATATGTTTGAGCAATGTACAGTAAACTTTGGCCAGAGTGTGCTGGATAGATCAACCACACCCAATAGCAGAGCTTTCTAGCAAGGAGAATCATTGCATTTAGAGACATAAAAGTGATACCCCCTCTTTTCCCACTTTTCCAGACCGTGCTGCAGGGCAGAGCTCGTACTGGTGTTATTCTGCTAAAACATGTCGTTTACTATCCTCTGGGTGCTGGGACCATCAGGTGCCTTGGGAGAATTTTCTTGTGTTTCCTCTTCCTCTCTGTTTTTGTCTGCTAAGGAGACAAGATGGGAAAGAAATACCATCAACTACATGTACGGGACATGTAGAGTCACCATCTTTTGTGTATTAGTGTTTGAGGGGTGAAAGTGGGTTCTGAGAGAAAGGTTTTAAGGAGGCTGTCGTCATTCAAACTGAATAGCTACAATCTGTCCTCCTGCTGAACAGCTGAATAACAACATTTAGCAAGGCCTGAAAGGCATGAAAAGCAACTGCCCCTCTCTGGAATACTTTTCTCAATGAGATGCCTGCCGGTCACTCTGGAGAGCCCAGGATGGCAAGTGACATGCCTTACACTGCTTATCCCAATACTGAATGCTACAAAGGACATGAATAACCAACAGGAAGTTCAGTGAACCCTGGAGATTGAAGGCAGGTCTGGCAGGACCAGGAGAATGTATGCCATTGGCTCCAAAGGATCTGGCGTGGTTAGGCAGAAATCTGAAAGACAAAGCAAGTCTGCTGACCTAGCAATATGTTGATGTGCCTATGCATGTTTCTGAAGTGTCTGAAATTCCCCCTCCTCTGTGTCTTACATCGGGCAATTAATTTTCAGGAGACAGAGCATTGTGTATTCACCAATGAAAACTTGCTCATGAGTGAACTAAGAGTGCTTCATGTGCTGAGTACCTTACCCATCCTTCATCTAATTGCAGGCTCAGCTGTGCTAAATACTAAGGGCCACGACCTTTGTGGAAACTTTTGCTTCCTCTTATATGATCCTTTACTAGAACTTGAAGCTGTTCTCATGCTTCCCCTGGTAGTGTGAAAGGATCCCAGGAATGGTCATCGAGGCAGTGGTTTTGCTTTGGCTCTTCCAGCCTGACTGTGAAGCCCTTTTGCATAGGCAGGAAGACTCACCTCCTGGGAACCCAAGGGATCCCACAGGTGTAAAAAAGACAAGGCAAGTACCCATTCTCCTTGCCAGAGGGCAAGGCTAATGGCTGTTGCCTTCCCTTGCTAGGCTGGCCACCGGCTTTTCTATTGTCAGTCTGTGTCTGCTGCTAGCACACGGCTTACACCCCCAAGCATAAAGTTGTAGCAGATGAGCAGATTTAGAGAGCAGGATGGGATCCAACACAGCTTACCTTTTTTCATTATTGGTACTAATTGCAAGTTTAGAAATATTTTTCCTCGATTTGAGCACTTTGAATTGTGAATTGTTGTACCAGAGGGACAAATTATGTTAGTAAGTGCTAAGATATGATGCTTTCTAATGAATGATATTTTAAATCATACTTCTGGAAGGACTCCACCTAGCTTTTAAATGCTGAATAAATTCCTCCACTAGAATCCTATCCTCCCCTTCTTTTCCTGTCTCCAGCTCCATCTTCCTCATCAGTACCCTTCCTCTCTTCATCTTCTATCTTCTTTGATGGAAAGAAGCATAACTCTAACGAGCTTGGGTCGTAAAAATAGAGGGAAAGCTTTGCACTGCCATTGTGTTCACCCCCTACCTTTCACGGGTCAGGGACAGTTGTGTGAGGTTAAATTAAGAAAATGGGGGAAGAAGTGGCTGTGAACAAGCAACCCTGAATCTGTGTGCCTTGTGCTGCTGAAGAATCCATGTGGAAATTCCTAGTGGAACTGGGTAGTTTGTTTGTATTTGGTGATTGTCCTTTCTGTCCAGGCTGGATGGTCTGCTGGAGCCTAGCTTGTCATGTTGCCGTAAGAGCAGCGACTCTGCTTGGCTATGGCACTGAGCTGGCCATGGCACAGGCTGCCAATCCCAGCAGATGACCTAAAGCTGAGACAAGCTCTTTGTCACACAGCTGTCTGCACTCCCCAAATGCTATGAGGACTGAGGCTATGAGGACAAACATTTTATCTGTCAGGGTAAAATTTATGTTTCCTGATGTGAGTCTGTGCTGATCTCTTAGGATGTATACAAAGGTACGTAAGACAGTGCAGTGGGAGAGAAGGGGTCCCTGCCACCTGAGGAAAGAGTCAGCTTTCTAGGCAGCAGCAATCTTTGGAGATTGATTCCATGGGTGGAGATCAAGGGAGAAAATTTCATTTGTTTGGTGGGTTATAGCACAGCTGTATGATCTGAAGAGCATCCAGATTTGTTATGAAAGATGAAAAAGAAACTTTCTTCCCATCTTGTCTGTTCTTATCCTACTGCCAGGTGTTGTTGCAGACTGACAGGGAAACAATAGTCATAGGAGCACCAGTGATGCAGCAACAGATGCAAAAGCTTGGGACAATGCCAGAAGAATTTGACACACGCTTTCCTGGATGCTGATCATGGTGTTTGGTATACAACATACTGTGTTACAGAAACCTTTAGTTTCCAGAGAGGTTGGACTATTAATGCAGGTCCCTGTGTACCTGTCTTCTGCCAGCCTTGATGTCTTAGCTGTTTTACCAGTGCTTGGTCTACAATTCTTGGGCAAAAAAGGGAGTGCTCTTTTCTGAAAAAAAAACCAAACTATGCTCAATTTATGACTTGCTTTTGACCAAATATCCTTGCCATAGGCCGTTTGTCTGGCTTTAAAGCTGGTCCACATTTTAGGCTGGTGATTTCCTTTGGGGCTGTGGGAAAATATACAGGGTGTCTCTCCCATCCTACCAAATAATGACTTCTCCATGCCTTGAAGATTATGCTTTCCACAGTGGAATGACTCTTCCCTGATGAAGTAAATGTTTGTACAATCCTTAAGTACATGTATATGGCCAGAGGTGCTCAGACAGCAGACTCCCAGCCCTCTCTAGGGCTCTCTCACTGGTTTTTCTGCTCCCTTCTTTCTCATTTCTCCTGAGCTCTTCTAAAAGTCTTCAGTTTAGCACAAAATTAGTTTAAAGAGAAAAATAGCCATTGAGTGCTTCTCACCTTCATCCAAGGTGGGAAACTTGAGCTGTTGCAGTGCTGTAGATAGTTTCTCTGAGGATTCTGTTGCCTGAAACTTCTCATGGGTAAAAAAAAGCACACCTTTTAAACCATTTTCACATCACAGTCATCACACCTCTCCAAAACACTGCAAAGCTTCACAGAGTTCCATGTTTAGCAAAAGACATTACAAGCCTGTTGATGTTACCTGCCACTGTGCAGACATAACTTGAGAAAAGCATCATCATTCTTTCTTTTTAAGGTCTTCAGTCAACAAACACTTGTACTTTGTTTCCTCTTCTATGTAAAGCACAAATGTGGTTGTGCCATGCAGGAGGAACCCATGAGAGTTAAGTGGCTTCTGTCTGCATCATGCTTCATAACTCAGTAGCATTCCAGCTTATTCTGACATGATAAATATAGAGTTGCATTTGTGATGGGAATTTTAATCTCTGCAGTGTGATTTTCAAGGAGATTTGTCTTCAGATGGTCTTGCAGATGTTTCGTGCTTCCAGCTTTATTATGAAGTGTCTGCACTTTTACTCTGGGATAAAAGTCATGTCATAACTAACCAGGAAAACTGCTTCAATGCCTGCTTTGAGGAGTCTGCGCTTGCTTTGAAACAATTCTATCTTGTTCTGAATGATGTCATGGTGTATTATTATGCTACTTTTTCAGAATGGCTAAAATGCTGTTAGAGGTGAAAGAAATGTCTGCCCTTTAAAGCCTTTTTGTGAGAAAGGCATTGATACCTTTCCTCTATCTTACAGCAGATGTAGTCAATAGCACTGAAAAGGACTGAAGAAACAATGCAGACATGAATTAACTTCAGTGTTTGAGCTGTTTCTCTTTTGGAAGGATACTGGAGTTTGTCAGCAGACTATCTCTGAATAGCCATTGCCAGGAAGAATATTTAATGATGCTTCCATGAAAGTTACACTTTGAAACAAATGGCTATAGTGTAAGAAGAATCTGTGAAAGTTCTCTCATGTTTCTTGATGCTTTTTTTTTTCAACTTGGTCTGCATTAAATTGGTGTCAATAGCTTTTCACTCTTTTTCATAATCTTCATTCTAATAAATCAGGCACTTTGGGTAAAAATGGTTTAAAAATTTTGTTTCCTTAAGCAGCAAGACCTGTTTCTAGCTCTTCATGTTCTTTTCATGCACCCAGAAGTTTCTCACTTTCACTTTAACAAGTCAGTCTCCTCTTGCAAGAGCAGATGTCAGTATCTTTTCAAAGCAGTGGGATTTCTGGTCAACATATGCCTCAAATATACTTTTTTCTGAAATATGCTTGGGCTACCTGCATCCCTGCTCTTCCCTGTCTCCAGCTGCACATTTGTGTGGTGTGAAGGGGCATCAAAGCATAAGCACCAAGTACCTGCTCCACCACAGCACCCATCACACCACCCTAAGGATCATGTAAGAGCTCAGAAGACTACCTGCACTAGGCCTACTGGACATGCTTGCTGAGACAGGGCCATGTCTTTCCTGCATCCAGACACGTGCCCATCGCTCTCCTGGAATGACCCTGAACTTCACTGAACATTGGGTCCTCCTGCCCATGACCACCCAGGTGGGAGATTTAACAAAAGAGCTGACTCAGTAGGATGTGTGCTCTGGGACTGTTTATTGTTTTAGGTTACAGCCCTGTTAGAGGGCTTGGTTAGAGAAAGGGTGTGTAAGAATGAGATAAACTCTAGTACTAAAGACCCTGTTGTCAATGATTGAAAGCATTTTCTGCATTGCTTTCCTTAAATATTGCCTGCATGCTCCAAAGAAATGTTGCAGCCCTGGAAAGACATGTACAGGTGTGCAAACTATTGTACATTGCTGTTTAGACATCTGATATCTATTAACTGTTTCTTCTCTGTTTTTTTCTTTTCCTCTTCCTTTATGTGACCTGACCTAGTGTAGTGTCATTTAAAAAATGCCTGTGGAAGGATATGTGGAAGGCTATACATGCATATCCTGTTAGTTGCTATTCAGTGTAAAATCAAAGGCAAGTGATGGGAAAACTAATCACCCACACTGAGATAAACAAATCCTAACAAGCAGAAGTTAATAGACAGTACTGAAGTCCAGGTATCAGCTCACTAGTTGGTGGGCAGGAACCAATCCTTAGAGAAAGACAGGAGAAGAAGGAAGGGAAAAAAATGAGGTTACCATATGTCTCAAGGGAAAGAGAAAACTTTGAATGGGATATTTTTGAGTGTTGTAGGATTGTGTAAGAGATTTTTTTGAAGATGACAGTGGGAATGTGTGTTACTTATCATGAGATGTTGAAGTGAAGGGCTAGAACAGGAAGTGTGGATCCATTATGGCCAATCCTGGAGGAACTTGTATGGTGGATGGATGGTGTGGGAAGAGTAATACAGAGTGTAAAACAGGTTGTTGGCCACAGGTGTGTGGCTGAATCCTACACCTGGTCACCACAGCCTGTCCTGCCTTGGTACATAATGGCCTCTTCCTATTTGTTTTCACCATCTCACTCTCTCTTCAGTGTGCATTTGTGTGGGTCTAAGTGCCAGAACAATACTGAAGGTCTGTCCTGGGTTACAACATGGGGTGTAACCAAATTATGCATTCTTCTCCCATCTACATTATTCCTGGTGAACTGTAGGTCTCTTGAAACAGTTGCCCAGTGCACTGAACCTTCCTGCCTGAATGTCTTGGGGTGACTGTATGATGCCTGTATCCCCAAATCGTCTGTTCTGTTGGTGTTGAATATTAAATTCTCCAACTTTAAGACTGGTTCCAGGAGTGAAGCAGGGGGAAAGAAGAAGTGCAGGGTTTGTTATCAGAGACTGCACCAGCTCCCCCGCATTCCTGCTGGCACTGTGTTGTCTGCGGTGGACAGCGAGGGAGAGCTCTCTTTTGCTCTGGGTGGCTTCTTCTGGCTAGCTGAGGCAGAGAAACTCCCTGGATTGCTTTTTTTCCTCCTTTCCTTTTTTTCCTGGAACTGTTTTGAACCTGCTCTGGACTGAAAACTTAGAAAGAGCACCAGGAGCTCACACCTGTGTCCTACCAGGCCTGGCCTGGGCCGTGGCATTTCCCAGCACCGGAGGGACTGAGAACAGCCTGAGTGAGCCGGGCAGCCCACGGAAAGAACTCTTCTGATCCTGTCATCTCTTCAGAGTGGCAAGAGGTTTTTTTTTCTGTTTGGTATTGTTCAATTTTGTGCTGGGAGGTGTGTTGCCTGTTGAATAAACAGTTCTGTTTCTTTTTCCACTTCTCTCCAAGGAAATTTTTTCCCGAACCGACTGGGGGAGGGATTGCTTGGATTGGTTTTTTTTTCCCTTTCCCTGGAGGGACCCCATTCAGAGGTTTCCTCCCAAATTTGCTCTAAACCAGGACACTGAATCTGACTATACACAGTCTGAGCATTTTGGGGACTTGGGACACCCCCACCACTGGTCAGATCCAGAGGAGGATATGAACTTCCACTGGACACCACGTTTGACAAGACTGCAACTATCTCTTCAACAGGACTGCAACCACCCCTTAACTGGACTGCAACCACCACCCTGATCAGCAGGGTGTCGGGTTTGACTTTGTGGACCTAAACTGGTTTTCCTGTATCATTGCATTTATTGTAATCTTTCTGTTAAATTGGAACTCCAACCTGAAATCTCTCTTAAGATGTTTGTGTGGGGTTTGTTTCTCCCACTGGTTTACTTTCAAACCAGAAAAAGGTCACAGGGGCCCCATGTTTGAAGTGTCGTTAGCTGGGAAAGAGGAAAATGTGTGCTATCTTTCCTAGAGGATTTCAGTTGTCTGTGTGTGTGTGCGGCAGTGCTGTGAGCACAAGCAATCTGGTAGTGAACTCAGGCTGGACTTGTTCATGAGGAGGAGACTTGCACTGGAAGAGACCCATGTTGAGGATGATGACTGGGTAAATACAAAGGTTCATGTGAGACCACAATCTGTTCCTAAACAGCCATCTAGAACAGTGTGAATCAGCATAGGATAAATGTGTCATTTGAGGCAAGATGTTAACCCTATGAAATAATTCAGTGCCAAAGCCAGATCCTACCACTAACAACTTCTGGTTCTCACACAAACAGCCTCTGTCATATCCCATATAACTGAAATGTGCAGATTGCCTTTACTGACCTGGAAAGAGCTGACAACATTTTCATTGTCTTTATATCTATCTGCCTCTCCTGCTGGAGGTGAAGGGAAATGGTTCTGTAGGTCCATTTGCAGATGCACTCTATGGGAGCCCATAGGCTCCCATAAGGCTTAGAGTGAGAAGTGTTTCCCTGGAGTCAATGCCAGAGCCAAAATTTTTATCAATTATGTGGATGACAGACAAAATACACTTTGTGTCCTTTGTGGGTGACAAATTCGGGATGAAATCACATTGTTGATACACTGGACATACAGCTCCCATTACAAGAATTCAATAATCTTGAGAAATGAATTGACAGGCCCTCAAGAAGTTCAGCAAAGGGGCGTGTGAATTTCTGTCTGTGACAAAATAACCACAAGCAACAACTTTGGCTGTGTTCTAACTGTATAGGGTGGACCTTTGTGAAAAAAGGAACCTAATGGTGGACAGCAAGATAAACAAGAACCAGAAGTGTTCCCTTGTAGCATTTATGGATAACCGTGTATTTTGTTGCATTATGAAAATTGTAGTCAGCATATAGACGAAAGTATTTATTCCCTTTGTTCAGCAGATTTGAGGCCTCATCTGGAATATTAAGTAAAATTTTGGGCTCTTCAATGCAAATGAAATACTCAGAAACTGGAGTGACTCCAGCAGAAGACAGGGCAGAGAACAAGGGGTCTATTGGGAAAAGATGGATTTGTTTAGCCCAGAAGTGAAATACTAAGAGAGAGTCTAATTTTGGGGATATTGTTTGGCAGCCATCTGAACATGATCCAGCAGTCCAGCAATAGTGTGGCCAGCAGGACCAGGACACAGTACTCAGGTCTGGTGAGGTCACACCCTGAGTCCAGTTTTGGGCCTGTCCTTACAAGAAGGACATTGAAGAGCTGGAACATGTCACGAGAAGGACAATGGAGCTGATGAAGGATCTGGAGCACAAACCCAAGGAGGAGTGGCTGAGAGAACTTGGGATGTTTAGCCTGGAGAAAAGGAGGATCAGACGTGACCTAATTGTCCTCTACAACCACCTGAAAGGAGATTGTAGACAGGTGGGAGTTGATCTCTTTTCCCAGGCAACAACTGACAGGATGAGAAGAAACACCCTCCAGTTGCATTGGGGGAGGTGTAGGTTGTGTATTAGGAAAAATATATTTTCACAGAAAGGTGTTGAGTCCCTGGAGGTGTTTAAAAGAGATTTAGATGTAGCACTGAGGACCATGGTTTAATGGTGGTTTTGGCAGTATTGGATGAACAGCTGGACTTGATGATTTTAAAAGTGTTTTTCAGCCTAAATGATCCTATGATTCTGTGATTCTTATTCCCATGTGTGAATAAGAATCACCTTGTGATCTTAAATTGCCCATTGGAATGTTACAGAGTAGAAAGAGAGACTGCTCAAAGGCTCAGAGTGAAGGGACAAGGAACAAGGGAAACAAGTTGTAGCAAGGAAAATTTTGACTGAACAGTAAAAAAAAAATTTCACCTAAAATCAAAACTGCCCTTGGACACGGACCAGACTGGTGAGTACAACATAAACATGGAGATTTTCAAAATCAGGGTGTTGCACAGAAGATCCCCAGAGGTCTCATTCAACATAAATTGTTCCATGAGTCTCTAGGGATTCAACAAGTGGAATTTCTTAATTTCTGGCATGCTTGTATCATTATTGCATTGAGGGTGTATGGCTTCCCTGAGTGCTTAGAAGTACAATTAGGGGTCTTCCATACAGCCCACGTGCCCTCAGATGGCACTCCTCCTATTTACAAAAGAAGATGCTGGAGAAGACATTTGAACAGCATCAGAAATCTTCCAAAGTGGCAATAATTGATTGCAGATACAAAAATGCTATCTGTAGAACATCCTTTGAAAATGAAGGAAAACAAATCCTAAGAAATTATTTGACTCCTGAAACAGTCCTCAGACTTATGTTGGCTTGACATGATCTTTTTACTGGGGAATCCAAGTACACCTGAAGCATTTTCTATAAAATGTAATTGCATGTAAAATAAGATGTAAAAGCATTGTCACTGATTTATTTCTGAAGGTAAGTCTATATGGTATTCTGGAAGCAGATAAGGGGTCAATCATTCCGTGCCCTGAGCCAAAATCAGTGTGGTAGCTGTATCATTGTGGTTTACTTAGGGAAGAATCACCGCATAGGCACAGCACATTAACTTAGCTCCAGCAGTTTCAAGCTTCCAGTCAGCACAAAAGCTGCAAATTGAGCTCTTTCTGCAAAACTTGATGAAGATATAACTCATCTCTTATTCCCCAAGCAGGCACTACAATAACTTATTGGCAGTATCTGCATGTACTTTTATTCCCTCTATGCAGAAATTTAGTCTCTAAAGTCAAGGGATGTGAACCAGTTTATAAACGAAATATTTTTTTGCGATTTTTGTCATATTCACTATTTATGGATATTTACTGAAAGGGACATATTGCTAAGGAAAATGAGTCAGGCCTTCTCAAAGAGAAAAGGGTGATGAAAGAAGACTAGGCAAGCAGTTTTTAGGAACTTCTTTTTTTATTTGATTTTTTAATAAAGGATATCATACTTTTATTTAGGTTTCATTGTGATTACTTGCCACGCTCCTGGAGATGTTTTCCAAGTTATAAATTCCTCGTTGCAAGTACTCGATATTAAAGATAAGATTTGATGTGTGCTGGTTAATTTGGAGTGGTCACATGTGGGACACCACATGTCCCTGTTCATTTTTATTCTCTAGATTGGAAATGTACAACAAACACTTGCCATTCACACTGAAGCCTCAGTGTATGTTCTTCAATTTTCACATATATCTGCCTGACTCCTTTTATGTTGCTGCCAAAAAATTGTTTGTTTAGTATATGCAGGGAAAGCAAGTATGCAAGTTAATATGTACTGAAGTTACTTTTTTGCTATGGATTGGCAATTCTGGTGTCCTGGTAAATGGAGATGGAGGTTTGATATTAAACACTATATGCTATGCGAGCTTTGGCGGATTCAGCAAAAGTTCCTTCAGGCTGCTGCAAATTATTAAAAGAATGTATGAAAGAGAATGGACTTCATGCTGGAATAGTTAAGAAGCACCATTTCTGAACTTCAGAGATTTTGGAGTAAGTTTGCAGAAAAACTTCCCCACACTATTTTATAACATCACTATAGTTTGATTTGATAAGACTTGGCTTCAAATGATGACTTTACTGTTAAGGAATGGGAGCTTGGGTTAAGAGAGATTTCAGTTGCTAAGGCAACCATCTCACAACAGTGAAGTACTGCAGAAAATAATAATTGTAAATGAAGTAATGAAATTAATGACCTTGAGAAGACATGTTTTGTTTTGATATTTGAAACTGCTATGAGAGCAGGCATTACATGATAGTAAAGTTGGTCAACATGTTCTTCTATGAGTACATGTTTTAATTTGTAACTTTTTTTTATGATCAAAGAACAATGAGGAGCTATCTTTTTTTTACTTCCTCAGACTGGCTGTTTTGAAATGTTGTTTGGTTTGGAACAAACATTTGAACTTTCTATGGAATAAGGTGTGGTAGGAAAGGAAGATGAAAACACATTTACCCTTAAAATAAACTCTTAAATTATTATTGTTTCTCCTACTTGCTTCCCTAACTTAAGTAGAGGAATTTGTCATTCAAGAACAGATTCATATTTTGTTAAAAAAAGTAAACCAAACCAAACCACTGTTATGTCAATGTCTTTGTTTTTTTCTAATATGCGTCAAGTTGCTCTTAATGAACTGGGAAAGTGGGCTGAATCAGAATGCTGAAATTCAGTAATGAAAGAGAAATCAAATGCTCAGCTACAACAAGAGAATAGGAAAAGGATGAGGAGATGTCAAGGCCTTGGATTAGGTTCTTTAGAATATATTGTTGTGAAAAAGCCAGATTTTGTCCTTGAATTTATTAATAGCATAGTCTGTGAGACAGAAAAGACAATTATTCTGAGGTTGGTAAGGCTGTATTACAGTAACTCTTGAAGTTGTATACCAGGCTCTAAGAAGATACACATTGGAGAGAGGCAAGAGGAACATGTTAGAAGACTTAAAGAAAACAGGAGTTCTGAAGAAAGGCTGGAGTTTGATCTAGAAAAAGGAATGGTTAAACAGGACGTGGTAAATCTTAAGAAGTATAGAGAAGATTGAAGAGGATGATCATTAATTGTACTTTGTAGCCAAGCGAAGCAGAATAAAAAGTAATTTGCTTAATTTTAGGGAGAGAAATACAGGTTAGGTGTTAAAAGCTCTTTCGTAATTTTGCCATCATTACATGCTGTAATTGAGGCAGTCATTAAACAGGAGTCATGAGGAAGTGGTGGGCCACTTGATGCCCTCCTATATGGGCAAACTGGAGGAATATTAGTCAAGGGTGGTTTAGATGCTTGCTCTGCCGTGGGGCTTGATCTTCTTATCACTGTGTTACTGTGTGCATTATTTAAGCACACTACAACCTTACCAAGGTAGTCTGCCCTTTGAATGCTCTGTAACACAAATGTAATGAATTTAGGAAAATCAAAATTACTAGCAGCAAGTGTAGTTTCCCATTCAAATTGTATTCTCATTTGATACTAGCCCATAACTGAGGAAAACAAGAAATCATGACATATGTAGACAACAGCTGAAAAGAGGACAACCATTCATAGAAAAAGACTAAAAAGAAAGAAGAAATTTCAGCCTGGTTGAGATTTTCAACACCCTCTGGAGTGTCAGGACTGACATGATGCATCGCTTGACCACATAATTTACCTACAGATCTACAGGCAGCAAAGTGTGAGTACACATGAGGCCTGAAGAGTAGAAATGCAGGAGTTATAAGTGATACTGGTATTTTTTTCCCTTATGAAAGGTGCATTTTTCTTTTGCTAAGACCTTGACCTGTTCAAAGTAGCCCTGCTTGCAACACAAGGCATTGATTTAATTTAATGCTGCAAGCCTCTTACCTGATGAAGTTAGCTGAAATACTAACTTTTGTTTTTTCTGATTTATTTTCTTTTACTATCATAATTGTTTTTTCTAAGATGTGTTTTTCCTAAGTGTTTTTATTTCTTCCTCTGTAGACTTCTAAAATACAATCTTTCTTCACAGTCTCTCCCACTAAATTCCTTGTTCATTTCTAATGTCAGCTACTGTAGGATCTACCTACCAAAGCCCACCTAAATGTTAGTCATCTCTCCACCTCACCATCTGCAGGCCAGGCCATTCATGGCATCAAATCCTTGCTCACCATATTTCAGTTACTCATATCTTCCTTTCAATGTATGATTTACTTGAGTGTTGTGTTGTTTTCTACTCCTTCCGCACACCTCTCCTTCTTAAACCCATTTTTCTTAACCTCAGGCTTCAAAGTTACAAGCAAAATATTTGCTTGGATAATAAGAGAGATGGTCTAGCAACATGGTGTGCAACATCTTTTATCCTTCATTTCTGAGATCCAGGTGTCCCTGTATGGTGAAGCTGAGCAGCCCCCCTGTTCATAGAAACACAGAATCACAGTATTCATCATATCCTGAGTTGGAAGAAACCTACGAAGGTCATCAAAGTCCATCTTCTGGTCCTGCATAGGACAGCCCCAAGGTTCTCACCATATGCCTGAGAGCATTGTCCAAACACTTCTCCAGCTCTGTCAGGCTTGGTGCTGGGACCACTTCTCTGGAGAGTCCAAGCCAGTGCCCAACCACCTTCTGGGTAAAGAACTTTTTGTTATATCCAGGCATTCCTCTCGCAAAAACGTAGTAGACTGCAGTGAGGTCTCCCCTCAGTCTCCTCCAGGCTGAGCAGACCAAGTAGCCTCAGCTGCTCCTCATACAGCTTCACCTCAAGGCCCTTCACCATCTCTGTTGCCCTTCTTTGGATGATCTCTAACAGTTTAATATATTTTTTCACATTGTGTCACCCAGCACTCAAGGTGAGGCTGCCCCAGCTCAGAGCAGAGCAGGACAGTCCCTCCCTTGCCTGGCTGTGATGCTGTGCCTGATGTCCCCCAGGACAGGGTTGGCCCTCCTGGCTGCCAGGGCACTGCTGACTCATGGTCAACTTGCCATTGACCAGGACTACCTGGTCCTTTTCTATGGCACTGCTCTCCAGCAGCTTTTGAAACAATAGCTTTTGAAATTTAATAATTATTGGCTGTTTTTCATATACAAGCTAATGAGCATTTCAGGGCATTAGCTCAGTGACATAGATCACAGAATGATAGATTCATAAAGTCATATAGGTTGGAAAGAACTGTGAGATTTTTGAGTCCAATCATTAACATACTGCTGACAAATCTTCCACTAAACCATGTTGCTGAGTGCCACATCTACACATTTTTAAAATACCTTTGGGGATAGTGACTCAATACTTCTCTGGACAGCCTTTTCCAAAGCTTTTTGACAAAAAAAAAAAAAGAAATTTTTCTGGTGAAGAAATTTTTCCTAATATATTTGCAATGAAGTGAGACACTCAACAGTTTCTGAGTCTTGAGATTTTTAGTCATGTTGGACATTTGTTGGGTGATGCAGTGTTGGGTACAAGTGCTAATGGGATGGAAACTGATCATGTGTAGCATTTCAGGGATAGGCATGACTGTGACCTCCTGAAAACTGGAGCAAGTAATCCAGATGAGCTGTAGATTTTTGATAACTGGGAAGACTTTGCCACAGTAGTGGATGAGTGGACAGTGAGGTGGACTGCGAATAGGCTGAATAGCAGATGCCAGAGGTCCATCATCAATGGCACAGGATCAAGCTGGAGGCCTGTCACTGGTGGGGTCTCACAAAGTTCAATATTGGGCCCAGTGATATTTAACTTATTCACCAATGACCTGGTGAATAAGGGGGCAGGTGCCTTCTCACCAAGTTTGCTGATGACAGAGAGCTGGGAGGAGTGGCTGATGCCCCAGAGGGCTGTGCAGCCCTTCAGAAGGGCCTTGACAAGATGGAGGGATGGGAGGAGAAGAAACAGCCAAAATACCACAAAGGCAGATGCATGATCCTGCACCTGGGGAGGAACAACCCCAGGCACCAGCCCAGGCTGAGGGTGACCTGCTGGAGAGCAGCTCTGTGGAGAAGGACCTGGGGGTCCTGTGGACAACAAGCTGTCCATGAGCCAGCAGTGTGTCCTGGGGACCAAGAAGGCCAACAGGATCCTGGGGCGCAGTAGGAAGAGCATTGCCTGCAGGTCAAGAATAGTGATCCTGCCCCTGTGCTCAGCCCTGGTGAGGCACATCTGGAGTGCTGTGTCCAGTTCTGGGCTCCTCAGGACAAGAGTGTCAAGGAACTACTGGACAGGAACCAAGAGCTAGGAAGATGATGAGAGGACTGGAGGATCTCTCTTATGAAGCAAATCTGAGGGAGCTGGGCTGGTTCAGCTTGGAGGAGAGACAATTCAGAGGGCACCTTATCAGTGTCCCTGAGGATAATGTCCCTGAGTCCCAATGTACCCTCTGAAGTGAGGGTGTCAAGAGAAGGGAACCAGGCTCTCTCCAGTGGTGTCCAGCAACAGGACAAGGAGCAATGGGCACAAGAAAAACACAGAAAATCACATTTGAATATGAGGAAAAAAATTATTTATTTTGGGGGTGAGAGAGCACTATGAAACAGGCTGCCTGGAGAGATTTGAGTCATCTTCTCTGGATGTATTCAAACTCCATCTTGATGTAATCAAGACAGTGGCATAATTGTATACATGGAATAATTGTCCAATATGCTATAGGATGGCCCTGCCTGAGCAGAGATGCTGGACTACATGACCCTACTGATCTTTTTAAAACCTACCTATTCTGTGATTTTATGGTTCTGTTTTAAAAAGGCAAAGGGGCAAGGGCACAGCAGATATGACAATTCATGTAATGCAGTGAGAAGAGTGCCAACAAGTGGCACACAGAGATGCATGCCTCTGACATTAGTCAGACAGGTATAGGTGCAGCCACCAGAAGGGCCAGATGGACCAGCACTTAACCTCCATTTAATCACTCCACCAACAGTGAGAGAGAGGATAGCAGTGGATTTTGTCTGTTTTATGTGATGAGTATGATCAGTTTTTGCTAGAAAGCAAAACAGAGGGCCAAACAACCTCTTCTGTCTCACTCTCTGATTCTGTTTGACAGCCTGATCTGAGCCATGTGTCCCACTCATGCATGGATGTCTTCCCTGACTTGCTGGAATCAGAGTCATGCGGGAGTATTCCAAGCAGGGCTGCTGGCAAGCAGCACATTTTACCTGAGTGATGGCTGCTTACAGGGGTGTTGCTCATATTCATGCAAGGGTGAGACCTTGAGGATCAGAAATGAGAGTAATTTAGCAGTAAGGACATCCTTCTATTCTGGAGATCCTTCTATTCTGCTGTCTGTGGGAGGGAGGGTGAGCAAAAGAGGGCTTATTTTAAGCACGAACTAAGTAATTTTTAGTGGCTTCTTTGAAGAAAGAAAAGACACATTTTTTAGTCTTCCTGAGTAATTTAAAGTGACAGAATATGGTGAGAGACAGAAACATTTTATTAGGCATAAAATCCTGAAAAATATCTCACAGTTGTAACCCTGAGACAGAAATAGAGGTGCAAAAATTTTGTAATGTTTTGAGTGGCTTGGTAATATCAGCATACTCAATCCTCTCTTTTCAAAAATATGTCAGGATCAGTGAAAGGAGTGTGGCGGGTGAGAAGACTGGTTTGATCAGGAATGGAGAAGCTTTTTCTGAAGTATCTCCTACAGCAAATTCCCCTTTATATCTCAACCTGAAAGAAGATAGAGCAGGAAGGAAGATCTTTTGCCCACTCCTGTTGTTATACCCAAATCAGAAATAATTGTCCAAACAATATGTGTATTTACTGAAATCTGATTTGTGCATTTACTGACTCTGATGCTGTCCATGGGGAAACAACATGATGTTTTACAAAAGGGGACAATGAAACATACGGCCTTACAATCTTAGAAACACTTCAACACAGTAAAGAGAAAGAATACCTGGAAACAAGTAATGATAGACTGCAAAAAGGAAAGCATAAGAATATTTTCAGCATGGTGAGGTTTTAGAAAGTCTCAGTCCAAACAAGGTGCACACTAGCTGTATCTACCACAGCATGAGAAACATTGGAAGGCAATTCTATTGTTGCCTCCCACAAGGGCAACTATTTTTCCAGTATGCTGCAGGGAAAGAAGTAGGTAGGTTAGTGTTTTGCTGTTACCTTTCAGGGTCGAGATTAAAGTGCCTTGCAGCTGTTTCTCTGGTTGGTAATTAGCAGCAACACAGCCAGACAGACTGTCAAGCATGAACTCTGAGCTGTTGTTCATGGTGATAGGACCAGCT
This sequence comes from Toxostoma redivivum, assembly GCA_013397375.1. NCBI lineage: Eukaryota > Metazoa > Chordata > Aves > Passeriformes > Mimidae > Toxostoma > Toxostoma redivivum. The sequence continues at coordinate 14,639 of VXBI01012390.1, read as the reverse complement.
GCTCTCTGCACACATGACGTTTGTCAAGAACATGAGTCAGGATCTCAGAGGCAGTAGATGGTAGCTGGCACGATGAGGACCTTAAAGTGAGCTCTTTAAGTCATGAAGGATACCACTGTCCAGCCTCTCCTTCACCCGTGGGTACAGAATTTAGCCTCTCTGCTCATGAGTCCCTGCTGAGTTTTACTCCCATGGTGTTTCTAAGGAATGCGAAGCATGTCACCCCTCCTGACTCAGTAGAGGTACACCTGATCGAGGTATTATTTGGGACAAAAAGTACACATTTTGTGTAGCCAGACCAGGAGTTTCCATTAACACGTGTGTGCAGCCCATTTATGTTATAAGTTGCATGTTTTATGTAGACTACACAGGAAAGCAGTGATTACATGAGAGATATTTGATGTCAGCTGAATAATGATCACATATTGCACCTGTGTGCCTACCATCTCTCTTTTATCTCCTTCATCTTACCTTTGTTCACCAGACCAGTGCCCTTTTAAGATGCCTGTGTCTCTTCATGGGAAATTGGAAGCATTTTGGAGTTTGCCTGCCCCATGCAATGAAGAGACATTGATGTTAAATCAGGTCCAGAAATTTTATGCAGGTGTGTTAATACAGCCTCTATTTGTGGACAGCTAGCCTAACCAAAAGGTAAAGTGGATTAACCGAGGTGAAGCAGCAAACTGTGAAGTTTGGGGGTGTTTTCACAGCTTCCTCAGGAAGAGTTGGATGGAAAGGTGCCTGCAAATCTGCCCTTATTTAAAACTGGTCACCCTCTGTAGCTGACTGTAAGACAGAGCCAAGTCAAATGGCTGCTCTTCTCCACTTATATCCTGAAGTGTATTATCCATTTTCAACTGTGTTGAAGGGATGCCCAAAGGCAAAAAGACATCTGCTCCAAGCTTGGGGAGTGTGAGATGCTGTGGGGATCCTAGCATGGAAAAGTGAAAGGGTGCAAGTAGTACTGGAGGGGAGAGATATGACAGAAAGAGAAGAGTTGAGCTTGGAAGAAGGACTAAGGGCATGGCAGGTTATTGAGTCCCTGCCCAGAAAAGAAGGACAGAAAGGTGATATTGTCACCCTCATTAGCTGGGGGGGAGCAGGCAAGGCAGGAAGTCTCAAAGACATAGGAGGGATACTGGCTCTCACAGTGGTGGGAAGAGAAAGGTAAAGAGGAACAAAATGCCTTTCATTCCATTTGGGAAATCATAATTAAAAGATTTGAAGCAATCAAGTTCAGATAAATAGAAATTACGCGCTTTGAAAGTATAGGAATAAAATATTAAAATTACCCACAGACTGTAATTATAACTCCTGCCCTCTGATCAGATTAAAGTGTTTCCAACAGGTATAAATGTGGCAGCTATTATAAAAACATTGTTTCAGTCTTACATATAAAGAGCTGTGCAGTTCACACAAGAATTAGCAAAAAAATTACTTGGTAACTGCCTACATGAGGACAAATACTTCTTATGGTAGCTATGGCCATTCATTTTCACTGTTTTCTTTGTGCTGGAGGGAAATTTGAAACTGGGGTGAAAATGGGGAGGAGGTGGGAACTGTAAAAAAGAAAGGGTACTTGTTCCAGGGGCTTGGGAGGGTAGGTGGAAGGGAAGCAAATTCCATAACCAACCACCCTGGCTGAGTCATGGCTACCTGCATATCACTTATGTCTGACTTTAGAACTGACCATATTACACATGCTTTGGCAGAGGCATAAGGAGGCCTAGCCATTTTAGAGGCTGGGCTAGGGACTGTGATTTGTGTTTTCTCTTCTCTTGCTTTCAATCCCACAGTGATCATAAGGGTTTCATGGACATATTTTTTCATGTCATGGAGGATAGTTGGCAGTAGCGAGGATGCCAAAAGATGATCTTGCTGAAGGCAGTGTTTCTAGAGTCTTGCAGAGGTCACACATGGGTCCCCTACTCCCTTCCTTGAGAGTCAGACATCACCCTGTGCCTGGACTATGACACTTTCCATGTTCCTGACTGTGTTTCCCCCTGTGTTCTGGAGAGGACTGGCAGTCCTCCACCTGGGCAGTACACAGCTGCCGAAAGGTGCAGACATGCTGATTTTTACTGTGTATACCTGAGTAAAATGATCCTGCAGGCTACATGAAAAGCAAATGAAGTACCATTCATCAAGGACTTGTGCAGTCCAGACTCCTCACAGCATCTCAGGTCTTCTCTGATCGACAGCTACATTAGAAAAATGAGATTTGAACACAGCTTTGCAGGCAGTGCAGAACATGGATCATATGAATTTTTCACCTGAGTGTCTTCCATTATCTGTGTTCAGTCAGGGTAAAAAAGAAAGCAAAACTCTGACATTGCCAATGTTATGCAGATTGTGTTTTCATAGATTTTGCTTTTGAGAGTGGAGTGACTTGCCAAACCTCTGATGTGACATGTGATTTGGAGATAAATTTCCATATGCTTTTTAAACCTTGTCACTATCACAGTTAATTTGTCATTTATAAAAAGAATACTCATACCTTAAGTGGAAATATCAACATGTAGAGTTACTACCTTTTAGATACCGTCATCCTGCAGATCTCTTGTCCCAATCCACTTCAACTTTGTTGCAGTGTTAGACGTAATGCCAGGATGTAAGAACTAACTTGAAGTCTATGAATAGGGATTTATGAAGTTCTCTGTATTTCTGATACTTTTATACAGTAACAGAAAGCAGCTTTAGCAAGGTAATTAATTGCTCAGTATCTTTGATTCTCAGCAGCCACACTAATTCTTCTTAACATTCTCATTTCAACTTTCCCATCAGTTCTGTAAATATTTATTATGCCTTGACCTACTTGATCATTGTTTTGCATGAACATTGTTTTGGGTATTACAGGATCTCTGTCTCTGAATCTGGTTTTCACAGCAGAACATTTTTAAACTTTTCTTGAATGAGCTTCTTTGTAACTCTGGATGCATCCCAGAGAAGGAGGGACAGTTGCTCGGTCTTAAGTGGAAGAGACAGTCACATAAAGATTGACAGGAATAATCTGAAAGCCTTGTGAAGTATTTGTTAGGCCCTTGTTTTTATGACTGCAATGCTTTTAGCATTCCCGGAATCTGTATCCATTCCAATACTGAACTTTGAATCTTTTTTTTCTTTTGTGACAGCTGATGTGAGACAAGTATGCCTTCTGGCCTATTAAAAGGAATGAAGAAAAATTAATATTTCAGCATTTAATTGTAATTGAATACTTAAAACAACTTTTGGTATTTTTTCTTGGCTTTCCAATCTGGATGCAGAGAAAATATTTTTCTCCAAAGGATTCTTCTATGCCCTGAAAGACTGTATTTCTGACATGCAGTTTTATTGTTCCTCTTGCTTTTTTTTTTCCTCTGTTAGCAAATTTTTTGCACCAGTATTTTCTCATTTCTGTCTCATAACTACTAATCAGAATGAGAGCTCTCTAGGGAAAAGGGCACTATGCTGGAATGAGGAGCAAACAGGGGTAAGAATATGTGTCACTATTTAGCTTTTGGGCTCCTGGGCATCACTGTAGTACAAAAAAAATTGCAATCTAGTGTGATGTAGTGGGAACACTAGACATCTTCCTGCCCTAAGCTCCTAAATCCCTTTAAAAATGGGCTAGATCTGATTTTCTGGCAGTCATGGAACAATTAAGACGCAGTATGAATGTTAGGACCTTTCATTTTGCTAGTCTGAGGTGCCAATGAAAATTTAAGCTTCTCATGAAATGGGTCAATTATTTCCTGCCATGTATTCATAGTCAGGTAGTTATTAGCAGTGAGTTTTATTTATTTATATTGCCTGAGCATAAGGAAGCTTTGTTCACAAGATGGTTGTAGGGATGTGAAACAGCCACCTTAATACTCTCAGTTAGTTCTGCTTGAACATGAAATGTCTTTGCCCCTAAAGAGGCAAGTGTGTGCACATTCAAGAGAGGACGTCTCACCACAAAACTATGTGGCAAGAATAGGCAATGGGGCACTTTGTGGGATTGCTCCTCATAAATAACTACCAAAGGAAGGAGTAGTCACACTAACCACACCATAGCTCTCCATAATCCATAGTATTGAAGGCAAGAGAACAAATGGGAAAACTAGAGCAAGATATATTCCTGGAAGGATGTTTGCTGGAATTGACCTTTACAGGCCATGGTCAAGTAAAGGATTTAGGGCATGAGTCATGGATTCAGCTTTCCAGTGTTTAACCAGCCTCTGTGTACTATGCCTGTGGGAGTACAAGATTGCATCTCTGTTAGGCTGCAGACCCTCACTGTCAGTCTTCCTCAGCTGCGTTTCATCTTGCCCTGATTGTCAGTTCCCATTTATGGGCATCAACTCCATTTCCAATCCTTTTGCACAAGGATATGCACAAGGATTGCCATTGTACTCACAAAGACAGGAACTGGACGGGCTTTGACATCCTGAGGACATGGTGACATGTCTTTGCGTGTTTGGTGAGTCACAGTGCAGGACAGACTTTGTCCGGCACAGTGCATCATCGCTTGGTGGGCTATCTCTGCGTTACCAGAAGAGAGTGGGAGATGAGAATGGTTGTAGAAGGCAAAATGAGGTGAAACAATAACCAACAATCCTGGACAGTGGTTGCTGACAGAAATAAAAGGTACCCATGTAAGTTTTTCTTGTGAAAATATATGTGGGCCAAAGATGTTAGTGACCCTAGGGATGGAAGAAAACAGAGTGAGCAAAAGCAGTTGCAGAAGGTCACTGTGAAGGTCCTCAGAAGAAAAGGGAGAAATGCATGAAAACTTTGGGTCACATGTAGACTGTGTGAAATTCCTTAGCTGATTTTAACAGGGTGGATCTTTTTTATCTTGCTATGATGGTATTTCTTTGGAGGTCACGTCACAGAAAGTCAGGCAGTTGTGTGGGAGTCATGTTGTGAGACTCATCGACCTCTGTAGGAGACAAAAAGCAAAGGAAGGGAAAAATAACTGGGTTCCTCTGTGAAGAAAGCTTAGGAAGTTGAAGGGACTGGGAAAGTCATATGTGTACCTTGTACCACATGGGTGTGTCCTCCCTCGGCCAAGACCCTTATCACCATAGGGCAGCCTCCTCAGCATGTGAGTTATGGTCAGTGTCTTGAGGTTCATTGCCTTCACTAGTTCTGGTAGCCTGGTGGTCTGGGATAGGCTGCATTTGGATATAACCTGCAAGCTGGGTGGGTCTGCTTCGACCTTTCTCTCTCTACAGAATGCAAGCCCACCATTTGCACCCTAGATATTTCTCAGGGGCTGGTGCTGGGCTGCCTGAGCTCTTGGGAGCTTCATCCCTTGTTTTCTGACTCTGACCTTTATCATATCACGCATTTGAGACATCATCATGTATACCCTCTTTATTTTATAATGTAAGGACAACAAAAGAAAAATTAAGGCAGAGAAAAGCTTCCAGTAAGTCATTAGTTTGCAATCATTAGGTTTTTCTCTCCCATGCAATGATTGTTTCCATGGAGACTGGAGCAAACCAGTGGCTACGAGTGTGCATTCTGCTGGTCCCTGTTTCCACAGAAACATGTACACTGGATTGCCAGAAATTTACTCTTGTCCAGGCAAACAAAGTGGCATGATTCAGGAGTAACAAGTTTCCCTCCTATTTTGTGCTCAGTTGCTCAAATCACAGAGAGTCTGGGTGTGGCAGAGCATTTCACAGCAATCTGTTTTACAGGCACAGTGTGCTAATCCCAAAGAGTTTTGCTGGCTGTGGGGTGGAATTACCAAGGCAAAGACACCATAGAACATTGCAACCTAGATAATTGTTGCTGACTGCTCTGCCACTAGAGACTGCCCTGTCACTGCGTTTGGGTGCCACCCTCGGTAGACTGTGGGAGCAGGAAGAATTCCCTCGTATGCACACACAAAATACTTGTGCTCTTGTGAAGGACATCCAGCATAGCCACAGTATAAGGATTTCCCAGAAACAAACACTTCTTCCCTCTAGAATCTGAGGACAGCTACTCCATTATTTTCATTGCACAAGCTTTGGGATGACCAAACCAATAATCTGCTTGGGTGACTTCAGTTTGCTGCTACAAGAAGTTCTCCCTTTGTATTGCTGTAACTGCTAAGGTTGCCTTGCTGTCTGGTACAAAACCAACAAGCATTTAGGAAGCAAACAGTTGGCTAATGTGAGCTTCAAGCTGGATAGGGAATACACTGTAGTGTACAACATCGTCAAAAACTGAGTTTATTTAGATGCCAGGTTTGACTTAATTTCTTATCAACCCTTATATAAACTGCTTTGTATGCAACAGTAGACAAGTTGATCCCTTGTGTGTATATAAATGTATGGCATTTTCTATTCTTTTGTTTGTAGGATTTCTGTCACTAAAAATTGTTGATTCTGTCTAGAAGATACACATTCTTATTGCAATTTTTCTACTCTTCAGACAAACTAAGAAAATTGTTCCTGGCACAGCAGGCCACTAGAAAAGGGCCTAGAAAGTGACACCCACTCTAGCTAACAATGGCTTCAGTTGGGGCGTTAAATCAGTTCCATGTTGATCCAATTTAATTTCTTTAGGAATAAAAAAGGAAATTATTTTGAGATTGGAGATATGGTTTTAATGTGGTGGATTGCCATTAATAGCCAGATTAAGGGCCATTGTGAGATTAAAAAGGATCTCAAAAGTTTGACCCTTACCTTCAAAAGGCTATTTTCAATAATTGTTGGGTCTGGTATTTTTTTACTTAAATCCAGAGAAAGACAGATATGAAGGCCAGAAGAGACATCCAGCCCAAACTGCTACAATAGAGAAGATATGCTTTCAACTATTACTGCTGTATATAGGACCATAACCTTGTAGAATAAGCTTCCCTGCCAAGAAAATATTCTTTCTGAATTTGAGCAGAAAAAATGAATCCATTGCTTTCAGAAATGGCTTGTCCTAATGGTTAATCATCCTTGCTGTAACAAATTGTTCCTTGTTTCTAATTTGTCTGGCATTAACTTCCAGATAGTGAGTTTATGCATGGCTTTTTTATCCATTTTAAAAATCCCTTTAATATTTGTGATTTTCTCTCAGTGAATCTGTCTGTACTCTGTAATCAAGTCACCCCTCTATCTTCTGAATTTTTTTTTTGTGAAAAGATAAGCAGCTCAGGCTCCTTGAATCACTTATACAATAAGGCTGTCCTGAAACCAGAATTTCTTTCTCATGAAAGTCTCTTCAATTTTTTTTAAACATCTTTTTTGCAAGTATAAGGAAATCTATTTTTAACATCCCTTTAAAAGCATAGACAAGCAAACAATTTATGGGCTTCTGACATTGAACTCATCAGTTCTGTTTAGAAAGTTGGAAAGACCTCAGTGCTAAATCCTATTCCCTCATTCAAACACATGGAAATCCATTTACTTGTTAAATATCATGTTGCACTAGGAGCTTATGTGCAGTTTTGTCTGTTGTTAGTTCTGAATCTTTTTTCGCCTCCTTTCAGCATGTAGTTTGCTGATATGGCATAGGTCTTAAAGCTGGCTGGTGGTACCTGTTCAAATCAGACAATAGCTTATACCTCTTAACTCAAAGATCTAAATTTTGTCACCCAAGTATCATTCATTTGTCCAGTTTTGTGAGGAATTATGGGTGTCTAGACATGAGACTTGCTCACAGACCTGTTCTTGTGGACTCAGTGTGGTACTGGGTCTGAGTGACCAGGTGCTGCTCATCTTAATCTGGCTTCAAAGACTCAGTCTTCCTAGAGGCCTGGCAAAGAAATCAAAATGTGCATAATACATGTGCTCTGTACTAAGGAGTTGCACAGCTGCAGTGCAGGAAACTGGAAATGCTCTTCACATTGGAGTGGTTACCTTTCCTGGAACCATTACTCATTTCTTTGCCTTCCCATGTGTTACGCTGTGCAGCCTTTCATCTTCTGCAAAGAACATTTCATTTCTTTAAAAGATATTCATTTTAAGTGGGTGTATCCTATTTTTGACACATCCATTTCATATCATTAGAATATCACCCTGCAGTGCTGGGGTGTATTTATTTATTTATTTTTAATTTTCAATTTCTCTCATATGTGCAACTGGCTGTCGCTATGGCATCTTTCCTCCATGTGAGTCAGGACGGGAGCTGATTTCTCAAGTTAACTGTATCTTCCATGTGTCAGCTGTCAGCAGTACACCAACAGGGGTGGAACAAAGTAATCAGCTGCAAATTGCTTTGGGGCTGCGCTGATGGGAGAGGCATGGGCTTCTCCCACACCCCTAGGATGTTGGGAAGCTGAGTGGGATTGTTAACTATCCCACTAAACCCACTGATCTCTAGCTGCTGTAACCCTGACCAGAGCCATAGCTGAGGCCTGAAACTGAATTAGGTTGCCTCATGCTAGGCTTTGCTTAACCACCTGACTGTTAGGAGAAGAATGAGGATGCCCAGTAGGGCAGGCAACCTCTACCATCGATGCAGAGAGGTGTTTGGGTGCCCTTGACCCTAGTGGGAATGGGATAGAGTACGCAGCTTTCCACAGCAGAAAGTGGGCTGCTCAGGGCTACCTTTGTATCTTAGAGGTCTTTACCAACTGAATGTTTCCATGACTCCCACATCACCCTGTGTCTGCTGTGCTCCTGCAGTTGCAAGGGCAAGTATGAAGAGGTTCAATTTTCCAGTATACTTCTTCATAAGGAAAATAACCCTTTCCTTCCTGGATCTCTGGAATGAACTGAAAAATACCTGACCTGCAGGTTACTAGAGATGGAACTTTGAGGGCAAGGATCAAACTTCTGAGATTAGTTGTTATTGCCTTTCCAGGGGAGGCTTTTGTTATTCTGCTAGTAGCTGCCTGAATAAGATTCTGGACTAATCAGTCTTGGCTCCACTTGCTGGCAACCGTCCTTCTGTTCAGAGAAATACTGATGATATGACAAGCAGAACAAGAATGTATTAGAGTCAAAAAAGGGAAGTGATGGATCATTCTTTGGACCAGAATTTAGAATCTAAATGGGAGAAGAGAGCAGCTGGGGACATTTGTTTATTTTTGTGATGTAAAATGTTTTAAGTATTTACACAGTTAAAAGCATAGTAAGAAACTAAATGACTTCTTCAGCTCCAACAGTTGGACAAGTAATTGAAAAAAAATAAAAAGGTTAAATAACTTATTATAAATCCATGACAGGTTTTGGCTGAATGTGTTCCTAAGTGCACTCTGGTGTTTTTCTTTCCCTGTCAGCTTGCTTTATGGTAGCAGGCTGTCTCCAGACAGCTTGGCCTTCATGGGGGGCAGGACAGAGGGATTCCCAACCAGAGAGGTCAGTCACTATGTTGGAGCTCAACAAACGCCTGTTTGATAAATCTGCTAATTTTGAAGGAGCATATCTGAAACAGACAAACTGTGCAACAGGTGAACAGCAGTGCAAACAGCCTTTCATTTAATTCCTATTTATGGGATGGCTGATTTTTTTCAGAGTGGGAGAGAAACAAAACAGTGTGAAGCTGACTGGGGCATGTTTGTCACCCAGGGCCTTCACTTTAGTTTGTTCCATATTATGTCCCCTTTTAAGGCTGTGCTGTTGAGTGCAGAACTGACTTCAGGGCTACATAACTAAGAGTGCATACAGCTCTGTGCTGCTGCCAAGAGGGCAAGAAAAATGCTAACTCCTGAGTGTAGAATCCTAGGAGACAAGAGGGCTCAAGTGTATGCCTCAAACACCAATAGCCAGATAGCTGTGGAGCCAGCATGGATTGTTGGTGATAACAGCCAAGAATTGTTGGTAATAATAGAATAGGATGTGGCTGCAAGAGAGGCCATGAGGAAGTAGGGCAGCACATCTCTGGGACAAACCTTCCTGTTCTGGTTCCTGGAGATGAGCACAACACAGCACAAGGGCAGGAATGAGGCTGAGAAGTGGGCATGGACTACCCCAGGCCCCTGAAGCCCTCCAACCATTTTCCAGAAAAGTCTAGAAAAATGGACTCTGCATGATAAAAAATTTGCATAGAAAGTGAAAAGGGTGGGAAAATAATATGTACTCCCACCCAGCCCAGGACACTCTAGCTGGTTTGCATCTGGAGCCAGATCTCTCTTCCTCTTTGTCTTTCATTCTCTCTCCTCTTCAGTAATTAATGTCTCTTTCTCTCTTTCACTCTACTCCTTTATCCAAAACCCACTGCCATGTGTTCATACAGGATATCAGGGACTAACTTATACAAATTTCCATTGCAAGAGTGTAATTTACTAATAGAACTCTGAAAGCTTTTGTGGATTCCCTGACTTTTGTCATTACTTTTGACCATGAGCATTTATGAATCTTGTATACTCCCTTCCCTTTAAGGGTGGGATGTCACAATGAGATAAACATAAAGCACCCATGAAATTGAGTGTAAATGCCAGCACAAGCTCCAACTTCTCTGTATCAGCTGACACACAGCCCCAGTCCAGTCAAAAAGTTTTGTTGCTTCACAAGTTTCGTCTCTGCCCTGGTAGCAAGAATATGGCATGGTACATATTTCACATGTATCTGCTCGTGGGTTGAGAATTATAATGACACAGCAAACCTGTGTTCAGATCTCACAGAGATCTGAGAGCTGTCAGATTGTTACTGCCTCCCCTACTTCAGTGCAGGATGGTGTTTGTTAGCACCATCTACTCTCGAGGGCAGTTTAACATGCAGAGCAGCAAACTGAGTGTGAGACATGAGTACTGTCATCTTCTGCCAACAGTATTGGCTGCTTATGGTAGGCAGCAGTGGTGGAAATGTCTGAGCCCAGCACATCCAGAGTCACAGCTCTCCCTGTCAAACAGCTCCTTGGAGATCTCTGTTTGCAGATCATGCTTGTGCATGCTTTTCCAGTGATATCTGATACACGTCACATACAGCACTGAGTACCCTGACACTGAGCAGGTGTTACTAAGGAAGCCACATCCCTGTTTGCTCTTAGTGCCAAAAGAAAGTAGTAAGACAGGATACATGAGTGTTGCAGTATGAGGATAGAGAGGTGCCATAGAGTATGGATGAGAGACTATTCTCCCTTTAAATGGGGCCTGTGTTCTCTGTAACTGCAGGGAAAGAGCAAGAAAGTCGGGAGGAAACCTGTGTTTATATGAGGCATGTTCTAGATACACTGCCAAGGATTACAATGTCTCTGGAGTTTGCAGTAAATTCAGCAGCCAGCCCATTAGGTTTACAGAAGAGGGTTTACAGTTAATTGTGAAACTTCCCAGGAGATGCTGTTATGTATAGGCTTAAGTTTGTCTTAGTGTGGAAGCAGGGTACAGCCCTCGAAGGAACATTTTTATTCTTGAATTTTTGATGTAGAAACTTCTGTGGAATATATCTGTAGCTTTCTTAGCTTTAGTTTTCTCTGTGGTTTTTTCCCTTTGTTTAGCATTAGTTCAGGGAAACCAGCATAATAGTTTTGAGTTGTGATTTGTGAATAGTGTTGCTACTGTGTGAGAAATATTCTAGTATCCTGACATATAACTAAAACTAGTTATATGGTATTATGCAAACTTCATATCTTTGACTTCTTTTCCTTTACAAATTCATCCTATAAAATTTTGACATGTTCTTCCTCCCAGCAGAGACGCTTCTCTAAAAAGTGCCATATTATTTTAATTACTTCAGTTACTTCATACACTCATACCCTCACCAGCAAGTCAATAGTTTACTCTTTCCTTGCAAATATGCCCCCATTATACAAAATGTCTAGCAGGAGAAAAATTCAGACACTAAAAGCTTTTGAGAATGGATTTTTCTCAAGACACCAGACATTGATAATTTTTTGCTAGATATATATCAAAAGATCATTAAGGAAGTATGTTTTCTGTTACAGCAGAGGAAGAGAAATAGTTCAGTTTTTAGAAAGCCAAGGTCATATTAAAGAGATTGTAGCACTTTTTACATCTTTGCTGAACATACCTGCAGAGTAGATATATTTCTTGAGTAGGTGCAATTATATTGTGATTACCAGGCTGGGAGGGACACTGTCACATTGGACAAAGGGAAATAATTCATTTTTTGGCAGTTCAGGTGCTAAGGAAACAGGTGGATAAAACGTGAACATTTCTCTTTTGAGGGGAAGCTGAAGGACTGAGCAGTTGTAGCAACAAAGTAATTTTCACATTTATACTGTGTTTGCATCAGTATACACAAAAAAGAGAGAGACTGGTGCCTTTATATTCCTTTTATGAAGAAGTCTACTTAGATTTAATGAATCATTTTATGAGTGCATGTCTCAGCCATGATTTACATGCCTAGGTTCACCCAAAAGTTTCTGGGCCCTAGAAGTCCTGTAAAACTGTGTTCAGAGCTGCAGCAAGGGTTGAGCCTTGGCTAGCCCACTAAGCAGAAGCAGCAGACACCACAAGTGAATGAGTGGCTCGGGGTAGTCCTCTCTATGCCAGGGACATCTAAGTTGTTATGACCAGTCTTGCAGAGAGAAGGGTCCTTGCAAGGATGAAAGGTCTGTTGCTAGTTAGAGGCAGAAGAGTAAGGTAAAAACCACATCAAGGCAGCCTGTCCCTGTAGTGCCTGTCCTTTCTGGCTGGAAAAGTGGAACAACAGCTCACAGTCACTGTCTTTGATCCCATCTATGTGCTCTGCAGCATCACATCATCCTCATGTGCCTCTCTGGAAACATCTTATCCAGAATGATGACTTCTTTCTCAGTTGGAGCTGTTACCTGAAATGGGCAGATTCCAGAAGAGATGCTGTACAGTTTGTTTTTGAAGTGGAGATGCTGGCTAGGAAAGTTGTCCTGGCCTCATGGTGGTGATTAAACTGGATGACTGCTATCTGCCCTACAGGTAGCAAATAATGGCTCATTGCCTACTACCTGTTTAATTTCAAACTGTTTCTTGGAAAACTCTGTGGTAGCTATGTATAATGTGTCATGCAGAGGTTTACATTTTAGATTTCATTTTGCTCCTTAATAACAATGTACAGTAGATTTACCAAACAGAGCGCTCTCCAGGTTAATTTGTATTTGTTCAGCCTGATGTAGAAAATCTTAAATGCATCTAAATAATAACCATTTGCCATAATTTAGGCTGTAGCTTTCTGGACCACTTTCGTATAAGGCACAGATGCAGCAGACAAATCTAACAGATTCTGGGGAGAAGCATCAGTTGTACGTTGGGAGCAATTAGCAATAAGAATGAAAAATCCCCTGAAAATCAAGATTTTGTTCAGAGATCAAATACATATTAAAGTAAGAATCCACCACTTGCCAGAGGGTTATCCAGGACTGATTATGTTTTAAGCCTGAGAAAATCCATTCATTAGAGATGCCACAATTTTAAAAATACACTTGATTCTCATGCTCGTGCACTAGTCAATTTGCAGATACAAGTTTCAAATATGCCACTGAAAATGGTGTTTTCACAACCCATCACAATTACAGCCTGTTAATTGACTGCAGCTCCAAGGGATGAGGTTTAAGAAAGGTTTTGGGATGTAGAGAAGCTGGTACACCAGGGAGGATAACAGGATACTTGGTGGAATTGGAGAAGAAATTTCTATACTCTAGCCCTTTCTCTATTACTTAGGTAAATAGGCCTTGATCCTAAACAGGGTAAGATTTCTGTCAGCCTATTTCAGTGCATTTCTCAGTACTGTAGTTAACCCCAGACAGCAACTAAGTACCACACAGCCATTTATTCACTCATTTTCCCTGTGGTGGAATGCAGAAGATAATTGGAAAATGGCAAATACCACGGGTTGAGAAAAGAATAGTTTAATAAGTAAAATAAGGTAACTATATAACAACAACAACAGTAGTAAAGAAAAGGGATATAACAAAAAGATAAAGAGGAATAAAACTCAATTTTTAAAAAGTGATACACAATAAAATTGCTCACCACCCACTTAGGACTGCTCAATCTATCTCTGAGCAGTAACAGATGCCCTCTGGCCAACTTCCCTCAGTTTATATAGTGAACATAAATATCTGTGATATAGAGTATCCCTTTGGTCAGTTCAGGTCCTGTCCTGGCCATGCTCCCTCTCAGGCTTTTTTGCACCTGCTCACTGGCAGAGCACATGAAACTTGAGAAGTCTTTGACTTAGAGTAAGCACTTCTTAACAAGAGTTAAAACATCAGTGTCTTATCAACATTATTCTTGTAGTAAATGCAAACCACAGCACTACACCAGGTCCTAGAAAAAACCCCAAACTATTAACTATCCCATTTGGAATCAAGACATTCAGGAAGCAAGAAACGTGGCGATCAATACATCAGACCTTTTCTGAAAATTGGCAGCAACTCTACAGACAAGGGCTACTGAGCTGGTTTGCATCTGTTGAAGAATTTGACTCACTGTGCCTGTGCTGTTCAAATCAGGAACCTCCTCCCTGGCATCTCCCACCTTCACAGGAGTTTGTAATTAAACTGCCCCTCAGAATTCTGGAACTTTTCAGCAGCATTCCAGGCAGTTAACTGGTTACAGAAAACTGCTTATGCAAAAGCTATTGATTTCAACTAGATGAGCAAAGCCAAGTCCAACAGTATGGCTCATCATTCCCAATCCTCTTTGATGGATGCCTTAGGCCCAGTTCCACCAATCTTTTCTGGGCTGTGCACCAGTTCTGCAAGTTCATTTGACCTTGGAGCTTTAAATGAGCTGGTCCCTGATGCAGCACTGCCTGGCTCAGAAATCTCTAATGCCTTTTTGCTGTAGTGTGTATATATATATATAT
>VXBI01012389.1:1795300-1813654 GCA_013397375.1 Toxostoma redivivum | reverse complement strand
CGTGGGAGATGCAGCTGTCTAACCCCTCATCACTAGGGCTCCCTGTACTCACACAACACATTTCAGTGCACATCAAAAGTTTTCTCACTTTTTGAAAGAAAATTAATTTGATTGACTTGTGTGAAGAATGTGGCGGTTTATTTCCCTAATAATTTTTATTTATACTAAGAAATATAAATGGAACTCTGAACATTTATCAACCTGAACACCCAGATTTGAGATGTTATCAGATGCATCGGCCATCTGGTATTTCAATAAATTTATCTTTTGTTTCAATCAGACATAACCCCACGAAGATATTTAATAAATAATTCACATTTTGTCATCTTGGTTAACATTTCCCCAAGTGACACATATGCTGTAATATTTTTCTTAACAGATGTTATTATGAAATTCAGGTATTTGCAATATAAAAGTGTTACACAGTTTAAAGGAAAGGTATAATTAATAATGAGAGAAAAGTTAAATGCTCACAGGTAAATCAATCAGTAAACCTATACTTTCCCTATGCCTCTCATTAAACATTCACAGAGGAAGTCATGAAACTTTTTTTATGTTTCTTATTCATTTTATAGCATAATAAAAATAATATTTTCAGGGGATATTTAAAACCACAACCATTGATTTCCAGAAAAAAAAAAAATCTGAAGAAAAAAAAATTTGTCCAAAATGTCTGGGTAACAAGGATGTGCTTCACCAGAAATCACTGAAAATAGTCCATACTTACCCAAAAATGCACTGAAATACTTTTTTTTTCAAATATAAAAATACACTGCTATTTATACACCTTCTGCTCGAGGGTTACATGAAGAAATAGCTGTGATTAATGGAGAACTGTAACGTTTTATGCCCTGTATTTAACAGCATTAAATCACTGGTGGATGTGATATCACTGCACGGTGTTATGTGATCCTTTTATTCACCCTGACTCCAACCTCTGGGATCCCATGCATGTGGAACCCAATGGAATTATCTGAAGAATCTCATCAGTGGTGTTACCACAGCCAAAATACTGATTTTTCTCTCTGCTTTACCTTGTCCTTCTTCTGCTTTTCATCCTGGTATATTTTCCAGTGCTCCCCGTCGTTGCTGTAAGCAAGCTTGTAGGACCCCACGAACTGGACGTGGCCAAAATCTTTGGCTCCTTGGGTGATGATCCCAGTGATCTTTGTAGGGATGAGCAGGTCAACCTAAAGAGAAGAGTTTCAAATTAAAAAAAACAAAAAAGAGAAAGAGAGAGATAGAAGGTATGTGAGTGAACAGCTGAATATCCTTGGCTTCTTAAAATAAAACCCTTGAAGACAATAGCATCAAATGAGTTTACACTTGCTGTTTATGGTTTGAGGTTTCTTTATATTGTATGCCAAGGATAGAGGGTGTTGGGATGCTAAAGGCAGAGTAATTCCCCCAGTGATTCCAAAATAAGGTGTGTTGCAGAAGAGGCCCATTGTGTGAGACCACAGCATCTTTCCAAATGGGAACCCCAGTTTCTGTTGCTGGAGTTGACTGTTAATGCCATTTTCTGGGAAAAAAAAGAAAAGGGTAAACCAGAAAAAGCCACTGCTAATTTCAGACCTGTGATCCCAGGGGGGATTTAAACTGATCAATTATTATACATACAAGTTCCACGATTACTATGATTAGAACCACAGTAATAAATGCCATGATTTTATTTTGAAAAGCAATGGAATTCAATTTTCTGCCTGAATTTTTTCAAGTCAAAGCATTAGAGCTATATAACACAGGCTATCTTCTATGTTTCACTCTCCTTTCAAGTCTGCTGTTCATGGTGAATTTTTTTCTTCTTCATCATTCTGGTTTGAGAGAAGCATCAAGTATTTTAAAGAAAAAAAAAGAATTACTTAAAAGGATGCTGACTGCTAAAAAAGTATGTTAACACCATGAAACTTCGGAATAGAAATTCTCCTAAAAATAATTTGCAAATTTTAACCCTAATTATCAGCCTGATGATGATAGCCTGATGATAGCTATCATAGCCCAATGTTTTGATCAGACTAATCAAAATATTTCCCCTGAATCAGAAATAAAAATAGTGACTGTACTTGTTAAAATAGTTTTGTGAGTTGTCAGCTATTTTTGACCATGTGATAATGAACAATAAAATTGGGAATAAACCATAACCGACTATATATCCAAATCTTCATGTTAATGAATAGCTTAGGAAGACTACTTCCTAATGATGTATTTAAGCTCTAGAATAAACAGTTTTATTCCTTTTAATCACCATGCAATGCATGGCATTGATTGTCAGTATAAAGATATGTCAGGCCTCAGGCCATCCTTGTATATCAGTTGCCATGAATTCTGCTGAAAACATCAGTCATGAAACATTAACTTCTTAAAACAAAAATCAAACTTCACAGGAATCACAGCAGATGTGTGAACAAAGGAAATCAACAGTTGGGTTTGTTAAGGTAAACCCATATGAATACACACAGAGCATTGACTCATTCTCTTTTTTCTTTTATTTTCTTATCACTCACCATTCTATCATCAAAATTCAACTCTTCTACATGTTCCTTTTGGGTGTGATACTTAGCAATTCTACATGTTCCAAACTTTTTAGGTAAAAGGAGAAAAAAAAATTTTACTGGTGGAAGCCCTATAATTTCCCATCACCGTAAAATGAGAGATACCATAAATGAGTCATGCCCAAATGAGATGGCAGAGCAATCCCTCCTTTGCTCAAACCTCCAGTGATGCTGTTGGGTATACACGGTGAATTTCTCATACCTGAAAGGTCCTTCCTTCTCAGATTATCCACTCCAAGTTATAGAATTTCCCTTCAGATCCACAGGGAAAGCAAAGTCACTATAAAGTACAGTCATTCTTTGCTAGAAACACTCCCTGCTCAAACACAAGAAAAATTCTCCCCGGTTTTCCAGATTTCAGACACTAACACTTGTGTTAGTATGCAGTGTCTGTATGTATGTAGTCTCTAAGTCTTGGCCTGGATTAAGCAGGTAAGGGGCAGATTGATGACTATTCTGCTACCACATTGATTTCAGCTAAAGTTTGTTGAGTTTGCTGCACTTCATTCTCTGGCAGGAAGAGTACCTTTCAGATAAACCTTCAGTTATCACATTCCAGGAGCAGTATGATAATAATAAATCTTAGACATTCTTCAGTTTGTGTATGTGTCAGCTTTATACCTAATGGCTTGGATGTTCACCTGTAGTTTACCAGTATTAAAATTGCTTTGGGAGTCTTGTACTGCCTGAGGGTGTTAAGGGATTCCCAGCACAACTGTTATCAATGCTGGAAGGGAGACTATTTCTGCCAGTTTTGGTGACAAGCCTATAATAAAAAAGACAAATATTTTAAAGAAAATAGATGTCATGGATATTTTGACATGTCTAATAAACATCCACTTGAATTCTATTCTAGCACTGAACAGAAATTCCTGTTTTGTTCAATGAGCCTGGGAGAAAAGACACATGGGCACTATGGAAGCAAGGGGTTAAGGGAGCAATATTTGGACATCTGGAGGGGAATACTTGTCTTTTTTATTTGCAGGTCAAAGTGTGTGTCTTTTAGCACAGACTTTGAAAGTATTGATGTCAATTTAGTGCAGATTTAATCTCTCTGTTTTGTAAGAGGGTCATATTTACAAACAAATAGAGCCAGAAAAGTAAATTTAAAGTCAGTTCTGATGGACAAATAGAATAGATGACAACCAGAAGCGGCTGGAATGGTTCAATGTCCCAAATCTATAGAACTCGTAGTTTTCTATACTTTCATGTTTTCATTCCACTTGTCTCACTTGACTTTTCTCACATATGATATGGAGCATGTTTGAATTGAAAAAAATCTAAAGGAAATAAATCTGGAACAATTTTAAGGAGGTAATGATAACAATGTGGTCTGAATTTGGGGTTTTCTTCTTTCATTTTATGTATGCAGTAGGATTACCAAACTGAAATCAAATATGCAGCAGTTTGGAGAATTATACATTCAAGAACAGAAGCATCTTCAAATTAGCATCTCTCTTTAGACTTCTGCAGTTGCATCACAAAAACAGTAAGTGTCTTCTCATTCCATTTGCTGGCACTACATTTCTGACTACATTTATAGACTTTTCAATGGCAGATGCTTGTCCAGTCGTTGTGTCTCATCTTATTGAAGTGTTATAGTCACTATATATTCTAAATCTTTTCAGTGGAATTGGATCAAGAAACAACACCACTGAGGCTACAAAGCTTTTGCAGGAATGTACTGTAATGTATTAATGCTTGTCCTAAAGAGACACAACCTGACCTGTGACATTTAGCCAGTGTGTGGAGCAAACACAGGAGGTAGCAGGGGATGGAGAGGGCAGCATAACAAAACTTGTAGATGGTAGATTGCTAAGTTTCACTATGCCACAAAAATGGTAAGGACAGTTGACTTTTAAAGAGACTATGATGTAAAGGAGGATCAGGACAAAAACATTTAATCTGGACACAAATAAGAATGTGGACCTGATGTGATGCCCTCATGAGTGCTGGGGAAGTTCGCCAATGTAATTGTGAGGGCACTCTTGCTAACTTTCAAAAGATCATGCAACCAGGAGAGATTCACAAAGACTGGGAGAAAGAAAATATCACTTCTGTCTTCATGAATGTCAAGATGGAGGATCCAGAAAACTACAGGCAGGTCATTATCACACCTGAGATGCTGATGAAGCAGTTAATCTTGAAAACGATTTTCAAACTCATGAGAGACAAAGTGGTTGGGATAAATCAGACTGGATTTATAAAAGGGAAATGATGTTTGATCCACCTGATGGCTTTCTAAAATGAAATTGCTAGCTTAGTAGATGAGGGGAGTTTAGTGGTTTTATTTATTTTGATCTTGCTTTGCATACCATTTCCCATCATATTCTTATCTGTGAACTCATGAACTAGAGGTCAGTAAATGGACAGTGCGATGGACTGAAAATTGACTGAACTTCCAGGCCTGAAGTGTTGTGGTCAGCAGCACAGGGTCCCACTGGAGGATGGTCACTCTTGGTCTTCTCAGGGGTTGACATTGTGGCCAGGGCTGTGTAAGCTTTTCATTAATGTCCTGGATGGAGGCACACAGTGCACTCTCAGCAAGTTTGCAGATTATACAAATCTGAGAGACATGGCAGAGCAAGTGAGTGTGATGATGTTCACAGAGACCTCCACACAAGGTGATCATGTGTCAGAATTGTGCCTCAGCCTTAGGGAAGACCAGAATCCTCCTGGGCTGCAGAAGACAGCATTTCCAGTAAGTCAGGGGGGGTGATCCCTTCCCCTAATGAGCCCTGGAGAGCTACCTGAAGTCACAGTCTGGGCACCCCAGTACAAAAGAAATGGGCAACTGGAGTGAGTCCATCAGAGAGCCAGGAAGATGATTAAGGTAGTGTAGATCCAATCTACAAGGACAGGCTGACAGATCTGTGACTATTCAGTGTGGAGAAAAAAAGGCTCAGGAAGGGTCTCATCAATGCATAAATCTGATCAGGGAGTGTAAAGAATACACCCAGTCTCAGTGGTACCCAATTAAATAACCAGAGGTAATGGGCACAAATTTAAATACAGAAATGCAATGTAAGCATAACAAAAGACTGTCTTTCTTGGGAGGTCAGACAGACACTGGAACTGATTGCCCAGAAAAGTTGTTGAGTCTCCACCTCTGGTAATATTCAAAACCTGACTGGACATTGTCCCAAGTAACCTGCCCTGATTTAACCTGCTGTTAGTCCAAATGCTTTGAACTATTTGATCTGCTAAGGAGCCTTCCAACATCAGTTGTTCTGGGATTTTGTCATGTAATATCTTTATACATGGCAGCTTTTTACAATTCAACTGCAAGTGATACTGGATTCATTAACTAAATGGAAAATTAAATAATTATCTACTCAAATGCTCAAGAAGTTTCCACGGAATAAAAATATTCCAAATGATATTTCAAATTCAGAAACTCTAAATAGCTGGTGATTATATTTTTGAAATTGTGATTTTAATTGTCTTAGATGCTTATGAAAAATTGTCTTTGTTGATCTAAATCTGATTATTATGTTATAGTGAATAGTATTTTTAAGAATATTTATGCATTAGTTTTTGTATCATGTACACAACTGAGGAAGACTGTGATTTTCCTCCATTAGCATTTAGTTTATCAAAAATATTGTTGCCCTTCTGTTTGTTTACATGATTTTCCTTTTTACTTCTAAATTTAACCTTGTTTACAGATACTATTCTGTAAAGTGGTCTCTAATCACTGCAGAATTAAGTAGTCACTAAGCATCTCTTGAAATTCTAAAAATAACAGAAAAGTCAAAGGAATGTGAAAACTGATAAACTTGATTGCACAGTTGAAGCTGAGGGAGAAAAATATGGATATTTGATATGAAGCTTGCCTTTTTCTTTTCTTTTCACATTGTATTAATCATTAATAATTTTTGTGAAGTTTCTATATAAACAGAATATGGAGTCCTCAGGAACTTTGATTTCACAAATGTCTTTGAAGGACCAAATGGACTCAGTTAAACTATCCCCACATATTAATGCTATTTGAATTCTATATACAACTCTTTAAAGAGAACCACTGAAAAGTTTCTCACTTTAAAATATGGCTATAGTTTTTGTACTGAAGAGATCCAAAAAACAGCAGATTTTGTGGAGTTGAGAGTTATCTAGGCAGTATAAAGCAAACTAAAATAGTAGCAACATTTGGACTGTGATTGAAACCTTTGTCCTTTTTGAGGAAAAAAGAATACAAAATATATAAATTAATGACAGTCTCATTGTGGGTGATATCATACATATCACCCACATCTCAGATTCATCACTCTTCAAAGTTTATGAAGGCTGTCAGCTGGAGAGTCAAATCTCGGGCTCAGTTCTCTGCATTTACTAGAAGAGACACAAGTTTTCTGACATGCCTTGGTTAGCCAGAATACTTATATATAGCGGTGTGGGATGTTTTCCTTTTCTGGCTGTGTGTTGTCTATAGCAAATTAAGTTATTTTCCCTGTTCTCTGTAAGTCAGGTGCTGTGTACAGTTCTACAGATTGTCCTGCACAGTCCATGGCAACTTTCTGCTTTACTGGTGTGGTGGATGTACCTGCCTTCAATTGGTCTTTTCACATATGTGCACTCTTTACTCTCTGGTGTCTCCCATGGCAGTATAGAAGCTCAAATTCTTCAGCAATGGGCAGGTGGAAACTGGGAATGAGTTTAGACTAAACTCTCATCCTCTGTATTGAAAGACAAACTTGTAGTATTTGTATTCTGAGCAGCACATTTTCCCTTCCATGTTAAATGATTAAAAACTGGGGAAAAAAGGGGAAGATTATCTCCTCAGCATCAATGCTAAGGCATTTTTCCATTATTGTTATTAGTTTAGTAATGTTTTCATACTGCTGATCCCAAGGTTTCAACTTAAAGATCTTTAGCATGCTTCACATATAACTTAAGGGATTAATCAAGAATATGTAATTGATTCTGTCTTTTTGGGAATACAATGCAGAAGAAAACTCCTGACTAAATAGCAAAAATTTCAGCCAGTAAAGCTTTACATAAAGCCCTGTATCTATATTTTGTGGGAACATTTAGATATTTAATGATTTTGTGGTATGGACAATACTTTTTCTTTTGCTCTTCTTGCACAGTGCTTAACAAAATATGGGTTTTCTACTACATGAATAATAAATGACAATAATAAAAAAGTGACAACTGGAAGAGCTAATGTATTATGTCTGAATCAGTCGTCTTTTTTCTTTTAATACTTTAAATCAAATCTGATTTGGATATTTAGGGGAAGGGGGAGTTTGTTGTTGGGTTTGTTTGGTTTGATGAGCTTTTTTCTTGGTTTTTTTGTTGTTTTTTTTTTCTGTTTGCTCATAGTTTTGGGGGTTTTTTTGCCTTTTTTTTAAATTTTTTGTTTGTTGGGTTTTTAGGGTTTTTTTAATGTAGGTGGGGGTTGAGTTTTTCTTCTTTGTTTATTAGGTTTTGTTTCTTTTGGTTTTTGGGTTTTGGTTCTTTTTTAATCTGGGATAATTATCTACTTTCTCACCTGGAAAAGAATATAAAAAGATAACAATATGAAGAAATCACCTGAATTTTGTATTTAAGGAAGTAAATTACTCTTGCAAGATGGAATTACAGCTCATACCCTTCTGTGTGTTTAAACAAGAGCCTATTTTTTTCTCAGCTGATCTAAGAAAAGGTATCATATGCCTTACATTGAAAGATGTAAAGATCTTACTAATGATGCAACTTTAGATTGCATAGGAAGAAAATTATACTAACTTAACAGAAAGAGCTGTGTGGTATTAGATCAATGACAGGAAAACAGAGAACCAAAATCCTTGGTTAACATCTTGACAGTGAGGCAATTAATCAAACAAGATAGGCAAAGATATGTGACAGTGCCCTTTTCAAACAAGATTGTAAATGCAAATACCATGTATAATGGTGACAAAAGGTAATTAAGGGTAGCTTTCTGTACACTGCTAGTAAATTTTGGTCTAAGTGGTTTATGTCTCCCTCCTCAGTTGGTTTTATTACTAAAAATTCTTGTTTTTTAAAAATAAAAATTTAATCTAAATATTTATATACTATAAAAGGGAGGACAGCTCTTAAAATAAAGCTTTGTTTTACAAAACTATTCAGAACTGGACCCTTTATCTGGCCCTGAGATACAACCTCTTTCCCTCCAAAACACACTGAGTGCATCCAAACTGCCTACTGAGACAGGTCCCTGGTTGTGTTTACTTCTGAGCTACAGCCAGGCACTGTTTGAGAAGTAGTTTTGGCTGAAAGAAACTGTAACTAGATGAATAATTAGCAATGCACATAACCAAGCTCCTGCATGCAAAGCTGAAACCTAGCATTTTTATTTTCTAACTCTTGTAAACTGAAGAGCTTGATCTGACTAGGAAGGAGTTAACTTTCTTTATGGCATCCTGTATGGTGCTGTCTTGAGTTCATGACCAAAGCACTGTCAATAGCACACCTTGTTTTGGCCATTCTTCAACACTGCTTGAACAGAGTAATGGTTCTTTTTTCCCCCAGAGAATAGGCTGTGAGGGGACACAGATGGGACAGCTGACCCAAGCTGAACAACAGGATATTCTATATCACATAATATGATCATCAATAGAAGCTGAAGAGAGGATAACAAAAAGGGAACTGTTGGGGTTTCTGTGCTTGTCTTTTCTGGGAACCATTCTGGGTGTTGAGGCCCTGCTTTCCAGCAAGTGGCTGACACCTGCTTGCAGACGGGAAGAATTGACTGAACTACTTATTTTGCTTTGCTTGCAAGCTCATCTGTGTTTAATTTATTAAACTGGGTCTATCTTGACCCAGCAGTTTTCTGACATTTGCTCTTCCCATTCTCTTCCCCATGGTGATTTGTGAGGAGTAAGTGAGAGACCAAGTGAAAGCTTTCCTGGTCAGTGTGAATCCACCACTAATATTCTCAAGAACAGACCTAGTCTCTTTCCTGATGCCTTTCCCTCAGATGCACTCTACCTTAAGACCACAAAATTGTCATGCCATTGTTGCCCTGGTGTTTTTGGCCTTCTGATGTTGATACATTTCTTTTATACTTTCTCACACTCTTTTCTGGTAAACAAGAATTGTTTACATTCCTCTTTGGAAGAAGCGAGCATTGATTAACATTGTGATGAACCAGTGGAGTTGAGAGGTCTCATCATCACTGTCCAATCCGTACTCATTGTTAAATTCCTTTAAATAAACATGTTTTGTAAATAAAACTCTCTCTTTTCCTACATGAATCATTGAAGTCAAGTGTGTGTCTCTGTGTGTGTGTGTCACAACAACAACATGCCTTTTTCTTACTTCTAGCAAACCAGAGAGAAACATAAACAAAGCTGTATGACTTGGAGAACCCAGTCACAGGACTTGGTCATTCAGTTACTAAGGGAATTGCAATGATATGATTGTCACCATGGTGATTGTGATGAGAAGAGGATATTATGGAAAGGAGATCTCCAGCAGAGGAATGAGGCATCTGGAGAGATGATATAGATGGAAATCCCTCTTCCTCTCTGTCCTTGCAGGTTGCTGTAATCCCAGTTTTGGTATATTCATTGCTTGAATATAGCTCCCATAGCCAAATGTCAGGATATGACCAGATTCAAACAGTCCAAACCCACAGACTGATTCAAATATATGAATAAAATGAATGTAATTATGAATAACTAAGATGAAAAAAACTGTATCATCTCCTGTGTGTGTGCGTGCGTGTGTGTGGGAATGCCCAAATCCCACCTGAGTCAAATTCAGAGCTCTTCCTAACTCATGAATGACCTTCTAGCCAATAAATATTGTACCTTGAGCATTTTATTAATTTTTTACTCTCTTTCCAAAAGTGCTTTTGGTGAGTCCTGAAGAGAAAAGAGATATTCATGTGCTAATTTGAATTGATCACTAGATATGAATCTGAGTTTCACAGAGTAGTGTAAAACCAACCTTATGATCCCCTGCCAAGTGACTTTGCACAAACTCTTATGCATGAGCCCAAATCCAGCTGTTCTGAGCACAGATGTGCAGTTTTTAAGGAGGGTCTGATTGAGAACCCAGAAATGTCAATTGAAGCTTTTTGATTGTGGAAAAAAAAAAAAAAAGCATCCAGGAGGCTTCCTGGAGTATCTGTGCCAATTATAAAAAATAGAATAAAGCTCTTGGGAAAGGAAAATGGTAATGGTCAATTATAATATGAATTTTCATTACAAGCTATATGTGAATATGAAATGTACTTCAGGATTTTTAGGGACAGAAAGACTGTCTAGCTTAAAGATATTTATTCAAACTTATTTCCCTCTAACTGACTGCGGCCTCTGCAATGCTGCTAAATAAGAAAGTTCACAAAGTGAACCTTGGCACCTGCAGCAAAGTTGCAAATAGAAGAGATACTTCAGAATTCAATTTACTTTGTATTAACTTGAGATCTGATACTCATCATCTGCTTTAACTGCTTGTTTTATCTAAACTGCTAGAGTCACATGAACGGGAAAGAAAATTAAGAGATTTCAAATTTGTTGCTCTAAGCAAAATTACTTCCTTATCTAATCTAATAAGAGGCTGGATGAGTTTCCCTGTTTTAATAATCACTGTGTTCCAAACTTCCGTTCCATTAAAAAAATTAACATAAATTGTCTGGAGAATTTATCTTACCATAATCAAGAAAGTTTTCTTCAATACCACCCTAAAAGACAAACTTGACAGCAGGCTGACAAAGTCTTGTTTCAGGTTTTTCTCAGCATAGTAGAATTATAATGATGCATATAAGATTTTGGAGTAGGAAAATGTACCAGAAGGTTGTACACATGTCAGTGTCAGTACTGATGTGAACTTGGTGTGATTAGACTAGGAAACAACCAGACTGTACAAAGGCAGGGGTGTTTTAAAGAAAGTCTGTAAAGAGTAATGTTGATTTAGAAGGTGGCATTTGACTGCTAAGTAGGCATAGTATGATGTACTGAGACATAAAATAAAGGTGTTTAAAGTTTTGGGGCCCCATGTTATGATCTCACATTTACCAGCTGGAGTCCAAAACAACCCTTTTACACTTTGGTGCTTAATCTGGAGTCCATGAGATTTAAAACTTGTTTGTTGCCTCTGCTGAGATTTAATCAGCTGCGGTTTTTAGCATTAACAGCAGTCTATCACTCATAGAAGAGAGCTCATAAGTAAGATGATTAAGGGTAGGGAGGTCACATCCTTAGAAGGAGGGGGAAATCATGCACCTCATAAACTTTGGAGTTGATTATTTTGATGGTACTGGATTTCTTTTGTCTTGGATGTGTGACTGAGGATGACTGAAAAAATTCATGAAGGATTAAAAGATAGGTCATGACCTTTTTTTCATACACATAAATTTAGTTAAATCATCACCAAGCATAAGTGGTGTTCCCTGTCAATGCAGGACTCCCTGCTATGGGAAGGTGTTAAATTCTGTAGGCCCATTTAAGCAGTTTTTTGATCAAGCAGTTCTGATATTTGCCTTGAGCTTCTAATGCTGTGTCTTTCCCTGCATTTCATATCTGTGATAAGAGTGATGGGATGTTTTATTTGTAAGAGGGGACCTCAGTTCTCTGAAACCGTGGACTCCCATTGACCCTGCTGCAGGGAATGCCAGTGAAGCTGTGAATGCAGAAATGTCTCTTTTTAGCAACGTGTCTCTGTAAAGAAGGTGGAGAACCAGCTTTAGTCCAAAACAACCTTTCTGAAAGGAAATCTCTCTTTTGACTTCCGCTGCTTTAGTCAATGCCTTATAACGATTTCTACCTTCACTTCAGCCTGATCAACCATATATGGAACAGGTGGTACTTTAGCAATTTCTCAGCTGCCCTCAAAATCCATGGGAATTTAGAGTATTTTTCCTGTTGCATTAGTGACTGCAGCAGTCACTAACTCACTGATGATCCTGCTTTAGTGTCCCTCTCAGCAGCCACTTGGGGAATACAGACAATTCCTTATGCCTTTTTTAAGTATGATTTTAGACTGGAATCCTTCAGAATCATGAGATGTTCCTTATTGACTGCTAAGTTCCTTTACACCTTCCAGTATTATTGCTGAGTGATTTATCAATATTAAATAAAAATAAATACAACTTTTTAAATTTTGCCAGTCAATTGAAATAATGGAAATTACATTTTTTAAAGATTTCTTCTACAAGTCTCATATGTAATATCTCTTCCCTTTTTGTCCTAAGAGTCCTGCAACATAGCTTAGTCCCAGACAGTGATCAGCAGAGTTATTCTTGTAATGACAGTCTTGGCTGTGATTCCTGGTCACACAAAAGCTAGATTATACATCTGTGGCACTTTAAAGGGACCTGAAAATGAGAATAAAGAGAAGTTTTGTCCACCAAATGGACCATTATATTGCCATGAAATGTAAAATGGCTTCTGTGAAACTGAGAAATAGGCCTCTGTTGATTTGTAGGGATGAATAATACTTCATAATTGTAAGATAATGTTTTATTTTATGAAAGCATATACTGCAGTTATGGTATGAAAAATCAAAAGGTTCAAAATTCATGAATCAATTTTAACATCTTAACACACAGATATATAATCACAGAATCATTTAGGTTGGAAAAGACCTCTGAGATTATAGAGTCCAACCTTTGAAAGATCACCACCTTGTCCACTAGACCGTGACACTGAGTGCCATGGCGAGTCATTTCTTGAACTCCTCCAGGGATGGTGACTCCACAGCCTCCCTGGGAAATCCATTCCAAGGTTTAGCAACTCTTTCTCTGATGAAATTTCTCCTGCTGTCCATTCTGAATCTCCCCTGCAGGGTGAGTCCGTTTTTTCTAGTACTGTCCCTAGTTGCCTGGGAGAACAGGCCAGCTTTCACCTAACAATCCTAGCACGTGTTAAATATATATGGACATATTATGCATGTATATTAATTTCATAATCTATAGAAATACAACATGGATTTTACCATATAATCACACTCAGGTCTATATTGATACAGTTTTACACATGCATATCCTTTCCAAACCTTTTGTAATTCACCTACCAATGACATTTTCAAGATAAACCACAACCAATTTTGTGGTTTCAAAATTCATGAAAAATATAGAAGGTTGTATCATGCAGTTGTTTGTCTCCAGAATAATATCTTTAAAGTCATTACCAACTATTATAAGGCTTGTGAGAAAACTGCAATAATTAGCAACATTGATTCATAAAGACTATGGATTCTACTCACCAGTGTCTTTTGAATGTAGAGCACTCATTTAAAGATGCATCTTGATATACTTTAAAGAATAAGACCTTCATTAATTGAATCTGTTCAGTACGTAACTGGAATAGATGCAAATTCACTTTGAAAGCTAAATAAATGCATCAGAATTCTGAAGCAGTGACTACAAAGTTATGTGAATGTCTGCTGGAGAAACATTCAGGTAAGAAAAAGTTCAACACCATTCAGGTTCAAGTGTTAAAAATGAGGCAAAACATAAAGGATACAAGTACCCTGGACCTGTGCTGTCTTTCACCCCTCCTAAGGCAATATTGAAGATAAGAAAATGGGATTATTTTATTGTGGTGGTGTTTTTGTTTTGTTTTTTTCTTTCTCCTAGAAGGCTTAATGCTAAAATTCTACTTCTTTATATGTTGAAATCCCAGCTCACTAATACAGATTTTTGGATCCAACATTCAAGTACATAGTTTTCTATTGCATTTTGATCATGTTGTAGTTGAGATGGAAAATATCACTAGGGAAATGTTCAAGCTTTCAGGCTACTGACTCACAAAATAAACATTGTCCAAAGCCAGCTCCTGTAGGGATCTACACTGTATATATGTCTGTATATGCCAATAAATTTCCCACTAATGGACTTTTATCCTGATCAGACAGTGAAGAGAACAGCATGAGACTGTTGGTACTTTTTGTGTTTGCATGAATATTGAATATTGTTTGTGCTTCTGTCTGTGTTGATCTGTGATCTGTGTGGCTGGCCACGTGTATATTTAGATATGTGTTGTTTACTTCTGTCTGTGTGTCTACTGGGAGCACATGTTGAGCCTCATTAGGTGAATGTGGGGAGATGGAGCTCTTGGGCTAACATTCGTTGGGCTGCAAAATTCAGCCACCCCTATAAAATCACAGGAAAATTCAGCATGGAAAAGACTGCAGCTGTTCTCTAGCCCAACTCCCTACTCAAAGTAAGGTCAGCTATGAGATCAGACCAGCTCACTCAGGGCTTTCTACCCTGAAAAACTTCATAATGTCTCTGGGCAACTTGTTCCAAAATTTGACTACCCTTGTGGTGAAGAAGTTTTTACCTATAGCAAGTTAGAGCTGTGTTCCGTCTTTTCTCTCTGTGCTGTTCATTTTCTTCACAGCAGCTGGCATGGGATGGTGTTTTGGATTTGTGCTGGCAAGTGTTGATAACCCAGGGATGTTCAGCTAGTGCTGAGCAGCACTCACACAGGGCCAAGGACTTCTCTGCCTCTCACAATGCCTGGGCAGTCGGGAGGCTAGGGGTGCACAAGAAGCTGGGAGGGTCACAGCTGGCAAAGCTGATCCAAAGAGATATCCATGCAACATGACATCATTCTCAGCAATAAAAGCTCTATGAAAGAAAGAGGAAGGGGACATTTGAGCATTTTGCATATGCTGTCTGTCCTCCCATGTACGCTTGTAGTAGTTTGACATAGGAAGGACAGACTCAGAAGTTTTCCTCTATGAGGAAACTTCCTCTGTGAGTCGATAAGGACCAATTAAAGCCTGGCTTGGTTATTGACAACCTGAAAAATCCAATTGGAGAAAGTTAGTTCGCTCCGTGAACACACATTTTGAAGAAGGCTACCCGGGAAAAAGCTCTCTTTATTTCCGGTGGCTGAGCAGGCAGCAACTTAAGCCCAGTCTGGGCTCCCTCCCACGCCGAAAGGGGCGGGAGGCTGCTGGGCCCCGTTTGCAAACCAGGGGACCCGATGGCCGAGGGAAGGAAAAAAGGCTGGTTGATAAGACCTTTAGCCCTGCTTCCTCCCCCGCAGGCCCGCGGCTCCTGCCGCTGGCTCGGAGCAGCTTCGGAGGGGGCCGGGCCTGCCCAGGCCCAGCGCGGCCTGGGGGGAGGCAGCCAGGCCCTGTTTGGTAAAGCCGGAGTGGCCATGGACAGTGTGGGGCTGCAGCAAGCTCCAGAAAAGCTAATTAACATCTCAGCCGCCCCCTCCACCCAGCTCGGCCTGGGTCTGGCCCGACTCTTGCAGCTGAGTGAAACCTTAACTCTTTAGTACTCAGATAAGATTTGCAAAACCTCCGGTCTTCCTTTGAATATGAGAGGAAAAAAAAAAGATTCTGCAAAGTCAGTGAAGCAAGAGCTAAGTTTTTGAGATGGAAGGAGAAGATGCTGTGAAGGATGGCTGAAAAATCCTTTTTGTACGCTTTACACATGATGAAGCCTTTCTTTCCCAGAGATAGCCAAACACCTGACTGACAATGGGAAGTGATGAATGGACTCCTTATTTTGCCTTGTTGGCGTGTGCAACTTCTGCTTTAAATGTTCAATTGTCTTTTGCTCTACCCATGAGTTTTCCCACTTGTACACCTCTGATTCTTTCCCCATCCCACTTGGGAGGAGTGAGCAAATTACCAGGCAGGGTTAAGTCACAACACTCTCCCATACACAACTGACTGCTCTTCACAGAAGATGCCTTTTTAAGTTTTATTCCAAATGTTAGAATATCTTGAAGTACTTACCAACAGCTGATAACTCTGACACATCGCCTGGCCTGCCGCTTGGATATGCTAAAGATAACTTCGTAGTAATTGAAACATCTGCTATGCTGGCAGAGTTTAATATATGGCTTGGGGTTTGCTAGATTAAGCCATAACATCCAGCAATTCAGGATTGCCCTGGACATTCAGAACACTTTCATACATATGGAATATCAGCTAAATAACTTATTCTCTCCTGCTTTAATGTTAACACAAACATTCACTACATTGGCTGGTTCAACACAATTTTTTTGCTGGTAAAGCTGTGGTATATGCTTACAGGTTTAAATTAGGACTCTTTCCATTTACCTTTGAGGTTTGGGGCACATGACTAGGAGGGTCATTAACTTGTATTTACTAACTGGTGGAAAAAGAATACAGAAAATAACTCCTTTAAATATTTTCAATTAAAGTCCTGGACAAGCCACACATATTATCTTGCAGTAATTCACTTTAGTAAGCAAAAATAATAGAGCTGTTAATACTGTGTGAAAAAAAAACTGTCCATCAACAGTTACTGAAATCCCTGGTCTAAAGAAATTGTATGATGAATGATACACTATTACTAGAAATTGTTATTTCAGGTTTCCAAGCTAGCAGACAACCTACCTGTATACAAAACCAAACCAAAACCAAACCAAAACCAACAATAACAACAAAAAAATCCCCAAAAAAACCCTGAAGTGAATTTCCAAGCCATTTTTCTCAGAGCTTTCTTTCTAAAGACTTCAGTGTTGATCTCATTATATATGTATGACTCTATTCTTCAATATCAACAAATGGAGTTTTAAAAATATGTATGTCATGTGAAAGGGTGAGATTTTTCTCAACCCTTAGTGCAGTGAGATTTCCTTAGTGTTTGACTTGTCTGTCAGCTCTCAGGAAAGCCAAGACCCTCGTGCCTGATCAGTCTGACTGTCAGATTGTCAAAGCATCCCATTGTAGGGACCCTTCACTGTGCAGTCCTACTGCACTGGAAGGTAATTTGACTGAATTATTCAGGGACACACTCCAACAGCATAATGGGGTTCCCTCAGTGTGTCTCACCACCTGGAACTTCCAGAGGGCAGACTTTGATCTCTTTAGGAGACTGGTGGAGAGAGTCCCTTGGGGAGCAGTGATGCAGGACAAAGGATTCAGGAAGGCTGGAGGTGCTTGCAGAAGGAAATCTCAGAGGTACAGGAGCAGGCTGTGCCCACGGGCCAAGAGATGAGCTGATGGGGAATAAAACCAGGCTGGTTAAACAGAGGGCTTTGGCTAGTATTTAAGGAAAGAAAGGAGAGTTTATGACCTTTGGAAGAAAGGGTAGGAAACTCAGGACTACAGGGATGTCATGAGGTTATGGGGGGAAACAGTTAGAAGGGCCAAAGCCCAATGAGACTTTAATCTGGCAAGTGCTCTAAAAGAAAATAAAAAAAAATATTTCTATAAATACATTTGCAAGAAAAAGAGGGCCAAGGAGAATCCGCAGCCTATACTAGATGTAGAGGGAAATGTAGTGACCAAGATGCCAGGCAGTGGAACTGACTGCCCAGGGAAATGGTTGAACCATGATCCCTGGAAGAATGTAAAAGATGTGAAGATCTGTTGCTTAGGGACATGGCTTTGTGGTGGCTTGGCAGTGCTATGTTACCATTAGACTCAATAATCTTAAAGGTCTTTTCCAACCTGAACAAATCTGTGATTACGTGATGAGTTTTTATGATTCACAAGTTCCTACATTTTAAAGGATTTGAGAGCCTTTTTCAAGGAGTAGCAGAAGAAACACAAAAACAAGTGTTTGAAATTTGATATTGGAAGGCTGTTTTGGCATTCTATCCCTGTACTTTATTTTGTGAACTTTTTGATCATTGTCTGAGTGTGAAGCCTTTGTTTTCCTGAAAAAATTTTCACATAAATATAGGTATTACAGATGAAATAAGCTTATTAGGTAATTCCATCCCTTTGCTGGTGTATTGGGTCTGGCTGAGATGGAGTTTATTTCCCCACAGCAGCCTTCACTGTGCTGTTTTGCACTGGCAGCTGGAAAGGTGTTGATAACACACCAGTGTTTTGGTTGCTGATGAGCAGAGCTGGCACAGCATCAGTGCTGTCTCTCAACATTTCCCCCCTC